>LR738714.1:60431051-60457705 GCA_902687465.1 Secale cereale | reverse complement strand
CCCACGCGTCGCCCTGGGGCCTATCCAGGGACGCGTGGCGGATGGCTGTGCAGCCTGGGGTACACGGTGGCACTCCACGGCGGTGGATCCATCGCCGTGGCAGACGGAGACGCAAGAGCGGGAGCTTTTGGGGTCGACGGCGACGGGCATTAAATGCCCTTGTCCCCCACTGTTAAAGTAGGTATAGACCACTGTTCTGTACTGTAGCTCCACTGTTCCCGCACTGTTACAACTACCACCTCTTTTACATTTTTACCCCTTTCTCCTACGTTGACACCTGCCGGTGACCCCTTGCACTATAAAAGGAGGCCCATGCACAACGTGGAGGGGGTTCGGAACCTAGATCACTCTCGCGCTTGGTGTAGCTGCTTCTTCAAGCTCCCGAGCGCTCAAACTCAATACACAACCAAGCAGGAGTAGGGTTTTACGCGTCTACCGCGGCCCGAACCTGGGTAAAACTGCCCGCGTGCTCGCTACGATCTGCTCTTTGTGCTCCCTCCGCCCTCGTAACGCACAGACAAGGGGCTCCGGTCCCATAGGTGTTCGTGGCGGACAGTTTCCCCCGACATTCTTCACCACGCCGCGCACAACGCCCACAGTGCGCGGCAGGGACTGGAGTGAGCTAGATTCGGACGACATCAAGCTCGACATCGCCCTCGTCCGGATTCTTCGTCTTCGGATGGCCAAGCTGTCAGTTGCTGAGGTGGGCGCAGATTTCCTCCGCCGGCGCATCGCCCCTCTCCAAGACCGGAAGAGGCCGGCCTGGGAGTACGGCGGCCCGGCAGACATAATGAGGCTGCGCCCCGGGCTCAACTTCAACTTCACCACGCTGGAGCTGAAGGGGATGGTCCGGGAACTCTTCAAGTACGACCCGGCACACCCCGAGTGGTTCAGGCCTCCCCGGGAAGTGGTGCCGCTCTGCAACAACATCGTCAGGGATCGCATCCTCGCCATGATGCCCATGTGTGACTCGCACGGCGTGGATCGCACGTGGATCGCTCCCAAGCCTATCGACGTCCTCAACTTCTACGACAACCTCGCAGAGGTGGCGAAGAACAAGAACGATCTCAAGGAGCACACGCGGGACACCACCGACCAGGAGATCGCCTACATAGCTTCTCGGGCTGAAGAGGCCGCCGCAGCCGCGGCGGCAGGAATTTTTGGATACACGCCTGAAGAGGCGGAAGTTGCGGACGCGTCCACCCAGGCGGAGGAGGCGGAGATCCGCAGATTGCTGCAGCTTCCTCCCGACGCGCTCGCCCGCTCCTCGCACCGCTCGCCCGCGTTCCCCTCCACTCCAGCAGAAGCGCTCGCAAGGGCGCAACTGCTCCTCGACTTCCCTCCAGCGGCAGACAAGGCCGAAGACTGGAGGGCCACCATCCAGAGCCTGATCGCCTTCGCCAACAACGATTCTCCACAGCAGCCATCGGCCTCGCGGCCGCGGCAAGCTGAGAAGACGAAGGCCGACGGAGACAAGACTGCCGGGGGTGCGACAAGCGCACACTCCCCGCAGCGAAAGCAAAAGACGCCGCCCCGCCGGAACAACGCTGACGATGGCTCCACAGCCTCGTCGGACCCGCGGGCCCGTCGGGACCAGCGCCAGGTCCTCGACGACCGGCGAGATGAAGACGCTCGGACCACAATCGAGCGCCGCCGAGAAGCTCGGCGACAGTCTGACAAGAGAGCTGGGAACACTGTCGACGCGCACGCGCCCGGTGAGCCAGGCGACTTGCCGTACGCGGCAGGCTGCCCTGCGTTCACCCGCGAGCTGCGGCGCGTCCAGTGGCCCAGCATGAAGAATTTTAAGCCCGACGTACCGGAGAAGTACGACGGCAAGACGCACCCCTCGGAATTCCTCAGCGTCTATACCATCGCAGTGCAAGCTGCCGGGGGGCGCGACGAGAAGATCTTGGCGAACTACTTCCCGCTCGTGCTAAAGCCGAACGTCCGTTCGTGGCTCATGCACTTGCCGGAAGGTTCCATCTCTTCTTGGGCCGACCTATGCCACCAGTTTGTTGGCGCCTTCACCGGCGGCCACAAACCCCACGGCCAGGAGAGCGATCTCCACATTTTGGCCTAGAAGGAAGGCGAGACCCTGCGCAAGTACATCCAACGCTTCAGCCGCGTGCAGCACAACATCCCTGATGTCCACCCTGCCGCGGTTATCAGCGCGTTCCATCAGAACGTGCGTAACCGCCGCATGCGTGAAGAGATGGCGATGACGAAGATTCGGGATGTCAGCGAGCTCTATGCTCTGGCTGACAAGTGCGCACGCGCGGAAGAGGGGAGGAGACTCCCCGGGGAGGATGCTGGCGCAGGAGGAAGCGACAGCGACGACGCCGCCCCGGCAAAGAAGAGCCGGCGGCGGAACAACAGAAGGAAGGGCAAGAAAGAGGTGCTTGCCGTCGAGAAGTCCGGCAAGGAGGCCCCCGCCAAGCAAGCGCAGGCTGGCGGATCCGGCAAGGAGCCTGCCCCTGCAGCGGCGGCCGACAAGCCGGGTAACTCCGACAAGCAATACTGTAAGATCCACCGCACCAAGGGTCACGATCTCTCCAACTGCAAGCGCGTCGAGTACCTCGTCGAGCAGCAGAAAGCTGAGTACGAGAGGCGCGACAAGGAGAAGGCCCAAGGTGGCGGGGCAGAGCCCAGCAAGAAGCGGCCGTTCAACGGCCGGGGAGGGCGCCGCGGCAAGGCCAAGCAGCGGCAAGGAGATCGACCTCCCCGGGGCCGCGACAAGGACGAAGAAGACGACGATGAAGACATGGAGGACGAGGAGAACAGCGAGCAGGAGTTCCAGAAGGCCACGGAGGTCCTGTGCGTCGACGGTGGCGCCTCCCTGCACACCTCCCACCGCCAACTAAAGCAGTGGGTGCGTGAGGTAAATGCAGCGGAGCCGCCCGTGGAGTCGCGCAGGCTCCTCAAATGGTCCAGCACGCCCATCATTTTTGACCTTGAGGATCACCCTGACCGCACCACTGCGGTCGGGTGCTTGCCGATGCTGGTTTCTCCCACCATCCGCAACCTCAAGGTCACCAAAATGTTGGTTGACGGCGGGGCCGGGCTGAACTTGATCTCCTCTGCTGTGATCAAGAAACTCCAGATTCCAGATGGCGAGCTCGAAGAGACCGGTTCATTCCAAGGAATCAACCCGGGGAGGAGCAAGCCCAAGGGAAAAATCACTCTGCCGGTGACCTTTGGCGGGGAGCTCAACTTCAGGACTGAGCGCATCACTTTCGACGTCGCCGATATTCCATTGCCCTACAATGGAATACTCGGCCGTCCTGCCCTCGCCAAGTTCATGGCAGCTTCCCATTATGCCTACAACGTACTGAAGATGCCGGGGCCGATAAGCGTCATCACTGTACACAGCGACAAGAAGGATGCACTTATCTGCGCCGACAAGATCTACCGGGACGCGGCAGTTGCGGCCGAGAAGGATACTCTTGCCGCTGAAGCTCCCGGGGGGAAGAAGACGAAGACCAAGTCCGGCAAGTGCTCTGGGACCCACTCCGGCAACCGCACCTCCTCGGAGTGCTGCGCTGCCGTCGAGGACGTTCCATCGAGCTCCACCGGCAAGAGTAAGAAAGGAATGGCTGCTCCTCCGGCAACCAAGAAAGTGTCCGCCAAGGAGGACGGCACTGGTGGTACCTTCACCATCAGCGCCACCCTTGACAGCAAATAGGAAAGCGCGCTCGTTGCCTTCCTGCGGGCGAATGTCGATGTGTTTGCCTGGCAACCATCTGACATCCCCGGTGTTCCCAGGAAGGTGATTGAGCACAAGCTTGCTGTCTGTCCTCATGTGCGGCCCATCAAGCAGAAAGTGAGGAAGCAAGCCGTGGAGCGCCAAGAATTCATCAACGAGGAAATCAAGAAGCTAGAAGCAGCAGGCCTAGTTAGAGGTGTGATCCATCCGACGTGGTTGGCAAACCCAGTCGTCGTGCGCAAGGCCAACGGGAAGTGGAGACTGTGTATAGACTTCACCGATGTCAATAAAGCATGTCCCAAGGATCCATTCCCTTTGCCGCGCATTGACCAGATCGTTGACTCCACTGCCGGATGTGAGCTACTCTGTTTTCTTGATGCATACTCAGGCTATCATCAGATTTTCATGGCCAAGGAAGATGAAGAGAAGACTGCATTTATCACCCCATGTGGCACTTATTGCTTCATACGCATGCCATTTGGGTTGAAGAATGCAGGCTCAACCTTTGCAAGGGTAGTGTACACTGCTTTTGAGCCACAGATCCACAGAAATGTAGAAGCTTACATGGATGACATTGTGGTGAAGAGCAAGAGCAAGGAAACCCTGATTCAAGACTTGGAAGAAACATTTCAGAACCTGCGCAGAATACAGCTCAAGTTGAACCCCGAGAAGTGCGTCTTTGGAGTCCCCTCCGGCAAGCTTCTCGGGTTCTTTGTATCGCAGAGGGGGATTGAAGCCAACCCCGACAAGATCAAAGCCATTGAGCAGATAGAGGCCCCAAAGCGCGTCAAGGATGTCAGGAGGCTTGCTGGTTGTGTGGCTGCCCTCAGTAGGTTCATTTCAAAGTCTGCAGAACACGCCCTACCTTTCTTCAAAATCTTGAAGAAGGCAGGTCCCATGAAGTGGACTCCGGAAGCGGAGGCGGCGCTGCAGGATTTGAAACGGTACCTGTCCTCCACTCCTATACTTGTCGCACCTAGACCACAGGAAAAGTTGTTGCTATACTTAGCGGCAACCAACCAGGTGGTTAGTGCTGCGTTAGTAGCGGAGAGGGAGTCCGACGAGGAGTCAGCACCACCGGCAAGCGAATCCAGCGACAAGCAGGGGGCTGCTCCGGCAAGCTCTGGCCCCGACAAGGAAGACTCTGCGCAGGAACAGGATGAGGTGCGGAAGAAGATGGTGCAGCGCCCAGTGTATTTTGTAAGTTCCCTTCTCCAGGGGGCTAGATCAAGATACTCTGGTGTGCAAAAATTGCTTTTTGGCCTCCTCATGGCCTCGAGAAAGCTGCGCCATTACTTCCAAGCCCATGAGATAACAGTGGTCACTCGCTTTCCGCTGAAGAGGATATTGCACAATCCAGAAGCAACAGGCAGGATCGTTGAGTGGGCACTGGAGCTGTCGAGCTTTGGACTCAAGTTTGAAAGTACTTCAACCATACATAGCCGAGCTTTGGCAGAATTCATAGCTGAGTGGACCCCAACACCAGATGAAGAAGTTCAAGAAACAAGCGCACCCGTACAAGAAGCGACAAGTGAATGGGTAATGTATTTTGACGGTGCCTTCTCGCTGCAAGGCGCCGGTGCTGGCGTGGTACTCATCGCGCCCACCGGAGAGCACCTCAAATATGTTATCCAGATGCACTTTCCCAGGGAGCAAGCGACAAACAACACTGCAGAATATGAAGGCTTGCTTGCCGGCCTCAGGATTGCGGCCGAACTTGGGATCAGAAAGCTGATTGTGCGGGGAGATTCTCAGTTGGTGGTCCGACAAGTTAACAAGAGCTATCAGAGCCCTTTGATGGAAGCCTATGTCGACGAAGTGAGAAAGCTTGAAGAGCACTTTGAAGGTTTGCAGATGGAGCACGTCCCGAGAGCTCAAAATGAAATTGCAGACGGCCTTTCAAAGTGCGCTTCGATGAAGTTACCTGTGGAACCAGGGACCTTCTTGCTCAAGCTGACTCAACCATCCGTTACACCATCAATTGGGCAGTCCAAGAAGAGAAAGTTGGTCTCCGGCGACTACTTGCCGGCGGATCTTCCTGAAACCGCCGCCAAAGTCCCCAAGATCAACAACCAAAACGCTGAGGAACAGTTTGCTCCTGCAAGTCCTCGGGCTTGTACAGTTGAAGCAAGCGTTCCCGGCAAGCCTCGCCCCGGCGAGCTTGCCGGGGGACCGTCAGCTCCGGCAGAACCAGAGGTCCTTGCCGTAGAAGCTGAGGTTCCCGCAGCGGCCCTCGAGCCTTTAGTCCTTGCCGTCGAGCCTTGGGCTCCGGCATGGGCACAGCAGATAGTCCGTTTTCTGCAAACTGGAGAACTTCCCGACGACCCTCAAGAGATAGAGAAGATAACCAGGCAGTCAAGTATGTACCAGTTCGTGGATAACGAGCTGTACAGAAGAAGACTCAATGGTGTCAGGTTGAAGTGCATCTCCAGGGAAGATGGACAGAAGCTGTTGGCGGAAATACACGGAGGCGTATGCGGCCACCACATTGGCGCAAGGGCGCTTGCCGGGAAAGCTTTCCGGCAAGGGTTCTTTTGGCAAGAAGCCCTCCAAGATGCAACTGCACTAGTAACCAAGTGTGAAGCGTGCCAGTTCCATGCAAAGCAAATCCATCAGCCAGCTCAAGCTTTCCAAACAATTCCTTTGTCCTGGCCCTTCTCGGTCTGGGGGCTCGATATCCTCGGCCCTTTCCCTCGTGCTGTCGGGGGCTTTGAGTACTTGTACGTTGCAATCGACAAGTTCACAAACTGGCCAGAAGTGGAGCCGGTGAGAAAGGTGACAGCACAGTCAGCGGTCAGGTTCTTCAGGTCGATTGTTTACCGTTTCGGGATCCCTAACAGGATCATCACCGACAACGGTACGCAATTCACTAGTCGCACCTTCATGCAGTACGTCCAAGACCTTGGCGCCAAGGTCTGTTTCGCTTCTGTTGCTCACCCGAGGAGCAACGGTCAAGCGGAGAGGGCGAATGCTAAAGTGCTGCGCGGACTCAAGACGAGGACCTTTGACAGGCTGCGCAAGTGCGGAAGAAATTGGATAGAGGAGCTACCGGCGGCTCTTTGGTCAATCAGAACGACACCAAGTCGAGCCACCGGACAGACACCCTTTGCTCTAGTCTATGGAGCAGAGGCAGTTCTCCCCACGGAACTCGTATACGGATCTCCTCGAGTACTCGCTTATGATGAGCTCGAGCAAGAGCAACTGCGGCAAGATGACGCATTGCTCCTCGAGGAGGGACGTCTCCAGGCTGCTGTACGAGCTGCTCGATACCAGCAAGCTTTGCGCCGCTACCATAGCCGCAAAGTCAAGGCCAGGAGTCTCGAGGAAGGCGACCTTGTTCTTCGGCGCGTTCAGTCCGCCAAGAATTCCAACAAGTTGACGCCGAAGTGGGAAGGCCCTTATCGGGTGAGACAAGTTACGAGGCCCGGCGCTGTCCGCCTCGAGACCGAAGAAGGCTTACCGGTGAGCAACTCCTGGAACATAGAGCATCTTCACAAGTTTCACCCCTAAGGCGCGGTTGCCGTGATCCGCTCCGGCAACCACCTTTTGTACAAGCTTTGCCGCTGTTGCATGTAACCCTTTGTACAAAGCCGGGCGCAGACCCCGTGCGTCAGTAAAGTTTTTGTGTTTTTCGCACCGATCGCCTTTTGCATGCTTTTCTTTGCTATTTGCATGTTCTGTTTGGCATTTGGTGCAACATTCAAGTATACGGTAAGCATTAGCACGCCGAAAGGCCATATGCTTGTTTCCCTCTCCCTTTTCTTTCCTCTTAAGCAGAAGGAACGTTCCTCGCGCACAAGTTTGCCGGGGGGAAGGAGGTGGAGGAGGAACCGAGTGCTGTTCAAGAAAGAGAAGTCTTACCGGAGAACAAGCAATATAAGCAAACAACATATGAAAGATAAGTTGTTAGAATTTGACCAGTTCAGATTTTAAATTTTAGTTGTCTTCCTTGAACGATCACATTTTGTATGGAAAACCTGTGCGCGGAGGAACCTACCCGTAGCTTGCCGCACCCTTATCTTGTTTTCGAGTTCACTCAACGATTTAAGTGAGCTGCGACAAGTGTCGCGCCCTTGCTTCGTTTCCGAGTACGCTCAGCAAGATAAGTGCGTTGCGACTAGCTGCGGCAAGGTTGCTTGCCGGCGAAGACCTTGGCCAGCAGGCTGCTCAGAGTCCAGCACTCAGCGCTCGCGGCAAAGGCCCCTTGCCGGCAAGCTCCCCGGGAGCGTAGGGTGAAAAACATACAAAGTCAAGGATTAAGACAAGGGAGATGACATTGCACTGATTGATCAAAATAAAGTAAATATCTTACAAAGGATAACTTGTCGCAATGGACTAATAAGTTCATGATATAATGTGCAGCAATAAAAAGATAAAGATAATGGAGCCCTAATCTACGCGGTCGCCCTCCTTCCTGCCGAGCCTAGCCACCTTGGCGATGATGTGGGCGACCTGCTCCTTCAGGGCCTCCGTATCTGCATCAGCCGGCAAGCTGCGAAGAACGTTGGTGAGATTGATCCCCGGGTTGCGGTACACGATCTTCGTCAGCACCCGCTCCAGAGTTCCCGCGCAGAGCAGGCGCGACTCCTCGGCCAGCTGCGCGGGGATGCGGTTCCGGAGACCTGCAAGGGCCGGCGCGATCCCTCTGAAGAAGAGGCTGAGCTTGGCGCTGTGCGGGAGATCCGGATCCGGCGAGTAGATGAGGTGTTCGACCTTCAGCGCCAGCAGCTCCTGGTCAATGTTGGACGCAGAAGAAACCAAGTCTTCGGTCCATACCTCGATGGTCTGGCGGAAGAGCTCGGATGCCTTGTTGACGCTGTCCACCAAGGTCCGCTCCTTGCGGAGCTCCTCCTTCAGCTTGTTCTCCTGAGCCCGGGCAGCGTCGAGCGAATCCTTCAGAGTGGTGACCTTCAGTTCCAAGTCCTCGATGGAGTCCTTGGCGGCCTTCAACTCGTCGCCCCTCTTGGAGAGACTCACCTGAAGCTCGGAGTTTGTGTGAGCGTCCTTCTCGCGCTCCAAGATGAGCGCGGCAACCTTCTCGGCGCTCACCTTCAGCGCCTTCTCCAGCTGCTCAACCTTGGCGGCGAGCTCCTTCTTGGCGTCTTCCGCGGCAACCGCGGCAGCTTTCGCCTCCTTCAATTCCCCGCCAAGGGCGGCCTCGCGAGCGGCAAGGTCCTCCTCATGGGAGTCGAGCTCGACCTTCCGCTGCGCGAGCTCTCCCTCTCGCCGGGACAGCTCCACCCCGGCGAGCCGCTGCTGTTCCTCAGCGTCAGCCTTCTCGAGCACCCACTCCTGGTACTCGCCGGCGAGACGCTCGCGCTCCTCCGCCACCTCGCGGAGGGCCGCCTGGTTGGCGGCGCTGAGCTCCGCCGCACGCTTCTCCATTTCCGCGGCGGCCTTGGCGGCAAGGGCCTCCCGGGAGGCGAGCTTCGCCTGCCTGGCCCGGTAAAGGGCCAGGAGCTGGTGGAGCAACCTCTCCTCCTCGGGCCCCTCACTCCCGCCGGGCGCCTCGACGATCTTCAGGCCTGCGGAGGCGAGGACTTCTCCGTCGAACGCCTCGCCCTCCGCGGGAGCTCGTGATGAAGACCCCCAAGGCATCTGGATGAAGACGCCGTTGGGGACCTCAAGATAGTACCCCTGCTCCCTGCTGGCGGAGGGGCCGGTGGCCGGTGCAGCATCCGATGCTCCCGCCGCCTCCGGGCCGGCGGTGCGGTCGCCGTCCCCCTCCCCAGCCGCTGCGTCCGCAGCCGGGGCAGTCTCCTGCGCGGCCGGCTCGGCGGCCTCGGCCATCTCCTCGACGACAGGAGCGTCGCCGCCGCCGCCCTGCGCGCCCTCCTCCTCGAGGTTGATAACCTCCGTCTCCATGGGCTCAGGAGGAGGAAGATCTAAAAAGAAGAAGAAGAAAAAGAAGTTCAAGATTCAAGCAAATATCCAAAAAGAGGCAAGCCAAGAAGACAAGTCACAGAACATACCTTGGCGGACGTCCTCGGCGGCGGGCTCCCTCGCCGGGGAGCTCGGCCTTGGCGGAGTGGCCACCCTCGCCGGGCTGCTCGCCCTTGGCGGGGTACTCTGCCTTGGCGGAGTACCCACCCTTGGCGGAGCACTCTCCCTTGCCGGAGAGTTCTGCCTTGGCGGGGACGGCGGGGCCCGCGGCTCCTCTACGACGGTCTCCGGGCGCTCTTCCCGCTGTGGCTCCACCTCTGCACAGAACAAGACAAGAAACATCAAGATATGAAGACAAGACCAAATCCTCAGGCGTACCCCGACAAGCGAAAAGAGTAAACCCCAGACTTACGCTGGGGGCTGCGCTGCGGGCTGCGCTGGGGGCTGCTCCTCGGAGCAGCGCTCGGGTCCGGCAGGCTCGGCTCCGGCACACCCCCTGTTGCCGCAGCTGCTGAGTCTTCCGCGACCTCGACCTCGGGCGCCTTGGCCTTCTTCGCCGCGCGATGGGCCAGGGTCCTGAAATCAGAGCAATGAACAGAGTCAGCATCAACAAAAAACCAAGACAAAAATCAAGAAGATGTAAGGTCTTGGATCCTTACTCCTGATCCTCCTCGTCGTCCTCGCTCAGGGCGGAGAAATCATACTCCACCGTGGGCGCGTCGGCGCAAGGAGCGGAAGACGAAGACTCCCTCGCGCGCTTGGTGTTCACCGGGGCTGGGGGCTGCGAAGACCCAGCCCCCGTGGTAGCCGGCGCCCGAGGAGCGGGCGGAGCCGCTGCTCCGCTCCGAGAAGACCCCTGCCGGCTCGCCGCCGGCCTGCGAGGCGCCTCCGTCGTGGTCCGTGCACGGGCCGCTTCCGCTGTGGCTGGTGCGCCGGACGGCCTTGGCGCGGCTTGGCTCCCCCGGGGAGCTGCCCGGCGAGCTGGCTGTTGCCGGGGCGCCTGCGCCCTCTCCCCCGTCGCCGCCTTGCGGAGACGCTTCGCCGGGGACTGCCTTGGACTTGCCGGGGGCGGGGAGCTCTCCGACGAGGAGAGGTCGTCGGCGTAGAGCTCCGTGGATCCGCCGGAGTCCTCGGCCTCCTCCTCCTCCTCTTCCCCGGCCGGCTCACTGGGCCCAGCGTCCTGCGCTGCGGCCCCCTTTCCCTTGGCGCCTCCGCCCCTCGCGGCGCCTCTGCTCCCTCCGGTGGTACCCTCCATTGCCGCGGCCTCGGCCGCGATCCCGTGGATCCCGGAGTGCCTCAGCGAGGGGACCCCGGCGAGCGCATCGGGAGGAAGCTGCAGCAATCTGCGGATCTCCGCCTCCTCCGCCTGGGTGGACGCGTCCGCAACTTCCGCCTCTTCAGGTGTGTATCCAAAAATTCCTGCCGCCGCGGCTGCGGCGGCCTCTTCAGCCCGAGAAGCTATGTAGGCGATCTCCTGGTCGGTGGTGTCCCGCGTGTGCTCCTTGAGATCGTTCTTGTTCTTCGCCACCTCTGCGAGGTTGTCGTAGAAGTTGAGGACGTCGATAGGCTTGGGAGTGATCCACGTGCGATCCACGCCGTGCGAGTCACACATGGGCATCATGGCGAGGATGCGATCCCTGACGATGTTGTTGCAGAGCGGCACCACTTCCCGGGGAGGCCTGAACCACTCGGGGTGTGCCGGGTCGTACTTGAAGAGTTCCCGGACCATCCCCTTCAGCTCCAGCGTGGTGAAGTTGAAGTTGAGCCCGGGGCGCAGCCTCATTATGTCTGCCGGGCCGCCGTACTCCCAGGCCGGCCTCTTCCGGTCTTGGAGAGGGGCGATGCGCCGGCGGAGGAAATCTGCGCCCACCTCAGCAACTGACAGCTTGGCCATCCGAAGACGAAGAATCCGGACGAGGGCGATGTCGAGCTTGATGTCGTCCGAATCTAGCTCACTCCAGTCCCTGACGCGCACGATGGGCGTTGTGCGCGGCGCGGTGAAGGCTTGCGGCTGGTCTTCGACGATCCAGCACCACTCCGCTCGCCATTCCTCCCACTTGCCGCGGAGCTCCCCCGGCAAGTACGCCCCCTTTTTATTCAGACGGAAAACCCAAGAAATTCCTCCGGAGAGGGGGGCATCGGCCTCGGCTCTAGGAGTAAAGAAGTGCCTAAAAAGCGCTACATTTGGGTGTACTCCTATGAAGTTTTCGCACATGTGTGCGAAAACCGCCATGGTGAGGATGGCGTTGGGGGTGAAGTCAAGCAGATGGAGGCCGTATGTGTTCATAATGTCGCAGAAGAAGTTTGAGAAAGGAGGACAGAGACCACAATGAAAGAAGGCTGCGAAGAAGTAGTACCCGCCGGGATAGCTGTCCTTGGCGGCGGCCGGATATGCTCGCGTGCGGGGATGCGCGTCGGTTTCCTTGGCCCAGAACAAGTAATACTTGTTCCAGAGCTCCCGCACGCCGAGCTTCGGCGGAAAGACGAGGTGCTTCTTCCGGTACGCGATGAGCTTTGCCGCTTGCTCCGACTTCTCCCTCTTGGACTTCTCCGCCTTCCCCTTGTCGGTCTTTGGGGCCATGGCGGACGCGGCGGAAGGAGGGGAACGAAGAGCTCGGCGGCGGCGGAGATGTGGAGGCAGAGCGCAAGAGAGAATCTTTGGAGGAGGAAGACGATGCAATGAAAGCGCAAGGAGGGGAACCGCGCCCGCTTCCTCTGCTTTTATGGGGGAGTGGGGGGCGTTTCGCCCTTTCCATTAAGAGATCGTGGGCACGTCCCATCCCACGGCGCCGCGATCGACGCGTGCCGTTACAGTGGGGTGCGGCGGATACGGAAGTGGATTCGGCGCGCCGCGGGCCGCGGGTGCCCGTGCACTGTTTTGGGCCTGGCCCAACAGCGCTCCGCACCGTGTGTGGCCCAGGCCCGGGGGCTCCTGTCGGTGTACTAAGGTAGGGGTACCTCAGTACCCCAACTTGTGCACGGGCAGTTGCAGCTTTCCGCGGCAGGGTTTACTGCGTGCTCGCCGGAGACCTTCCTGCTCCCTATTAAACCATTCAAAAACAAAGTATACAAGAAAGAAGATCGAGACCCCGGCAAGAGGAGCTTGCCGGGAAGGCCGTACCAGGCTCAAGATTACCTCACTAGCACAAGGCCCTGGCAGGAGGAGCTTGCCAGGAAGACTAGAAGATTCCATCATAGAAGACCCGGCAAGGGCCCGGGGAGCGGCAAGCTCCCGGGCCCGGCAAGATCAAGGCCCCGGCAAGGTGCTTGCCGGGAAGACTGCGCTGTGTGCCCGCGCTCCAGCTCATCGGCCCACGCATCGCCCTGGGGCCTATCCAGGGACGCATGGCGGATGGCTGTGCAGCCTGGGGTACACGGTGGCACTCCACGGCGGTGGATCCATCGCCGTGGCAGACGGAGACGCAAGAGCGGGAGCTTTTGGGGTCGACGGCGACGGGCATTAAATGCCCTTGTCCCCCACTGTTAAAGTAGGTATAGACCACTGTTCTGTACTGTAGCTCCACTGTTCCCGCACTGTTACAACTACCACCTCTTTTACATTTTTACCCCTTTCTCCTACGTTGACACCTGCCGGTGACCCCTTGCACTATAAAAGGAGGCCCATGCACAACGTGGAGGGGGTTCGGAACCTAGATCACTCTCGCGCTTGGTGTAGCTGCTTCTTCAAGCTCCCGAGCGCTCAAACTCAATACACAACCAAGCAGGAGTAGGGTTTTACGCGTCTACCGCGGCCCGAACCTGGGTAAAACTGCTCGCGTGCTCGCTACGATCTGCTCTTTGTGCTCCCTCCGCCCTCGTACCGCACAGACAAGGGGCTCCGGTCCCATAGGTGTTCGTGGCGGACAGTTTCCCCCGACACTTTGCTAAGGGAAAACACTTCTACATACTGCATCTTACACCTTCCACTTGGGGTAACCAACGAGGGGTTCGAGGCCCATCAATAGCTTGTCAGCTATGTCGGCAACAATGTCGGTACCAAGGACTGGGAACGAAGAGAACCATGTTCCCGCTTGTTGAAACAAGGCAGACCAATAGGCAAAGTTCTCGTCCACCAGCAGTATCGGAATGTTATCAACAATAGAATCAAGGTCTTACTGACAGAGTTGTACAACGAGGTCTTTACATAAGCAGAGAATTATTACTGCTTAGAACATATTGATCAAGAAGGTTAAATTGAACAATGGAAAGGTAAACTGTGATTGCACATTATTAGGAGTATATCCTCCCCGTGGACAAGAAGAACATGGCATACAGGGTAGGAGAGCAAGTACCCAACCATTCAGATAAAGAGGCAAGGATTAATCAAGATGTTACCCATACAACGGTGTTTGGATAACTGACCAAGAAACACTTTGCATCGCGCCTCCAATGTTCTTGTTCATGAGTGGGGTATCATTGTCATGCTTCTAGGTAGCAATGATATGGTGTTTCAATCAAGGGCCAGACTTTGGATACACAAATGATCCATCACGAGCAACTTATAAAATAATTCTTACAATTTCCTCCTGGAAGAATGGTTATCCTTGCAAAAGAAATTATAATGATAGGTCCTCTAGCCAGGGGTGCTAGGCATGACATCATATTACTGGGTCATCAAAGGACCAACGTTATAACTCCTGGAAAGTTGTCCCTACCATCATATCTGACCGGGATTCAGATCCGATTGGTGTCATGATACCTCAGATCAGGATGTTCGAGAAGAAAAGGTGCGACTCAAATCGACGAAATGACATTGCAAGAGTCTCGGGAAATGAACTATGGGAGCGGGTTCCCGAAACAATAGTTAATCATTAGACCAAGGAGAGGATGAGGAGGTGGCTGATGGGTTCGGCGACAATTCATCGAGAATTCCAAACGGATGGATTTCCACAATAATGTGAACAAGAAGACGACACTTGTCAATTCAAATGATATAATGTTGTATGCTCAAGGAAAACATACACCATTAATCATTAGTTGAAAGGTGTGACCGAAATATGACCTTAGGCAGCAAGATCAATGCTAGAGTGACGATTTAATAACCAATAGTCTAAGAACGAACTGTCGATCATTAACTTCAAAGCAATAGGATTGCTAGAGGTACAAAACTCAAGCAGCATCATTAGCATATTGGTATCCTGGTTAAAAATAACACGGGGACCAGGGAAGAATGGTGATGGTGAGAAGTATCATCATGCCGAGGATTTCTAAGAGATGGAGCAATCCCCACAACATTCTCGACATAAAGTACAGTAATACTTCAAGGCAGAACACAACACTAGCTGATGAGCAAGTGGTATTCATAATGTAGACAAGTTCGCGATGAAAGGAAGTCAAGGGTGTTGTCCATGATAATAAAAATCATCGAGGGCGAGGAGGGTATTTCTCATCATGAACACATTTGACATCTCGGAAGAAGTCAAAGTGTTGAAGGTGATCCGACACATGTGGCGGGAGGTTTTAAGAGGATGCAATCAAACAACAACGGCAACAAGCAAGGGAATGACAAAGTGGCAAGTTATAGGATCAATATATAAGATGCAAGCTTGGAACCAAAGTTGCCTTTCAAGACAAGTAACATGATGTTGAAAGCTCGACATAAGTCGTGCTCACACCCTGAAGAATTCGTGCACCAGAGAAGGACGAGGTAGCACAATCAAAGATAGAAAGACCAGGATGCAGCCGATAGTCTAGGAATGATCAGATTGAGTTCAGAATTTCCCAGTAAAAATACTAGGGGTATTTGATTTGTAGTGCAGAATAATTTCACTAGTCAGTGTCCTCCGTTGACAACAACCCATAACCCATAGAGTGATTACGACAAGGAAAGACATTACTTCAACAAAGTTAGTAAGATGTGGTGCAATGGCAAGACATCTTCAAGATACCAGGTGGTAATACTCGAAGGTGGAACATGATAGAAGTAGAACCGAGTCATTGACCTATGACAGTAGATACTTCAACCTTGCCAAAAATAGACGAGGCACTGGAATGAATTCCCATCAGATATATCAGATCAGGACAGCATGGTCGGAACCATAACTATAAGGAATCAATTCAAGAATACCGAAAGAATCATACAGTTGGATAATCATTTTGCAAGAAGCTTTCGAGACGTTCTACATCATTTTCATGGGCATGAACACAAAGTTCAAGGTCGACTCCCACTTCTTTAATGCATATCATTTGATTCACTTCTCACTTTGATAAAACTATAGTGTTGGAATTTTATCTGGTAGAACACCGGAAGAGTATGACTTGTGAAAACTTTTGGGTTCTCACGGATTAGGGGAAGGCATAGCTTCAACCCGTCGGGCATCTTCATAACATATACCTCAAGTTTCAAAAGTAAATAAAACAAGCTTGACAGTAGAGCATGGTTGACAAAAGCAAAGTATACAATTTACCAAAGGCATTATGTATCAGGGGAAGAGCTCACAAGGTGGTTGAATATGAAGGACACTGTTAGATAACAATCCAACAATGGTCGGGCAATCCACAACGGAGCTGGTGTGAGTATCGGTACTCACTCAAAGGAAGAAAGAATGCAGATGCATCAGATTCAAGAATCGCCTGATTAGTTGGATGCTTAAATAGAAAGAAATTATGGTTTCCAAAACAAAGGATCAGAAGCAGACGCTCTGATCAAGGATGGATAAGTTGAAAACACTTAGTTGGACAATCAATGAAGATTCGAATTGCCGAGAACCAACTCATGTCCGGAATCACGTCTGAGCCAGAAAGATAATCTTAAAAAGGATAACCTGATGAATGTGTGTGTACGCACACAATGAATCAATAGGCTCAAAATAGCTAAGACAAGGGATGTTAACAAAGACTACTAGTCATATGGAATTAACCATAACGCAAGCAGGCAAGAATTTTGAGATTAACAGGCTGCATAGGATTTTCGAAAGATCGAAAAGTATTCCGAAGAATTTTGTGAGACACATGAACAATTGAGAAGAACGGATCCTTGATAAATGTGAGGAAATAACCATAAGGGTTTTCATGCAAAATAAAACTGTAAGACAGTAAATTCAAAGGATTCTCGGAACAACGGAGAATATTTCGAGGCAACTTGTAACAACAAGAGCGACGAGGAATGATCATGAGAATGACAAGTGCATGCAGATATCCACAGGGATATATCGGTGGTAGTGAATTGCAAAGGCGATGACCACAAGGGTCTCGGGAAAATATCGAGGGATATCCTCTGAATCTTCTGACGAAGCAGGCTTCCAGAATGAGGGATCTCCGGGAGAAATAGTTACAAGAACCTAGAGTCAGAGTTAGTAAAATCTTTTTAACCTGAATAGAAGAGAGATCAGAGTCCCAAACCATAGAAAAGGAATAAAAGATCCTAACACCATCCATCGATGTTATGGGCCCGTAAGCCACACAACAAGTTAGTAAATTTGTTTTTCAAAGACTAGACTAAACTTCGACCAAGGAGTTGGAAAGGGGGATTCCTACAGGCAGTCGGCTCTGATACCAACTTGTGACGCCCCTGATTTGACTGTACACTAATCATGCATGCAAATGTGTACGACCAAGATCAGGGACTCACTGGAAGATATCACAATCACAACTCTAGACACAAATTAAAATAATACAAGCTTTATATTACAAGCCAGGGGCCTCGAGGGCTCGAATACATAAGCTCGAAACACAAGAGTCAGCGGAAGCATTAATATCTGAGTACAGACATAAGTTGAACAAGTTGCCTTAAGAAGGCTAGCACAAATGTAGCAACGATCGAAGAGGCAAGGCCTCGTACGTGGGACCTCCTAACTACTCATCGAAGCCGAACTCCATGTAGAAACATCATCGGGATCTTCTGGCTCTTGGACTCCACCATCTGGTTGCGTCATCCAAGAAGAAGGAACTAAAGGGGGAAAGGGGGGAGCAAAGCAACCGTAAGTACTCATCCAAAGTACTCGCAAGCAAGGTTCTACACTACAAATGCAATGGTATCTATGTAAAGGGATAATATCTGTGGACTGAACTGCAGAATGCCAGAATAAGAGGGGGATAGCTAATCCAATCAAAGACAACACTTCTGGCAACCTCCATCTTGCAGCAGTAGAATAGAATAGATGGTAAGTTCACCAAGTAACATCTTATAGCATAAACCTACCCGGCGATCCTCCCACACATCGCCCGGTGAGAGAGCATCCACCGAGTTATATCTGGAACTCATCTGGGTGTGTTTTATTAAGTATCCGGTTCTAGTTGTCATGAGGTCGGAGTACAACTACGGGTCGTCCTTTTACTGAGGGACATGGCTATTCAAATAGATTAACTTCCCTGCAGGGGTGCACCACATTACCCAGCACGCTCGATCCCATTTGGCCGGACACACTTTCCTGGGTCATGCCCGGCCTCAGAAGATCAACATGTCGCAGCCCTACCTAAGCACAACAGAGAGGTCAGCACGCCGGTCTAAGTCCTAGGTGCGCAGGGGTCCGGGCCCATCGCCCAACGCACACATGCACGTTGCGTACGCGGCCGGTGAGCAGACCTAGCAACCTCCATTACTAAGGAAGTTACATTACGTGGTCCAACCCGGCGCGCGCCGCTAAGTCGCTGACGTCAAGAAGGCTTCGGCTGATACCATGACGTCGAGAGCCCATAATTATTCCCACGTAGCTGGTTAGTGCGTATAGGCCAGCGGCCAGACTCAGATCAAATATCCAACTCGTCAAGCGTGTTATTATGAAATAACGACGGACAACGACCAGGGCCAGGCTACCTCTCGACTGGGTATCTCAACCTGCCCTATCTCTCCGCCACAAAGATCCACTCGGGGGCCGTCGGGAACTCAGGCCCACCACTACCTGAATGGAGCCACCTGTCCTTTCAGCCCCCACATCGGAATCACTTGCGGGTACTCAATGAGCCGACCCGACTTTAGTCACATCACGTATCATGTAAAGTATGTATATAGTATATAACCGTGATCACCACCCGAATGATCACGACCCGATAGTATAGCATGGCAGACGGACAAGAATGTAGGGCCACTGATGGAATACTAGCATCCTATACTAAGCATTTAGGATAGCAGGTAAAGGTATCAACAGTGGTAGCAAGAATGACAGGCTATGCAACAGAATAGGAGTTATCGAATCATCAACAATAGCAAACCTAATGCAAGAATAAGATAGAAGAGAATGTGTGATATCTGGTGATCAAGGGGGGTTGGCTTGCCTGGTTGCTCTGGCAAGAAGGAGGGGTCGTCATCGACGCAGCCGATCACAATGGCACCGTCAGCAGTCTCGGTCCTGGTGTCTATCGGAGAGAAGAGGGGGAGAAACAATAAATATAAAGCAAACATCGCACCACAAAGCATAACATGGCAAAACGCGGTGCTACGTGTGACCTGACGCAGTGCTCGGTGATACAGGCGAAGAGGAATAACATCTGGGAAAGTATTCCCAGTGTTAGGCATTTTCGGTTAGATGGAACGGAGGGGGAAAGTTGCATGTTCGCTATGTTAGGGACGTGTGGTTGACGAACGGTCTGCGTATTCAGATACGTCTCGTCGTTCTGAACAACTTTCATGTACAAAGTATTTTCATCCGAGTTACGGATTATTTTATATTATTTTTTAAAGATATAAATCATTTTTAAAATTAACAGGTTTAATTTAATTAGAAAATATAATTATGACGTTAGCGTGATGTCAGCAGTCAGCCGTCTGTTGACTGGGTTAACAGACGTGTGGGTCCCGTGCGCCATTGTCTCAGCTACACTAACAATTTGTTAGTGTTAATTAACATATTTGTTGGGTTAGTTAATCAAGATTAATTAACTTAATTAACCCATTAGTTAATTAATTAATTACTAATTTATTTATTTTAATATATTTTTTATTCTTCTTCTTTATTTTTTAAATCATTCTAGGGCCTCGGCCCCCTTGTCATTGGCTCATGGCCTTATCGGGTCGGGCACTGGGGGTAAACCTGAACGGGCGAAGCCCCATGGGTGCGGGTGACAGCGCCCGTCAGAGTGGAGGGGCTAGGCTAGCCGAGGCGCTGGGTGATACGTCCATTTTGCATCATGCTTACGTGTTTATATTTATTGCATTATGGGTTGTTATTACACATTATGTCACAATACTTATGCCTTTTCTCTCTTATTTTACAAGGTTTACATGAAGAGGGAGAATGCCGGCAGCTGGAATTTTGGGTTGGAAAAGGAGCAAACTCTGGAAACCTATTCTGCACAACTCCAAAAGCCCGGAAACTTCACAGAACCCCGTTTCAGAAAATATAAAAATATATGGCGAAAGAAGATCACGAGGGGGCCACCTGCTGTCCACGAGGGTGGGGGGGCGCGCCCCCCTGTCTCGTGGGCCCCCCGATGGCCCCCCGATGCCCATCTTCTCCTATATGAGGTGTTTTGACCTGGAAAAAAAATCATAAGGTGGCTTTCGGGACCAGACGCCGCCCTCTCGAGGCGGAACCGAGGCGAAAACCAATCTAGGGCTCCGGCAGAGCTGTTCTGCCGGGGATACTTCCCTCCGGGAGGGGGAAATCATCACCGCCGTCATCACCAACAACTCTCCGGGGAGGGCTATCTCCATCAACATCTTCACCAGCACCATCTCCTCTCAAACCCTAGTTCATCTCTTGTATCCAATCTTTGTACCCAAACCTCAGATTGGTACCTGTGGGTTGCTAGTAGTGTTGATTACTCCTTGTAGTTGATGCTAGTTGGTTTATTTAGTGGAAGATCATATGTTCAGATCTATTATGCATATTAATACCCCTCTGATCATGAACAATATTATGTCTTGTGGGTAGTTACTTTTGTTCCTGAGGACCTGGGAGAAGTCTTGCTATAAGTAGTCATGTGAATTTGGTCTTCGTTCGATATTTTGATGAGATGTATGTTGTCTCCCCTCTAGTGGTGTCATGTGAACGTCGACTACATGACACTTCACCATTATTTGGGCCTAGAGGAAGGCATTGGGAAGTAATAAGTAGATGATGGGTTGCTAGAGTGACAGAAGCTTAAACCCTAGTTTATGCGTTGCTTCGTAAGGGGCTGATTTGGATCCATATGTTTCATGATATGGTTAGGTTTACCTTAATACTTCTTTTGTACTGGCGGATGCTTGCATTAGAGGTTAATCATAAGTGGGAGGCTTGTCCAAGTAAGGACAACACCAAAGCACTGGTCCACCTACATACCAAATTATCAAAGTACCGAACGCAAATCGGATGATCGTGATGAAAACTAGCTTGACGATAATTCCCATGTGTCCTCGGGAGCGCTTTCCTTCATATAAGAGTTTGTCCAGGCTTATCCTTTGCTACAAAAAGGATTGGGCCACCTTGGTGCACCTTATTTACTTTTACCTTTTGTCACTTGCTACCAATTACCTTATCACAAAACTATTTGTTACCTATAATTTCAGTGCTTGCAGAAAATACCTTACTGAAAACTGCCTATCATTTCCTTCTGCTCCTCGTTGGGTTCGGCACTCTTACTTATCGAAAGGACTACGATATATCCCCTACACGTGTGGGTCATCAATACTCTTTTCTGGCGCCGTTGCCGGGGAGTGAAGCGCCTTTGGTAAGTGGAATTTGGTAAGGAAAATTTATATAGTGTACTGAAATTTATTGTCACTTGTTACTATGGCTCATAATCCTTTAAGGGGCTTGTTTGGGGTATCTTCACCCCGACCAGAAGAGCAAAGAGTTGCTCCTCAACCTACTTCAAATGTTGAAAGTGTTTGCTTTGAAATTTCTTCGGGTATGATAGAGAAACTGCTTGAAAATCCTTTTAGAGGAGACGGAACACTGCATCCCGATTTACACCTAATCTATGTGGATGAAGTTTGTGGATTATTTAAGCTTGCAGGTATGCCCGAGGATGTTATCAAGAAGAAGGTCTTCCCTTTATCTTTGAAGGGAGATTCATTGACATGGTTTAGGCTATGTGATGATATTGGATCTTGGAACTATAATCGTTTGAAGTTGGAATTTTATCAGAAGTTCTACCCTATGCACCAGGTTCATCGTGATCGTAATTATATCTATAATTTTTGGCCTCGCGAAGGAGAAAGCATCGCTCAAGCTTGGGGGAGGCTTAAGTCAAAGTTATATTCATGCCCCAATCATGAGCTCTCAAGAGAAATGATCATTCAAAAATTTTATGCTCAGCTTTCTCTCAATAATCGCTCCATGCTCGATACTTCTTGTTCTGGTTCTTTTATGATGAAGACTGTTGAATTCAAATGGGATTTATTGGAAAGAATTAAACGCAACTCTGAAGATTGGGATCTCGACAAAGGTAAGGAGTCAGGTATGACCCCCTAAGTTTGATTGTGTTAAAGCTTTTATGGATACCGATGTTTTCTGTGGGTTTAGCACTAAATATGGACTTGACTCTGAGATAGTAGCTTCTTTCTGTGAATCATTTGCTACTCATGTTGATCTTCCCAAGGAGAAGTGGTTTAAATACCACCCCCCTATTGAAGTAAAAGTAGTTGAACCTATTAAAGTTGAAGAAAAGACTATCACTTATAATGTTGATCCTATTATTCCTACTGCTTATATTGAGAAACCACCTTTCCCTGTTAGGATAAAGAATCATGCTAAAGCTTCAACTGTAGTTCGTAAGAGTAATACTAGAACACCTACACCCTCTGAACAAATTAAAGTTGAACCTAGTGTTGCCATGGTTAAAGATCTCTTGGTAGAAGATTTAGATGGACATGTTATTTACCTCCAAGAAGAGTCTGCTAGAATAGCCAAACCCAATGCTAGGAATAACCAATTGTGGGCCTGCCTGTTATCTCTGTTAAAATAGGAGATCATTTCTATCATGTTTTATGTGACATAGGTGCTAGTGCGAGCCTTATCCCCATACCTTATATCAAGAAATTATGAATGACATTGCACCTGTTGAGTTAGAAGGGATTGATGTTACTATTAAGCTAGCTAATAGAGACACTATTTCACCAGTTGGGATTGTTAGAGATGTTGAGGTTTTGTGTGGGAAGGTCAAATACCCTGCTGATTTTCTTATTCTTAGTTCCCCACAAGATGAATTCTGTCGCATCATATTTGGTAGACCCTTCTTGAACACTGTTAATGCTAAGATAGACTGTGTGAAAGATATTGTTACTATTGGATTAGGGGATATGTCTCATGATTTTAACTTTGCTAAATTCCGTAGACAACCCCTTGATAAAGAATTACCTAGTAAGGATGAAATTATTGGTCTTGCCTCTATTGTTGTGCCTCCTAATGATCCCTTAGAACAATACTTGTTAGACCATGAAAATGATATGCATATGAATGAGAGAAGGGAAATAGATGAAATATTCTTTAATCAGGGACCCGTATTGAAAAACAACTTGCCTGTTGAAATCCTAGGGGGTCCTCCTCCACCCAAGGGTGATCCCGTGTTTGAACTCAAACCTTTACCTGATAATCTTAAGTATGTTTATCTTGATGAAAAGAAGATATATCATGTTATTATTAGTGCTAACCTTTCAGAGCAGGAAGAAGAAAAATTATTGAAAACTCTGAAGAAGCACCGTGCTTCTATTGGATATACTCTGGATGATCTTAAGGGCATTAGTCCCACCTTATGCCAACACAAGATAAAATTGGAAGAAAATACTAAACCGGTTATTGATCATCAACGATGGTTAAATCCTAAGATGAAAGAAGTGGTAAGGAAGGAAATACTAAAGCTTCTAGAGGCAGGTATTATCTATCCAGTTGCTGATAGCCAGTGGGTAAGTCATGTCCATTGTGTCCCTAAGAAGGGAGGTATGAATGTTGTTCCTAATGATAAAGATGAATTGATCCCGCAAAGAATAGTTACAGGTTATAGGATGGTAATTGATTTCCGTAAGTTAAATAAAGCTACTAAGAAAGATCATTACCCCTTGGCATTTATTGATCAAATGCTAGAAAGATTATCCAAACATACTAATTTTTGCTTTCTAGATGGTTATTCTGGTTTCTCTCAAATACCTGTGTCAAAAGGGGATCAAGAAAAGACCACTTTTACTTGCCCTTTCGGTACCTTGCTTATAGACGTATGCCTTTTGGTTTATGTAATGCACGTGCTACCTTTCAAAGATGCATGATGGCTATATTCTCTGATTTTTGTGAAAAGATTGTTGAGGTGTTCATGGATTATTTTTCCGTTTACGGAACTTCTTTTGATGATTGCTTAAGCAACCTTGATCGAGTTTTGCAGAGATGTGAAGACACTAACCTTGTCTTGAATTGGGAGAAGTGCCACTTTATGGTTAATGAAGGCATTGTCTTGGGACATAAAATTTCTGAAAGAGGTATTGAAGTTGACAAAGCTAAAGTTGATGCTATTGAAAAGATGCCATGCCCTAAGGACATCAAAGGTATACGAAGTTTCCTTGATCATGCCGGGTTTTATAGGAGGTTCATAAAGGACTTCTCCAAAATCTCCAGGCCTCTGACTAATCTCTTACAAAAAGATATTCCTTTTGTCTTTGATGATGATTGTCTAGAAGCATTTGAAATACTTAAGAAAGCATTGATCTCTGCACCTATTGTCCATCCTCCTGACTGGAATTTACCTTTTGAGATTATGTGCGATGCTAGTGATTATGTTGTAGGTGTTGTTAAAGGGAAAAGAGTTGATAAGAAATTAAATGCCATCCAGTATGCTAGTAAAACTCTAGACAGTGCCCGAAGAAACTATGCTACTACTAAGAAAGAATTTTTAGCAGTTGTATTTGCTTGTGATAAGTTTAGACCCTATATTGTTGATTCTAAAGTAACTATTCACACTGATCATGTTGCTATCAAATACCTTATGGAAAAGAAAGATGCTAAACCTAGACTTATTAGATGGGTTCTCTTGCTGCAAGAATTTGACTTGCATATTGTTGATAGAAAGGGAGCTGCGAACCCCATTGCAGATAACTTGTCTAGGTTAGAGAATATACTTGATGACCCACAACCTATTAATGATAGCTTTCCTAATGAACAATTAGCTGTCATAAATACTTCTCGCACTGCTCCATGGTATGTTGATTATGCTAATTATATTGTTGCTAAGTTTATACCTCCTAGCTTCACATACTAGCAAAAGAAAAAGTTCTTCTATGATTTGAGACATTACTTCTGGGATGACCCACGTCTTTATAAAGAAGGAGTAGATGGTATTATTAGACGTAGTGTACCTGAGCATGAACAGGAACGGATCCTACGCAAGTGCCACTCCGAAGCTTCTGGAGGACACCACGCGGGAGATAGAACTGCACACAAGGTATTGCAATCCGGTTTTTATTGGCCTACTCTCTTCAAAGATGTCTGTAAGTTTGTCTTATCTTGTGATGAATGTCAAAGAATTGGTAATATCAGTAGACGTCAAGAAATGCCTATGACTATTCACTTGTTATTGAACCATTTGATGTTTGGGGCTTTGATTATATGGGACGGTTTCCTGCCTCTAATGGGTACACACATATTTTAGTTGTTGTTGATTACGTTACTAAGTGGGTAGAAGCTATTCCAATAGTAGTGTTGATCACAACACCTCTATTAAGATGCTTAAAGAAGTTATTTTTCCGAGGTTTGGAGTCCCTAGATACCTAATGACTGATGGTGGTTCACACTTTATTCATGGTGCTTTCCGTAAAATGCTTGAAAAGTATGATGTCAACCATAGAATTGCATCCTCTTATCACCCACAGATTAGTGGTCAAGTAGAACTAAGTAATAGGGAGTTGAAATTAATTTTGCAAAAGACAGTTAATAGGTCTAGGAAGAATTGGTCCAAGAAACTTGATGATGCATTATGGGCCTACAGAACTGCATACAGAAATCCTATGGGTATGTCTCCATATAAGATGGTATATGGAAAAGCTTGTCACTTACCTCTTGAGCTAGAACATAAGGCATATTGGGATATTAAAGAGCTCAATTATGATTTCAAACTTGCCGGTGAGAAGAGGTTATTTGACATTAGCTCTCTTGATGAATGGAGAACCTAGGCCTATGAGAATGCCAAGCTGTTTAAAGAAAAGTTAAAAGATGGCATGACAAAAGGATACAAAAGCGTGAGTTTAACGTAGGTGATTATGTCTTGCTATACAACTCTCGTTTGAGATTTTTTGTAGGAAAACTTCTCTCTAAGTGGGAAGGACCTTACGTTATCGAGGAGGTCTATCGTTCTGGTGCCATAAAAATCAACAACTTCGAAGGCGCAAATCTGAAGGTGGTGAACGGTCAAAGAATCAAACATTATATCTCACGTAACCCTATAAATGTTGAAACCAATTTTATTGAAACCGTAACCCCGTAGGAATACATAAGGGACACTTTCCAGCACGATTCAGCCTCCGAAAAGGAAGAGGTATGTGATACGGTAAGTAAACCGACTCCAAAACAGTTCTAAAGGCAATTTTTCTCCGTTTTGGAATATTTAGAAAAATAGAAAAATAAGTAGCAGTCCGGAAGAGACACGAGCCGTCCACAAGGGTGGAGGGCGCGCCCCCCTTCCCTGGGCGCGCCCCTGCCTCGTGGGCAGCTCGTGTGCCTCCCGGACTCCGATTTCTTGTATGTTACTCCTTTTGGTCGGTAAAAATTAATTATATATACTCTCGAAGGTTTTGACCTCTTTATCACGCAAAAATCATCTATTCTTGTTTCGAGCTGCTGTCTGTCAGGGTTAATGAAGCCAGGCACCATGTCGTCTCCCTCCTCCAACGACGAGGGCAACGATGCTTGGCTAATGAAGATAGATCTGAAGAGGGAAGGACCCGAGGAGATCAACAAGAAGAAGAAGATCAAGAAGGAGGTGGAAGATCCGGCTCCGGCATTGGGAGAAGAAGACATCCCTTAATCCCTTCCTAACCTCTTTACCTCAACTGAGATTGAAGCCTTCAAGATGATTGAGCTAGCTCAAATTCGAAACAAGCATCTCACAAGTGAAAATATTTTGTTGAAGGAATATATAGCTGCACTCAAAGGTATTATCCGCAAGCTGGAGGATCTCCTACGCTCGATATATGATGATCGGCGTCACTACTTTCAACTCCATCATC
>LR738714.1:60314568-60430941 GCA_902687465.1 Secale cereale | reverse complement strand
CGAAGAAGGAGACATAATCATATGGGTATGGGCACTCCCCTTGGCAACTGCCAAGCTTGGGGGAGTGACCCCAGTATCGTATCACCATCACCCCTATCTTTACCGTTTTTCTTAGTTCGATCCTTTTGGTAGTATCTTGATCTAGTAGAATAAAGTTAGCATGATCTAGTTGTGAGCTTTTGCTTTATGATCTTTACCCTTTGTAATCGAGTCCGTGAGCTATATAATAAAGATTAGTGTTGAGTCAAGGGCTTGATTTCCTCACGTTGGTCATGATAAAAAGAAAGAAAACATAAAGAGTATCCAAGAGATCATATTGATATTATGGGGAGTAATGACCTCACATATAAAGAGTATGATGAATAAAAGTTGTTGGGAGTTGACAAACATAGTTTTGGTCATTGTTGCAATTAATAGGAAGTAATAAAAGAAGAGAGGCTTCACATACAAATATACTATCTTGGACATCTTTTATGATTGTGAGCAATCATTAAAGTATGACATGCTAAAGAGTTGATGTTGGACAAGGAAGACAACATAATGGGTTATGTTTTCTTATATCTGAAATAAAGTATATTGTCATGGATCATCCAACATGTTGAGCTTGCCTTTCCCCCTCATACTAGCCGAAACTCCTCGCACCAAGTAGAGATACTACTTGTGCTTCCATACATCCTTAAACCCAGTTTTGCCATGAGAGTCCACCATACCTACCTATGGATTGAGAAAGATCCTTCCAAGTAAGTTGTCATGTTGCAAACTCGCTAAAATATGTATGATTTATTAGTGTGGAGGAAATTAGCTTTATACGATCTTGTGATATGGAGGTAATAAAAGCGACGGACTGCATTAATAAAGGTCCCTATCACAAGTGGCAATATAAAGTGATGTTCTTTTGCGCTAAGACTTTGTGCATCCAACCAAAAAAGCACATGACAACCTCTGCTTCAGGGCCGGTCCGGAGATTTGGGGGGCCCGGGGCGAAACTATAACCCGGGGCCCTATAATATAAATACCAATAATAACAATCGATGTATGTATATATGAAATGTTACCAAAAAACACTTAAAATGTTCCCAAACGGTTTCATATGAGATTAACTTATGAATGATGTCTTAATTCTTTTCCTAAGGGCGTGTACAATGGTTAATAAGGTAGTCTTATCTTAAGTCTTGCATGTAATTTAGCGATGACAAAACATTTTGTCTACAATTGGTCATCTCTTAGCCTTATCTTCAATAACTAGTCGTTCCTAAAAATGTGGTGAGACATATTATGGTAAGAGATCATCTCTTGTCTTCTCTTAAATAAGAGAAGACAGGCCTTTTCTTATGAGTTCTCTCTCCTCCACCTCATCACTTATCCTACGTGGCACTGCTAAGATAGCACCATTGTACATGCCCTAATATATTTTTGGATGCATAGTTGGATAACGTAAATGTGATAAAATTTAAAGAAGAAATTGGTTATTCCAAAACTAGTGTGAAGTTACAAAGGTACTAGACCAACTCAATAAAAATTTACCGATTATCAGGTTTAAGTCACAGCGGACAAATCTCTGGTTTACTAAATATAATATATCCCTAAACAATATCCAATCATTATCAATGACTATTAGAACAATCGAGACGCAACACTTAATCTTTACTGAAGACGTACCTTTCGTGAGGTCAAAAAAATACTGAATCTTTTTGTAAATCCTTACCTCTTATCATGATAAATTGCACCATCACACGATGTCATCTTCTGTAAAGTGACTCGGCCTCCCCAGGGCATAGATGCGTCTCATGCGATGCCGTGTCTTCCGTCTCCGGCAGAAAGGCCATTCTCCAAGAAACGGGAGCAGAGAAGAGGCTTGCTAGCCCCAGGCGCTAGTGATTGGATGAGCTTGCTAGCCCCAGCGATCAGGTACAACTAGCTAGGGCAAGCGATCAGGAGAAAGAGAGATGCAGATCGATTGGATGCAGATCGATCGCGATTTCATCTCGCGACTCGGCGGCGTGGCTGTCGTCATTCCCCCCGCGGGCCTGTTGTACCCTAGTATAGTGCTAAATACTGCTTCGGGCCGTACCAGTACATACAGGCCATCGTACACATTAGCTAGCTGGGGGCCCCTGGGCTAGAGGGGCCCGGGGCGGCCGCCCCCCTGCCCCCCCTCAGGGCCGGCCCTGCTCTGCTTCCCTCTGCGAATGGCCTATCTATTATTCTTGCCTTATAAGATTCAGGGTGAAATTCACCTTTCCTTTTTACATTTTATCCTTTGGCAAGCACATTGTGTTGGAAAGATCCTGACATATATACCCACTGGGATGTAAGTTTTCATGGTCTATTACTGTTGACATTACCCTTGAGGTAAAAGGTTGGGAGGCAACACCGTAAGCCCCTATCTTTCTCTATGTCCGATTTAAAACTCCATAACCATAAGTATTGCATGAGTGTGAGCAATTGTGAAAGATTATATGATAGTTGAGTATGTAGGCCTGCTGAAAATCTCTTATATTGACTCTTTCCGATGTTACGATAAATTACAATTGCTTCAATGCCCAAGATCAAAGTTTGTTAGTTTTCAATGAAGTTTATGATTCATGCTTGATATTGTGAATGAATTATTACTTTAGCATAATAATCATATGAATATATATATATATATACAGCCGGTCTATTCTCATAACATTATGAGAATAATATTCTCATAACATTATGAGAATAATATTCTCATAACACTTCCGAACTGCATTGCAAAATTGCATTGGAGAGCTAAACGCACCGCATCACAGATACCAGCGAACTTCATGTTGAAAAACATGTACGTGTTGTTTTTTCGATACCTTTTTTGCTCTAGTTTTTAACCGTTTATTGGAATTATGCGTGTAATATACCATTGAAAAGCTATGGAGTAGACGCAACTTTGCCATGTTGAACACTTTTCAAAATTCATCATAGTTTAAGAGCAGTTTCGAAAATCGTGCGGCTCACAACGAATGGCAGCGAGCGTTTTTTGGCGTTTGTTTCTAAACCGCTCGTCGGAACGAAACATATGATACACCGTTGGAAAGGTATCGTCGGCGCACATCTTTTTCGTATCTATTATTTTTTCTAATTCGCTACGGTTTAAGAGCAGTTTTGAATTTACTAAATCGCGGAATTGTGTTTTTCGAATTTTTTCAAATTTTCGGTACTGTTTTCACTCCAGTTTTTTAACTGTTTGTCGAAACAAGGCGTGTAATATACCGTTGGAAAGCTACGAACGAGGCGCAACTTTTATATGTTGAAATGTTTTTGAGATTCCTTACGGTTTTTAGTTAAATTTGAAAATCGTGCGGCTGACTACGAATGGCAGCAGCCGTTTTTTCGTGAAATTTTTACAAAACGTTGGCCGAAATGATCCAAATGATACACCGTTGGAAAGATATCGTCGAGACGCTACTTTCTCATCTAGAACACGCCCTCTAATTCATTACGGTTTAACAGCAATTTTGAAATTACAAAAACGCGAAAAACGCACTGCTTCAAACTGAAGAACGCACTGCATCAGACAGTCAAACGAACCTCATTATTTATTTTGTTGGACGTAGATTTTTCTCAGAGTAGTTTTGTTGTCTTTTTTACAACTTTTTTTTTCGAAGGAAAGTGGACCGCAACACTCCCGAAAGTGAAGCGGAACACTACCAAAAGTGAACCTCATGATTTGTTGTTGTCTTTTTTCGTACTAATTAATTTTTTTACGCGTGTTTGAGAAGTGTTGAGAAGTGAGCTGCTTTTTCCGATGTGTTTTTGTTTTTGGATCACCAAGTGAACCGCAATGGTTTTTTTATGGCCAACTTCGTGGAGAGAAACAAAGTGAGCTTCAAAGAGTCCTTTGCAATGGACTTTTTTTAGACGAAAGTGCACTGCATTTTTACTTGTTTTTAAATGCATTTTGTTCGAAATGAACTATACTGAGGAGTCCTTCGTAGCAGACTTCTTTTTTACCCAAGTGCACTGCACGTTCACTTACCTAACAAACCACCACAAAATGAACCAGACACCTTTCATAGACACCACAAAATTCGTTTTTACTTTGAGAAGTGTTGAGAAGTGAGCTGCTTTTCCGATGTGTTTTTGTTTTTTGGATCACCAAGTGAACCGCAATGGTTTTTTTATGGCTAGTGGGCGCTTGATCTAGCGGATCTGGTCCGGGCTCTCGAGCTCCGGCGAGAGGCCGCCGTGCACGCACAGGATCTTCTTCTTATTCTTGCCGTTCTTGCTCCTACCCTCGCGGCCGACGAGCGCCGCCAGCGGTAGGCAGGCGAAGACGGCGTTGACGTCCTCCCAGAGCCTGGCTACGCGGCAGGCGCGGGAGACGCACTCGGAGTAGAAGCCGTACTGCTTGTTAACGGCGTCGTTGTATGTACTGAATCTCGTCAAACACAACACACACAGCTCAACTAGGCATGGATGCGACCTGCACACAAAAAGCACGAGCAAAGTGTCAACAAGGTGCAGCATCACATGTGCAGTGCAGTGCACCTTTTTTAAAAAACCTAGATGTGCGATTCACCCTTTTTAAGGCTGAACAAACATGTGCAGTGCACTTTGTTTTTGTCTTCCCCTGCAAAAAAGAGTTGACTGAATTGTATTCCACTCAACTTTTTTTCACAACAAAAAACCGCACAACCCATCGATGGGCTAAGTGGACTGCTTTAAAAGTAAAGTTTTACAAACATACTGCTTTGAAAAGGAAGATTTACAAACAGTATAACAAAATGCATTCTTTGTGTGACACTAAAGTGGACTGCATCATCGCTGGCGAGGCAGAGGGAGCAGAGGAAATGGCGGCTTCGACGGCGCCTCCGATGGGCGGTGGGCGGTGCGGCGAGACGACAGAGGAGTTGTTTAGGTGTTGAAGTCGGGAGGGAGAGGCATTAGGTGTTCGGGCCACCCTATATCAAGGACAGCTCTGGAGGCCTTTATGATCTCGCTTCTATATGCAAAAAAGAATTATCTTGTTTCTGCAAAACAAACACACGAATAGTGATAACTTCAGAACACTGATGACAAATAGACTCCACGATGGCCACCTGAGCATTTGCACATGTCCTATCACAGCTCACCCAAGCATTTGAACATGGTGTCGCCCCTCGGGATGAACCCCAGCCTGTCCGCCAGGGTGACCACGCACATCCCCGCCGGTGGTACCAGCACCAGCCGCCCGAAGATGATCGCCGCCGTCGTCCTCAGTCCCAGCTTCTTGCTGCCCGCACCTGGACCTGCATCCATCCACATACGTGCATCAACAACCTATACGTGCATCCACTTGGTTTAATTTCCCTTGGGATGTGGCAATCTTCCTTGTACCCACTTTTATTGTCTTTCCTTGGCAATTGGTAAGAGTTACCGTACGGTTATAGCAGTCTATGAAACCTTTGTTTGTGGTTAACCAATCCATTCCCAGAATAATGTCCAAATCAACTGCGTCCAGTACGATGAGATTGGCTAGGAATCCCATTCCTTCAATTTCGATGTTTACATCCTTGCAGTACCATTGAGTATTTTGCTTTGATCCCGGGGACTGAATAACCATGGAATTTTGTAACGGCAAAAAGGGAAACTGATTCTTCGAGGCAAATCTTTTAGAAATGCAAGAATGGGAAGCTCCGGAATCAAATAAAATTGTAGCATCTACTGAGTTGGCGGGGAACGTACCAAACACGATATCCGGTGCGTTCTGAGCTTCCTCAAAAGTCACGTGGTTGATATGTCCTTGCTTGTGGTTGTTATTGGGGTTGAAGTTATTGCGTCGCGGAGCGTTGTTCGCACTACGGCCATTGTTGTTGTTGTTGGCTTTGGGAGGGTTGTTTCCTTGTTTTGGGCACTGTTTAGCATAATGCCCCGCTTCTCCACAGGAGTAACAGGTGACTCCAGGATAAAAATTTGTATCCTTGGTCCTATTGTGGAATGCACTGCGGTTCTGTGGTGGAGCTGTATTTGTTGGTCGGGTTACTACTGGCTTTTGAACATCATTCCTGGGCCTGTTGTTACGAACCTGTACTGACTGGTTCATGCGACGCTTGCGAGCCTCATCCATATTGCGGTGTTCATTTTCCAGGATAATAGCCTTATCCACAAGTGTCTTAAAGTCTGGAAAGGTATGAACCATCAGCTGGCATTTTAGCGACGAAATAAGTCCGTCGAGAAATTTTTCCATCTTTTTGTTCTCTGTCATATACTCGTCGTTGGCGTACCGGGCCAACTGAGTAAACTGATCCAGATATTGGGATACTGTGGAGCCCCGCTGTTTGAGATCCTCAAATTCCCTCTTCTTTAATTTCATAATGCTATTTGGGATATGCGCTCCTCGGAAATTCTCCTTGAATTGTGCCCATGTCATATTTGCTCCGTCAGGGTGGGTGTGACATAAGTTTTCCCACCACCAAGCAGCCGTTCCAGAAAAATAGTGTGGTGTGTACAGCACCTTTTCCTGGTCAGTACACTGGGCAATGACCAATTTTCTTTCCATGTCTCGAAGCCAGTCGTCTGCCTCTAGTGGCTTGTCAGTGTGCGTAAAGACCGTTGGGCGGGTCTTTTGTAACTCAGACAGTTTGGACCTGGGTTGCTGTTGTTCATGGTGATTTCCCATGTTAATCAAATGCTGCATCATCTCCTGATGTTGTTGCTGACTCTGCTCATATAGGCGACACACTTGCGAGAATGCTGAATCACTGCTTTGCTGACTTGTCTGTCCTTGAGTAAAATTATTTCCCATCTGTCCAGAGTTGTTCTCAGGTGGAGTTGGCATAGAACGAGTCCAGGGACGATGCATTTTCTTTCTGGGGTATTTGCATAACACCAAGGAAAATAATCAAATAGCAGAAAATAAATCCCCAAATAATTTTTTTTCCCCAGGACAAGGTAAGACAAGGCAGCCAGATATATTACACAAGTGATTTAATTATACAAGCAGAATTTAATTATACAGGATATAATTATACAGGATACATGTGGAAACTGTATCATACAAGATCATTTATTCTACTAGCGCACTCTCCGTGCTCTCATCGACCAGCGGTCCTAACATCGCTATCTTACAAAGGCTAGGCAGAACAGGAAATAAATATATTACATCCATGTTCTCAAGCAGTCATCTGGCGAAGAAAACTGCGTTCGTCCATACAGCTCATCCTAGGTCCTGCTGAGAGTGAGACTCAGGCAAGGCACCCAGGATGTGATATCGCCCTCGTCTTCCTCCTCCTCGAGGATCGCCTCTAGTCGTGTGGTCGATGATGCCGTGCCTGCTGGAGGTGGCACCGTGCTCGTCAGTGGAGAAGCTCTGGTAGGAATGGGTGCAGCCGGACGGCTAGCATTGCCAGTCAAGGTTGAGCGCTGAGCCGCGGGACTAGCCAGAGAAGTATTTGGTGGAGTGGTAGTGCGTGGAGCACGAGGCGAAGGAGAGCGGTACTCGCTCCTGCGAATAATTCTCGCACGAGACAAGTCCATCCGCGCAGTGAGGTAGTCATCCACCAGGGAGGTGAAAGCTGACTCCAAGGCCATGATATACTGGACAAGTGGCTCAATAGCCAGATCCTTTTCCCCTATGGTGCAGGAAAAAGCATAGTGGCTAGTATATGGAACGTGGCAAGGCAGGTAGTAATAGGGACGGTTTTGCATAACGGACAGGATGTCCCTGAGACGTGCGATAGCCTCACGTGCGGCCATCTGGATAGCATGCCTCTCAGTGGGCATGGCTCTCCCCATGAAGCGATAGTTGCGGAAAGACACGGACGCACCACCCCGAATATATACCGAAGCCTGGTACATAGTCAGGGTCTCTGAGATCTTGTCCGGGTAAACGACGTACTCCGGACGCCCGAGGGACCCCATCGCGTCCCTCGCGATGCTCGCGAGAAGGCGGGAAAATCCCGCAGGCTCGTTGGCGAAAACCTGCGATGGGCAGCTGCCACCAGCCATCTACAACAGTAGACAAGAATCCAAGTAGCCACGTCATAAGGGTATGATGACTAAGGAAAATTTGCTACGATGCATGAGATGCATGATGGAAAAAAAATGTTAGCACTGACTCGGTGACTAGCGATCGTGCCTAGGGCTCCTATAGTCAGCCTGGCTCTGATACCAAGGTCTGTCGGGCTCACTTCTGGGAAATAAATCACAGAATAGCCTTAAGTCACACTGGCTCCCAAGCACAACCAGTGGACAACCTTGATATAGATAACCAGTACAATAATATTACACAGGGTTGAGTCAGGGTGACTCAACAATTTATTACAACAACTCAACGCACTAGGGTGGCGGAATATGACAGTGGGTGGAGGAACTCAACACTGATATACTAGCATAGAGTCAAGCGTCAGTGTGAGGCTTGACTATTTTATTGGTGTGGCGGAAGCTTGACGGATGATACAAGTGATAGACTCCAAGACACAGGTGTGCTGACTGGGAACCTTCTAAGCGTCGGCCTCGCTAGCGCAATTCTCCTCCAGAAGCTCGTCCTCCTCCAAGTCTGGCCAAGTAAATAGCCAGGGACAAGCCAGTGAGTACTTTGAATGTACTCGCAAACATTATGAACATACGGTATATTGAATGCGAATGCCATAGTAAAATATACTATATGCGTGCAACAATTATCAAGACTTGGCATGGTGAAACATGGTTAGTACAAAAATAAATATTAGTCACAATCATATAAAAAGATAAAAGGAATGCCGGTCGGATGTCAAGTGACATCACGGTAGGACTTGAAAAGAAATGCCAGTCGGGTGTCCACAAGAGTAGTGGCGTGATAAACCGCCTGACACTCGAGGGACGCCACAAAAGGACTTTTAAAAGAAATGCCAGTTGGGTGTCCACAAGAGTAGTGGCGTGATAAACCGCCTGACACTCGAGGGACGCCACAAAAGGACTTTAAAAGAAATGCCAGTTGGGTGTCCACAAGAGTAGTGGCGTGATAAACCGCCTGACACTCGAGGGACGCCACAAAAGGACTTTAAAATAAAAGCGAGTGTCCGGGGTAGTCTAGCCAGCCCCTGAGACACTCTTGAAGGTAACAATAAAATCTTAGGGTTAGTCCATAAGCATAACTTTCATCATAAATAAGTTCAGGATAATATTGACTGTAACAAGAACATCATGCAAACATGAACATGCTCAAGTATATTATTTTCCTCCAGAGACTGACACCGAGACCGATACTTGACCCACCCAACTAAGTCCTTGACCGTGAACGCGGCTATTCGAATAGATATAACTCTGCAGAGGGTGTACTCTTTACCCACGCGTATGGGCTTTCCTTAGACAGTACCGTGCACTGACTAATACCCAATACGGACTTTGGGTTGAAAACACGCCTGACGCATACGCACCGACCGGATGCCAGGACTCACCCAGAGCATCGCTCCAGAAACCTTAAGTCAGGGAGGCTACAACCTCCGAAAAGCATGGGATCACTATTAAACGCGCGGATTACAAGGGGTGCCCCCCTCTCGGCTACAACCGGAAACACCCATGCCCCTGACCCGATGACAGGCTACAACCTTCATCGTAGTATCTGTGTGGCGTGTAACCGTACAGGGGTTATCAACTTACTAGGCCGTACCCTCCTTTCGGAAGGACCCGTGGCAGCACGGTATATAGCTAGGTGTATAGAGCAAGACTCGATCTAGGCAGACTCAGGAGGTAATGTTAAAATATCACCAGTGTTCTTTATCAGTATCACACGACACCACTGTGTCAACAAAGGACCGTGCCCACCAGCACGTCCAAACCAGCAGCAAAAATCTCAGCCATCACGTAACCATATTCATGTCAGAGAAGCTAGTGTGATATGCAAGCCAAAGAAGATATGACATGACCATGCATGTACATGTGATATAACATGCAACATATGCACTGTACTCCCAACTATGCAACCATGCAAAAATGCAAACACCATATCCCAGGTTCAATAATGCTTGCCTTGTCCAAAGTAATCAGGAGAAAACCCCTCTGAATTTCCAGCAAAAGTTCCTTCTTCTTTTTCTGAAAAAAATCAAATTTGAATTCGAATGAGAAATTCCAACACAGAACAGAAAAAGTTCTCAAAATATTTTTAATTAAATCTTAAAATAAACTAGAGCAGAAAAGAAAATTTTAGCAAAAAGAATCAGCTCATTTGGATTTATAGTTTAAAAGTTATTAACTTTACAAAACCAGGGGTCTTTCTGCAAAACAGAAGCCCCTGAGCTGTTTTAAAAGAAAACGTTTCGGACGCGAGTGCGCCTTCCAGTGCAGAAAACGTAAAGCGCAGAGTGCGCCTTCGCCGAACACAGGAAACAGAGAGAGAGAGCTGACGGGTGGGGGCCACCCGTCAGGTTTGAATTTTGAACGCGCTCGCGCGCGAGTACAGAGAAGCGGCGGCGATCGCCGGCGACGATCGCCGGGGTTTCAGGGCCCGGCGCTGGTCGCAAAGTGACCAGCGTGGACTTCCGCATCCAGGGGTGGTGGAGGTGGCCACCGGCGGTCACCTGAACGGCGGTGAGCTCGTCGCCGGCGGACGGTGGTTCGGGCGAAGTTGAAGCTCGTCGGAGAGAGCTCGGGGAGAGGAATTGGCTTAGGGTTTCGGCACAGTGGTGTAAAAGGGGTGGATCGACGGAGTTTGGGCGGCTCTGGTGGTGTGAGTGCGTGGTTTGGTTCGAAGGCAGAGGCGGCGGAGCGGTGGCCGGAGAGGGAGAAGATGACCCCCTCGTGGCCTAGTGGGTGGTCAGGAGGAAGCGTGGGAGGTGGTGGAGGCCAGCCGTGAAGCTAGAGGGGCTCGGGGACCCCTTTTATAGGCGAGTCGAGGATGGCCGAAGCGGCGGAGTTCGCCGGAGTAAATTTGGTCGTCGGGGTTGGTTTTGGCCGGTGGTCTGGGGCGACGGAGCACTTATGAGGCTGGTGGAGTTCGCCCGAAGCTTCCGTTTGGACGGGCGCGCGCTCGTTTGACACGTCCGCGATGCGCTGTCCGCACGGGCGCGGCGGCATGGCCGGCTCCGGCGACTGCCGTACGGGCCCTGGGCGGCGTGGTCGGTGTGTCCGTTGTGCGGAGGGGCGAAGGAGGATGACGCGTGGGCGGGGAGGTAGGTAGGAGCGTTGCAGTGGAGTAAATGGCGGTCGATGGCCGAGGCGTTCCGCTCGGCTCCGCCGTGGACGAGCCCGTGGTGGTTGCACCGGCCAGCAGCCAGCTCACCGGAGTGGAGAGGCTGGCGATGGGCCAGGGGAAGCTGCGGCATTGAAAGCAGGCGACATCGCCGTGCGGGAGAGGAAGATGAGGGGTGCACGGCATCGCCGGCCCCTGTCGGCTGAAGAATTCAGTTAACTGAATTTCATTCAGTGATGAACAGTATGCTTGCCAACTGTTTGATGAAATGCTTTGGGGTTTTAAACAACTTGGTTGATCATGGGGTTTTCTGTGGTGGTGTGTTGTTACTCAAAAATGAGTTTGCCAGAAGGCCAAGAATTTTGGTGAAGTTTGGAAATGGTTTGGGGCAGAAACATGATTTCTGGACCAAATTTGAATTGAATTTGATTTGAAAATTTTGAACTGCGGGACCAAAGGTTTTTGAAGAAATGGGTTAAGGGTACCATATATATGTAGGGATAATTTTGGTGGAGGCAGAAGAGTCATAGAAAATATAGCTCCTTTGTAAATGTCAAGAAACTATGATTAATTCAAATTCCATTTTTGGAATTCAAAATATATAGAAAGAATATTTTTGTGGAGTGGGAAGGAGTTGAATAATATCACAGAAGGTGTGCATGACTTGAGAGGTAAATCTTGGAGTGGCAGAAAAATATTTGGAGAGGTTTTATGGTGCTAGAAGAGGTGGAAAGGACTTTTGCCTTTGAAAATAAATAACCAAAAACCAAAGATTCTTTAGAGAGAATTTTTTTTTGAAAACCTCCAAAACAATTAAATCAAATAAGTCCACCCTTCAAACAGAACCCTCCAAGAAAATTTTAAATCTTAGCTAAAATTTTGAAAAGTTTTCAAAATTCCAAATAAATATTTTTGGGGTGTGACAGAGGTGTTAGGAGAATAAGCATTTTGTTAGGAGAATAAGGTCTTAAGGGGTGTTATGAGAATAGACCCACCCTATATATATATATATATATATATATATATATATATATATATATATATATATATATATATATATATATATATATATTGATGTTATGAGAATGATCATGATGCCCTCATGTCCGTACTTTGTTTTTATCGACACCTCTATCTCTAAACATGTGGACATATTTTTCGATATCGGCTTTCGCTTGAGGACAAGCGAGGTCTAAGCTTGGGGGAGTTGATACGTCCATTTTGCATCATGCTTATGTGTTGATATTTATTGTATTATGGGCTGTTATTACACATTATGTCACAATACTTATGCCTTTTCTCTCTTATTTTACAAGGTTTACATGAAGAGGGAGAATGCCGACAGCTGGAATTCTGGGCTAGAAAAGGAGCAAACTCTGGAAACCTATTCTGCACAACTCCAAAAGCCCCGAAACTTCACAGAACCCCATTTCAGAAAATATAAAAAATATCTGGCGAAAGAAGATCACGAGGGGGCCACCTGCTGTCCACGAGGGTGGGGGGGTGCCCCCCCTCTCTGGGCGCGCCCCCTGTCTCGTGCCCCCCCCCCGATGGCCCCCGATGCCCATCTTCTCCTATATGAGGTGTTTTGACCTGGAAAAAATCATAAGGTGGCTTTCGGGATCAGACGCCGCCCTCTCGAGGCGGAACCGAGGCGAAAACCAATCTAGGGCTCCGGCAGAGCTGTTCTGCCGGGGATACTTCCCTCTGGGAGGGGGAAATCATCACCGCCGTCATCACCAACAACTCACCGGGGAGGGCTATCTCCATCAACATCTTCACCAGCACCATCTCCTCTCAAACCCTAGTTCATCTCTTGTATCCAATATTTGTACCCAAACCTCAGATTGGTACCCGTGGGTTGCTAGTAGTGTTGATTACTCCTTGTAGTTGATGCTAGTTGGTTTATTTGGTGGAAGATCATATGTTCAGATCTATTATGCATATTAATACCCCTCTGATCATGAACAATATTATGTCTTGTGAGTAGTTACTTTTGTTCCTGAGGACCTGGGAGAAGTCTTGCTATAAGTAGCCATGTGAATTTGGTCTTCGCTCGATATTTAATGAGATGTATGTTGTCTCTCCTCTAGTGGTGTCATGTGAACGTCGACTACATGACACTTCACCATTATTTGGGCCTAGAGGAAGGCATTGGGAAGTAATAAGTAGATGATGGGTTGCTAGAGTGATAGAAGCTTAAACCCTAGTTTATGCGTTGCTTCGTAAGGGGCTGATTTGGATCCATATGTTTCATGCTATGGTTAGGTTTACCTTAATACTTCTTTTGTACTTGTGGATACTTGCATTAGAGGTTAATCATAAGTTGGAGGCTTGTCCAAGTAAGGGCAACACCCAAGCACCGGTCCACCCACATACCAAATTATCAAAGTACCGAACGCGAATCAGATGATCGTGATGAAAACTAGCTTGACGATAATTCCCATGTGTCCTCGGGAGCGCTTTCCTTCATATAAGAGTTTGTCCAGGATTATCCTTTGCTACAAAAAGGATTGGGCCACCTTGATGCACCTTATTTACTTTTACCTTTTGTCACTTGCTACCAATTACCTTATCACAAAACTATCTGATACCTATAATTTCAGTGCTTGCAAAAAATACCTTACTAAAAACTATCTATCATTTCCTTCTGCTCCTCGTTGTGTTCGACACTCTTACTTATCGAAAGGACTATGATAGATCCCTTACACTTGTGGGTCATCACTTGCCGCGGCTCTGCGGGCGATGGGCATGGGCTTCACTCGTGCAGGCCAGTCGCGGGGCGCAGCGCCGGCGGCCAGGCGCACGGCCGAAGGCAGAGACCGGCCCAGCGAGCAGTGGTAGGCGGCGAGGGAGGCCACCGGTGGTTGCACCCGCGAAAGGGCAGGAGGAGGTGGTCGCGGCTGCCGCGAGCGGCTGGGCGACGGTGAGTGCAGCCATGGTGGGTTGGGAGCAGGGCTGCACGCTGGAGCGGCTAAGCGTGACCGGCAGAGGGCGCCGGCGGGCGGCGGAGCTTCGGCCGTGCGACGTGGTGAGCAGGGGAGGGTGCCCGACGGGCGGAAGCGAGGCAAAGGAGAAGGAGGGGGCCTCACGACGGATTGTAGGGCACGGGGCAGTGGGCGCGGGGAGGAGGACGGGGACGACGGCGTCGGAGACGCGAAGGCAGTCCAGCGACTGCGGTGATGAGGTCAGGGCGGCGGGGTGACTTCGGGGCGAGGTTGCACCGGCGATCCGGCGGCGATGAGGTTGACGCGGCGCTGGGGCGATGCCGGCGGGCGAGGTCCGGAGACGGGAGGCCTACGGGCGGCGGGCGGCGTCGGCTGGGTGCAGACGCCGAGGTGGCGGGGCGGGCGCGGTCGTCGGGGTCGAGGGGCGCGCGCCCCCAATCCAGATCGTGCCGGGGGGAGGAGACGACGGAGCGAGAGGGGAGTGGGGACAAGTGGGGTTCGGGCCTAGGGTTCGGTCAGGGGGTGGGGGTGGTTATGGGAGGCCATGTGGGCCGGCCTGGCTAGCCCAGTGGCCATCTGGGCCGAAGCCCAGCGAGGGGGGGTTCTTTTCCCTCCAGTTTGATTGTTGTATTTTGTTTTCTTTTACCTTTTTTTTATTTTCCTATTCTGTTTTCTTTTAGTTCCTATTTATTTTAGTTTTAATAAAATACCAAGTGGCACCAAAATTGATGTTACAACTTATTTCACAACCACAAAAGGTTCCACCCCAAAATAATATAGTTTAGTATTTTACCAATATAAATGGCATTTAATTATTTGTTTTAGCTACTGTTTTATCCATTTTAGAGTATTTAAACATTTTATAAAAGTGTGGTTTCTCCACCATAATTTTTTATGCATTATTTGGTTCACTCCGAACATTTTAGTTTTAATATTTGAAAACTTTTATTGTTTGCTTGATATTTAATTTGGATTTGAATTGGTTCCGAACTAACGCGAGATTAGCAACAGTAATCGTGGTGACATGGCATCATTAACAGAGGTTTACTGTAGCTTGATTACCCGGGCGTCACACATATGAGCGAGTACATCCGCGGCCTGGTTATTATCCCGTGCTACATGGCGGAATTCCAACCCCTCAAATCGAGCCGATATTTTCAATATGGCATTGCGATAGGCTCCATTTTTGAATCCTTTGCATCAAAATCTCCGTTTATTTGGGAGATAGTGAGGTTTAAGTCTTCGCGTATCTCGAGGCGTTGTATGCCCATGGATACAGCTAGGCGGAGACCATGCAATAGTGCCTCATATTCGATCGCATTGTTCGAGTTCGTGTACAAAATTTGTAGTACGTACCGGACTGTATCCCCAGTTGGAGATATCAATATTACGCCGACCCCAATCCAGCTAGCATTTTGGAGCCATCGAAGTACATTATCCAATGGGAATATGAGTTGTACTCTTTAGGGAGTTCGACTTCGGTCCATTCTGCGACAAAGTCAGCCAACACCTGGGATTTAATAGTCCGGCGTGGCTTATATGATATTTCGAACGGTAAGAGATCGATGGCCCATTTGGCTATGCGTCCAGCGGCGTCCTTATTGTTAATAATATCGTTAAGTGGTACTTCGGATGCCACTGTGATCGAACACTCTTGAAAGTAGTGTCGAAGTTTCCGAGATGACATGAAGATCGCATAGGCAATTTTTTGATAGTGAGGGTATCGTGATTTGCACGGTGTGAGGACATTGGATACATAGTATACGGGTTTTTGAAGGGGGAACTTATGTCCCCCGTCGGCTCGTTCCACGACGAGCACGGCACTCACTACTTGGTGAGTGGCTGATATATACAACAACATTGGTTCGCCAACACCCGGGGCGGCTAGGATTGGGTTGCTTGCTAGTAGAGTTTTTATTTCTTCCAATCTAGCTGTGGCCGCATCCGTCCATTCGAAGTTGTCAGTGCGTCGTAGCAATCTATAAAGTGGCAATGCTTTCTCTCCTAACCTGGAGATGAAGCGGCTCAAGGCCGCTACGCAGCCTGCTAGTTTTTGCACTTGTTTGAGATTGGTTGGCGTTTGAGCTCTGACAAGACCCTGATTTTAGCTGGGTTAGCTTCGATTCCTCTATGGCATACAATGAACCCTAATAGCTTTCCGGCCGGAACACTGAAGACACATTTTTCCGGATTGAGACTTATGTCATTTTCTCGAAGGTTATCAAACATAAGGCGGAGATCATCCACTAATGCCTCGACGTGTTTGGTATTAACGACTACGTCGTCAACATATGCCTCCACTGTCTTGCCAATTTGTTTTTCTAAGCATGTTTGAATCATGCGTTGATATGTGGCGCCAACGTTTTTGAGTCCAAATGGCATAGTGTTGAAATAGAAAGGACCATACGGGGTGATAAATGCCGTTGCGGCCTAATCAGATTCCTTCATCTTTATTTGATGGTATCCGGAGTAAGCATCAAGGAAGCACAGCGAGTCGTGTCCGACCGTTGCATCGATAATTTGATCAATGCAGGGCAAAGGAAAGGGATCCTTAGGGCAAGCCTTGTTTAGGTCTGTAAAGTCGATGCAAAGGCGCCAGGATTTATCCTTATTCAGTACCATGACTAAGTTGGCTAGCCAATCCAGATGTTTAATTTCTCTGATGAATCCGGCTTCCAATAGCTTGGCTAGCTCTTCTCCCATTGCTTGTCTTTTGGGTTCGGAAAATCATCGCAGTGACTGCTTGACTGGTTTGAACCCTTTGATAATATTGAGGCTGAGTTCGGCCAGCCTGTGTGGGATTCCCGGCATATTTGAAGGGTGCCAGGCGAATATATCGCAATTTTCCCGAAGGAAGGCGCGTAACGCGCTGTCTACCGCCGGATCCAGCTGTGCCCCGATAGACGCTATCTTATTAGGGTCCGTTGGGTGCACTTGGAATTTTATGATTTCATCTGCTGGCTCGAAGGAGGTAGATTTCGATTTTTTGGTGAGGATTACATCGTCCTTGTCCACCGTGGATCGTAAGGTAGTTAATTCTTCGGCCGCGAGGGCTTCGGATAATGCCTCTAAGGCTAAAGATGTCGTTTTGTTCTCGGCGCGGAGTGCTCTATCTGGATCACTTATTAATGTGATTACTCCATTGGGCCCTGGCATTTTAAGCTTCATGTACCCATAATGGGGTATGGCTTGAAAGCGTGAAAAAGTGTCCCGTCCTAGAAGGGAGTGGTATCCACTGTTGAAGGAAACAATGTGGAAGAGCAGTTCATCTGACCTGTAGTTATCGGATGTGCCGAATACTACCTCGAACTTAATGCTTCTCGAACACCGGGCTTTTCGGCTAGGAATAATTTCTCTGAAGGTTGTGTTGGTGCGCTCAATGCGGGATTTGTCAATCTGCATTTTTGCAAGCGTTTCCTCGTATATGAGATCCAGTACGCTTCCTCCGTCCATAAGTACTTTAGTGAGGCGAAAGCCATCTACTATTGGATCTAGTACAAGAGTTGTTGTTGCTCGGATCGTCCGGACTCGAGGTGCGTCTTCGGCAGAAAAAATAATTGTCGTGTCGACCCATGGGCTTGCAGAGCTAATTTGGTAGACCTCGGCAAGTTCGTGATTCACTCTCTTGCGGCGGTTGTTTGAGGAGAACGTCTCGAAGACAGTGAAGACACCGACGTCCTTCTCCCCTGATACTGCGATGGTGAGGATTGCTGCACCGCTCTTTGCTACCTACCGGAGTACCCAACATGCCCTAAGGCAGTGGTTTGGGATATTGTCCGGGGCTGCATGTATTTGGCAAGGTTTATCGAGCAGTTCGTCCAGTATGGATCTGTGACCTGTAGAAGGTTTGTTCGTCTTGCTAATAGGCATATTATCGGATGACCTGCTAGGGTATGTCTGTTTTGCCTTAATAGTGTGTTGTCCGGATACGAACTGTTCTAGGGGTGTATTTTGGGCTCTCCAAGTGTTTTCCATTGCGCAGTACTTTTGTACTAAGTGCGACAGGTCTTTGAAACTCAGGACACAACGTCAGTTGAGGGCATTCAAAACTCCCTCATCCGTACAATTGCGTTGAAATAAGGGGACCACATCATCGTCGCAGCAATCCTTAATCTTGTTCTTGACAAGCAGGAATCTGGCCCAAAAGTGGTTGACCGTCTCCTCGGGCTGTTGCTTTGTGTTCGCGAGATCATTTATGTCCGGGAGTCCAGATTTACTTGGGAAGTTTCTCCCAGGGTGGGTGGGTGTTGGTAATTTTAAATCCCGACCCAACGTGGTATTCGGGATTTTGACAACCTCAGATGCGGACGATCCAGGCTCAGCAGTATCTGAACGTTTCGTGGGCCTGGCGTCAATCCCAGAGCTCGGAAGACACAAAGTGCCACCCGACAGGGGCATGTTCGGCTTGATGGGTTCAAAGATCCGAAATATGACGGTCTCCATCTCAAGAGGGGGAGTATCATCGGCTCCGTCCTCGACTGCTGCCACTACATGAGTGATCGGGATGGGATCGATCTCATCCTAACCGGATTTAGGTCCGATCTGATCTCCTGGCGATGAAAGCCCCAGGGTCGCGATGCAATCCATCAGCTCGTTTAAAGGCGAGAGTTCTGCCGAGGTCGCGTCATCGGAGTGGCCGGAGTCAACATAAGGGTGATGCTCAATGACCGCAGGGAGTGCGGCCGGCCCTGAGGCCACGCGAGCGCATACAGCGAACCCGCCGAGCTGGAGAACCTGGCCAATGGCCAAGTTGTTTCTGAGGGTGATCTCATCGTTGATGACGAGACGAGCCATCGATCGCACATCACGAGCGCATAGCGGAGCTCTCCATGAAAGCACCATTGTCACTGTCAAAACCGGCGAATCTCGGGTAGGGGGCCCAAGCTATGCGTCTGAGGACCGATGGCCTTAGTCGGGATGGCCATGGCCGGAGCAGGAAGGTCGGCCTCCTCGCCGACGACCAGATCCGCCGTCAGAGATGATGAGGTCGTCGGCCCTGTGACCTGGATCCACCAACAGGGCGATGCAGAGGAGAGGTGCGACGATGTCCTACGGTTGAGGACAACGGTGGAGGTGAGGAAGCAACTAAGTGTGGTGGTGCGGCTGCGCCCCGCGGGAAGACGAACGGCGAGTGACCCGAGGTGGGAGGCGGCGAGGGGGTAGAGAAGAGTCGTGCGGTGCGGGTTGAAAGGCCGACTCGCTCGGTTTGTAACAGAGGTACTGCTATAATCGAAACATTTCCTTTGATGTGATTTTGACGCCGTATGTAAAGATCAATCCATGATTGAGCGACTTATGGTTAAGTTAATTAATTTAGTTTTGATTTTTAGATATTGATTAGAGGTTAACCGTGATTGATTCTCTCAAAAGTCATTACTAAATAATTTGTATCCGGATAGAAAGTTCTGATCCATTCGGTTTTCGGTAGATAGGAATAAAAATTTAGTGAGAAGGCGATGATGGGAAGCAAAACGAAAATAAACCAGACGAATAACTAAGAGTTAAATGCACTAGAGGTCCTAAAAGTTTCACCGTGGTGTCACTTTAGTCCTAGTTCTTCCAAAATGCACCTTTAGGTCCTAATTCTTTAGTAAGTGGTTCACTCAAGGTCCTTTTCTCACGGGCGCTCGCTGACCTGTCCGTGTGGCGCGTTGACCCATGCCACGTCGATAGAGGGCCCAACCTCCAGGCGTGATAAATACACTAGAAGTCCTAAAATTTTCTGGGCAGTGTCACTTTAGTCCTACTTCTTTCACAATGCACGTTTAGGTCCTAATTCTGTAGTAAGTGGTTTACCCGAGGTCCTAATTCTATTGTAAGTAGTTCGCCCGAGGTCCTTTTTTGCACGATCGCTTGCTGACCTGCTCAGTTGCGCGTTGACCGACGCCACATCGACTTAGGGTCACTAGCAGAGGAGGAACTTTGCAAAAAAAAAGAACATACTTTTTGGCCACTATCATTCTGTAACTATGTGATTTCCTCCACTCTGCTACAATCACTAGCTGTAGGCATTAATTTAGTTTATTTGCACTGTTTCATTAAGTTTCTCAAACTGCTTGCTCTGATTTAAGATTCAGTGATAGGGGATTGTGGAGGAGGTGGCGCCTACGACAATGCTGCAATGCTTCTCTTCATCACCCGCTCCCCTGCGGAGGAGCTTGCTGTCCTAGCCATGGCGAAGGTGTGGGCACGAGAGAGAGAGAGAGAGAGAGAGAGAGAGAGAGAGAGAGAGAGAGAGAGAGAGAGATTTCAGTAGGGGCACGTAATGTCAAGAGGGGGGGGGGTTTACAAAGGACTCTATAAACAAAGAGCAACCATGTCGGCCTCTAAGTTGACATGGCGTGGGTCAACGCGTCACGCGAGCGGGTCAGCGAGTGATCATGCAAAAAAGGACCTCTGATGAACCACTTACTATGGAATTATGATCTAAATGTGCATTTTGAAAGAAATAGGACTAAAGTGACACCGCCCAAAAACCTTTAGGACCTCTAGTGTATTTTTCTCGCGTGGCGGTTGGCTCCATGTCGACGTGGCATGGGTCAACGCGCCACATGGGCAGGTCAGCGAGCGCTCGTGAAAAAAGACCTCAAATGAACCATTTACTAAAAAATTAGGATCTAAAGGTGCATTTCAAAAGAATTAGGACTGAAGTGACACTCCGACGAAACTTCTAGGACCTCCAGTGCATTAACTCAATAACCAACCAAGTGAATAGAGATTTTCTTTTGGATAAGAGCATCTTTCCATTCCTTCTGTTCAGCGTAAGCCATGGCCTGGCAGCAATCACCATCGCCGCCGGTGGCGAAGTCATCGCCACCACCCGCTCCGACCACCTTAATCTCTCTTGACGAAGATCTCCTCCGCGAGATCTTCATCCGCCTCCCCTCCCTCCCGAGCCTCGTCCGAGCCGCCTTCAGCTGCCGCACCTTCCTCGACGCCGTCCGCTCGTCCCCCGCCTTTCGCCGCAGCTTCCGGGAGGCCCACCTGCCCCCTCTCCTCGGCTTCTTCTTCGACCCCGAAGGCCCCTGCATCCCCGCCTTCGCCCCCCTCCGCCGCCGCTCCGACCCTGACCTCGCGGCCGTCGTCCGCGGCGCCGATTTCTTCCTCACCCGCCTCCCCGCCGACGACGACACCTTCCCGGGGTGGGCCATAGAAGGCTGCTCCGATGGCAACGTTCTCCTCCAGAACTGCAGCCTGGAGCAACTCGCCGTCTACAACCCCCTCAAGCGGGCCCTGGATCTCATCCCCCAGCCGCCCGACAAGATGTTCGACGACGCCCGCGGCCACGCCAAGTACCTTGGATGCTACATCCTCTCCTCCGAAGAGGGCAGCGAGCCGCTGCGCCTGGTCTACACCTGCCATGACACGTCGCGGGCGCGCGCCGCCGTCTTCTCATCGGAGAGCAGGGAGTGGCAGATCTTCCCGTGGTCGGAGGCCGTGACGCCACTACCTGAAGACGAGCACTGGCTTAAAGTTGGCACGTTGGTGAATGGGTTCGTCTACTGGATACACACAAATGAAGCCTACATCCTCGTGCTGAACACAGCGACACTACATTTCTCTCAAATGGATTTGCCGCCGACCTTGGTGGCGCGAGATCTCATATTCAGGGTTGGCGAGACCAAGGATGGGAAGCCTTGCATTGTGTGCCCAATTGATTTCGAGCTTTTTGTTTGGGTACGGGGAGCCGAGGATGACGGCATTGAGAGATGGATATTCGACAAGAGGTTTCCATTGGAGACGATTGTCGAGGTCACCGAGAGTACACTTGTGGAACATGGTGACCTGAAGGTTGTGGCCACTAGTGATGGATTTGTGTACTTCTCTACCATGGAAACGTTCCTTGATGGTCATAATCCTTGTTGGTTCATGTCTCTATGCATGGAGACAGGGGAGCTGGCCACGCTCTTTCAGAGGAGATTTGACGGCCATCCCCATCCCTACATCATGGCATGGCCTCCTTGTTTGATAGACAACCAGGCGCACCCTCAACTTGAAGGTGCTTGATGGAATGTGGACAAGGTATCATAACGTTTCCCTCGTCTGGCCACTAGATGGTGTTGTCCAGTAGTGTTATCTTTAAGATGACAATTGAAAATACATTCTATTTGAGAAACGAGCAAATCGGACTATGTATATTTGTAGCATTTGCCAAATACTTGCTTGTGTTTTTATGTGGCTGCATTTCTGAACTGGTTCACATATTGCATTCAGCCTCCTTTGAGACAGAGATTCCACTTTTTAATTGGCCTGGTTGTCATTTTGGTTCAATGCTTCCGTTGTGTTGCTAGTTGCACTGAATTTGAAACTGATCACTCACTTTTTTATTTTCTCCTAATCACTCACTTTTTTGTTTTCCCTCCCTTACCTTGATATTTGAAAATCTACTTGAATACAGTATTCCAATATGGGACCCTTCCCATGAAATATTTTACATTTGGAACTCCTGTCGACGAGATTAAAATAAGAAATTTGTCTTGGAATCCCACTAAGAATAAGGCAGAAATTAGGTTAGCTGGAGAAGGGATGATCTTGACTACTGGTGGTTGACTTGTTGTGGTTAAATCATTCCTCCGCAACATGCCTCTTTACATGTAGGGGTTAGAAAGGTAATTGATTTTGCAGAGCATAGTTTGCTATGTTATGAATACCAACATATTAGGAAATACTCCCTCCGTCCTATAGTGTAAGACGTTTTTTGATACTACACGGAGGGAGTATCGTTTAGTAGGCTGGTATATATTTGTAGACCCAAACAACAGAGGTCCGCCCTGTAAAGTTAGGGGGTTTTGATCTTCAAACAATGAATAAGGTCTTACTAGCAATATGGCTCTGTAAACTTACACAGGATTGCCATGGAAGAAAGTTTTATAAGAGAAATGTGTCAAAACCAGTACATTACTGGTATTAAACACAGAAATGGAGATTCTCAGTTTTGGCCAGGTATCCCTTATAACAGAGATTCATACTATAAGCATTGAAGAAGAATTGTTGGGGATGAAACTAATACCAGATCCTGAAAAGGATTGGTGGCTGGATAGAGAGCCTCTAATCTTTCTGTCTCTCCTTTCATACGCTATATAATATCCGTCTTCGTTTTGGTGTCTCTGTTTCTCAAGTGCTAAATATGAGGAGTGGGATGCCATGTTTCTAAAGTAGGGCATATGATTAACAGCTGAAACAAAATGGGTCATATGATCATATCCCTCCTTCTAAGAAGAGGATGGAAGGTTGAGATGCATTGTCAAATTTGTGTCGGAATGAAACCACTGATCCTTTATTACTGTCCTGTTCATTTGCGAGTGTTTTTTTTGGAGTGTACTAGCGAAGTTTGTGTGAAATATAATCCGATGTGCTTTTAATCTCTATTTTGGCTGCACAAATTAGGAAGTGGGGAATATTTCTAGTTACTGTTGGCATTGCATCGTTTTTTTTTTGAATGACCTGGTGTTTTAGAAGTCAAGCTTGCTTTGAACAGAAGACGATTTCTTATCCTCTCGCGATTCTTCATGTGACGAGCCACTGTCTAAACTTCTGATTCTTAATGCAGACAAAGTTAGAAAACTGAGAGGAGCCGAAGTGGTGGGGGTTAAAATCGTTTAGAGAAGCAGGAACTGAAGTCTTGAGGACAACCAAAGATGGGAGGATCACTCGTCAATTGCAGGGGCAACGTGAGGTTTACTGGAGGTCGTCTTGCAACCCAAATACTCGTGTCCTTGGCTGGTAGTGTTGATTAGGTTTGCTGTTGCGTTTCACCCCAAACCGATTCAGAAAATGAGTGTATGTTCTGTGTTGTGCTGCCTTTCCCTTAGAGATATCACACTGCAGTTTCCCCTATATATATATTCAACAGCAGTAATGTAATCACCAACATGAATCAGAGGAAACTAAGCCTACATGTTTACCATTTTCACTGCCCCTGTTCAAAAGTATAAGGCGGAAGAAACGATGTTTTCCCTAGTTTATTTGTGAACTCTTGGCGATGCCAGGAATGTCTGCAGATGCTATAGCACCCTTCTTATTACAAATGGGGTTTATCTTGATATACTTTGTAGTTTGTACACCACAGTTATTACAGGATCAAAGTGACTGCAGCAACTGCATACACTGTAACAAGGAACATATGCTCCTATTTTTTTTGCGAGAAACAAGGAACATATCCGAGACTGTCCGTCACTATTCTTGTTTGACTGACCGGGAGAGCCTGAAAAACCATTGCTGGACAATCTGTACCGGGGAGCCGAGGATGATTATATTGGTGGCGGAGAAATCATTGCTGGAACGTGCTGCAGGCTTTTGGGTCTGTGAGATAGCACCAAACGAGTTTTTCGCTGAGGTCAGGTCTCCGCGTGGTGGTAACTGGTAAGACGTACTAGTAGAAAAAAAAAATCCGCCGGGTCAAACTATCCCCCCAGGTCCACTGGTCCACATGACGTGGGGAGGCGGAGCGCGTCTGGATCAGCACAAGTATTTTCTATTCCCATATGTATTTGGATATGCAGCGCCTGTGTACAAGTACTACATCTCTCACCTCTGGCCTCTGGGAAAGTCCACGCCTCCTCCCTCTCATTGCTGCCTTCGGAAGCGAAGCGATCCAAGTTCAAGATCAAAAGCAAGCTTAAGATCAAGAACAAGCTCAAGACGACGCTTATAATGATCAAGTTGCCGCTCCTCAAATCTCTCTTGAGGAGCAATTGGAGCGTCGTGCCGCCAAGGTTGCTTCCAAGCTCGCTTCCGGACAACATCACATGAAGAATATACTTGAAAGCATAACAAAGGGGGTAAGCACTAGTAGACAATTAACAAACTATTGTGAACATCATGTGTTTGTTTCTTGTGTTGAACCCCAAAAGGTCTATGAGGCGCTCGAAGATCCGGATTGGCTCAATGCCATGCATGAAGAACTCAACAACTTCGAGCGGAACAAAGTGTGGCGATTGGTGCCAAGGCCAAATGAGAACCATAATGTCATTGGAACCAAATGGATCTTCAAGAATAAGCAAGATACTCACGGGATTGACATTCACAACAAGGCTCGTTTGGTGGCACAAGACTACTCCCAAGTCGAGGGTATCGACTACGGTGAAACCTTTGCTCCCGTTGCGCGCCTTGAATCAATTCGTTCGTTGCTTGCTTATGCTTCTCATCATAACTTCAAGTTGCCGTTGCAGCGCATGTCAGGGCTGGACTGCGTGTGGTTGGGCAGATGGATCTTTTGACCGAGCGGACCGGGTCTTCAACGGTCGCCAGGGTGGTGGACAGCCGGGCTCTGGAGAGTTCTGCGTAGTGCGATGGATCAGGCGGCCAGTCTGTGGCGCTGATTGCTGGGGCCCAGGATGCGGCGTCCCCACCGTCTGTGGGCATGCTGCCCTCGGGATGGGCGGGGGCCCGTGAGTCGCCTGGCCCGGCTGTGCTGGGTGTGTACGGTGGCCCACCCCCCATGCTGGTAGGGTCAGTGGCGATTCTACCGTCCGGGCACCCTGGGCACGTGCCCGGGCTCGATCGCTGCTAAGTTTACGAGAAGCCGGAGTCACAATCCTGTATAACATAATGTGGACGATAAAAACTACAGCAGCCTCGCGATGAAATTGGCTAGTTTCGGGCTTAGCGAAGCCAAACGAGGACGCCATAGGCAAGCCCATCCATTAATTTATTTATTACGTGGGCCACGATAGGGTAGTTATCTCGTGGCCTAAAAATGTGAATCTATCGATCGATCACGAGGCTGCATCCAGTGCATCGCTTGCCTCGCTATGCACCGTGCCGCATGACGTGCAGCCCTAGCTACTCCAACATCGTCGGCGGCGGCAGGTGAGGTGGACTGGCGGAGGCGCGGCCGGCAATACCGCAGGAGATGGTGCACGGCCTGGTCTCCAATTATTTAGGCTACTACTCCCACTAGCGGTGATGGAGATCGGAAGCGGAACCACGGGAGTCAAAGCGGCAGCTCCTATGATGGGAATTCCACTTTGTTTCCTACCGATGGTAGCCTCACATGCAGCACCGGCGAGTGCCCAATCTGTGCAAGGCCACGGTTAGGAGGCAGCAAGTGCCAGCAAACCGCCAACAACTAGGGCTACCGGCGGCAAGCTATGAAGTTTCGACAAGGGCATTTGTCTAGGTTCAGTTAGCACATTATTGGTATGATTTATTCCCACTAATGTGTTTAATTCCAGTGGAAATTATATAATTTATTAATGTGTTGTATCTTGTAGATTCTCATGTGTGCACAAGGATGAACATGAGAGATTGGATTTTTGTCGCGGAGATGTCAAAATATTTGGTTGTGTGGTTAGTTTTTAGCAAGTTAATTGGTATTATATAATTTGTTAGGGACCTCTTGTGATCTCACCAATTGGACAAGAATTACTCTTGGATACAAGCATTTGGATAGCTAGATTACATGAACAAGTAAGAACAAGGGTATTGAGAGGAGATCCAGAGGTGCGAGAGGAAGCCGCTGTGCCGTTTCAGCCGTGATCCAACTGGATGACGTGCTCGATCCACCTTTTCAAGTATTTGTAGTCGTTGGCTCCATGTCCTAGATGCTAGGCCGAACCCTCTCATGTTGACCCAAGGCTCACCCGTGGATGGTTGCTAACATTTATTCCCACTACTAATGTGTTTAATTTCAATGGAAATTATACAATTTGTTAATGTGTTGTATCTTGTAGATTCTCATGTGTGCACAAGGATGAACACGAGACATTGGATTTTTGTCGTGGAGACAACCAAAGATTTGGTTGTGTGGCTAGTTTTAGCAAGTTAATTGGTATTATATGTCATGCTTTTATTTACCTTTATGATCTACGAAACATTAGTGTATAGAATGCACATGACATTTATCCAAATGTATGATACTAGGCTTAATTTTAGCTTACGACGTGCCCAGGCTTCTGCAATTCGCTGGCTCCGCCCCTGGGTAGGGTCCATGGTGCCGCCCTTGTCTGGCACCTGCGGCAGCGCCCACTTGCTGTTCCCAAGCCGCGACAACCCAACCTCGTTGCTTGGGCCGCTGGAGGACGATGCCCAATTGGATGATGAGTTTTGCACGCCCACCGATGCGCCAATCCGCGGCAAGCTAGACCAAGCCTGGGAGATGGTGCAAATCAGTATCTCTGCGCTGCAACCCGGATCTGCCACCTGTCCAGCCCGTAGTGGGGATGCGCCATGCACGCCAGGCAGCCGCTTGGACCCATTGGAGGCACTACGTACGGAGCTGGTGGCTACTGCCACCGGCAGCAAAAAGACGCCCCAGGCAGAAGAGACAGCCAGTTTCGAATCCCATGCGAAGTGTGAGGATCACGCGCGGAGTGGGGCGGGGCTCGCATGCTTCAAAACAGCAAGGAGTGCTCATTAGGAAACTCTGATTGGCTAATGAAGGGGACCAGATTTCGGACGAAGCGCTGCTTGCTTACGTGCAACTGTTCCAGCAGCCACTAAACGACGGGCGCATCAAGGCCATTCTGGCTCTTTTCAATTGGGAGCCATCAATCCTTCCCTTGCTCGAGCATGATGAGGTGGTGGACGGCACGCGCTAGTGCCGGAGTTCTCGGTAGGCTGTCACAATGAGTACGCATCCGTCCAAGGTTCTTGTGTGGAACGTCCATGGCTTGAACAACCTGGCTCGTCGATGTGCTATTAGCCAGGTGGTGTTCGCGGCCAATCCAGCGATGGTTTGCTTCTAAGAGACTAAGCTTGAGGTTGTAACGCTTGACATTGTGAGGCATTGCCTAGGGAATAAATTCGATCACTTTTTCTACCTGCCGGCTGTTGGTACACGGGGCGGGATTCTACTCGCTTGGGATGCCATGATCATCGCGGTATCCAATCCCCACTACACAAATAACACTCTGACCGCACTTGTGCGGCCTTGCGAAGGCCAAGAATGGTGGCTAACGGGAGTCTACGGTCCACAGCTTGACCACGACAAGATTGACTTCATGCAAGAACTCATCGACATACGTGAGCTACGCGCGGGACCCTGGGTGGTCGTGGGGGATTTCAACTTGCTAGTAAACCCTGAGGATAAGAGCAATGAGTTGATCAACAGATGGATGATGGCTCGGTTTCGCAGGCGGCTTAACATGCTCGAGCTCAAGGAGCTATATCTCAATGGCAGGCGGTATACATGGTCAAACGAGAGGGCACGTGCAACCATGGAGAAAATTGATCATGTCTTTTGCACCAATTCTTGGGAGGATTTCTACCCAAGCAACCTTCTCACGGCGCTGAGCACTGCGGTGTCCGATCACAACCCTATGTTGTTGAATCTTGACGCGGAATTGAACATGGGTCGGAGGTTCAAGTTTGAATCCTTTTGGATGAAGGCGGACGAGTTCTTTGACACAGTTAGGGACGCATGGGCGTCGGTCCCGCATGGCGGAAATCCATATGTCCTTCTTGATCAAAAGCTTAGGGCCACAGCCAAGGCTTTGAAGAAGTGGAGTGACCAGTGGGTCGACAATGTTAAGATGCAAATCGCAATTGCACTAGAGGTCATCCTTCGACTAGATACTGCCATGGACACAAGAGATCTTTCTTCTCAAGAGCGGGAACCGCGCAAGATTTTGAAGAGGAAACTGCTTGGATTGTCCTCCCTTGAGCGCACGATTGCCAGATTGTGCTCCCGCCTCCTCTTTCTTCGCGAAGGGGATGCGAACACCAAGTTCTTCCATAGCCACGCCCGTCAACGCCAGCGACGTAACATGATCACCGTTCTCAGGCAGGGAGAGGTTGTTGCCACGGGCCAGGACGAGCTTTCCTGCATGGTGGATGGATTCTATGATCGCTTGCTGGGGAGGCCCCACTGCGGACGCAGGCACTTAATCTGAAAGTCCTGAACCTGCCTCATAGAGACCTGGCACACCTCGAGGTGCCTTTCACGGAGGAGGAGATTGAGCAGGTAATCAAGTCTATGCCCATGGACAAGGCGCCGGGGCCGGACGGCTTCACTGGTAGGTTCTATGCTTCCTGCTGGCACATAATCAAAGATGACATCATGCGCGCCATGGACCTCTTCCACCAAGGTGACATGCGGGGACTACCGGCGATTAGCAAAGCCATTGTTACACTCCTTCCCAAGATCGATGGTGCGGTGGATCTAAAGGACTTCCGTCCGGTCAGCCTCATGCATGGGGCGATAAAGATTTTTGAAGGGCAATGGCCGTCAGGTTGGCTTCTGAATTGTCCATGCTTGTGGGCATACATCAGAGTGCTTTTATCAGAGGACGGTCGATCCATGACAATTTCATGTTGGTTCGATGCATGTCAGGGCAGCTACATGCCCTTCGGGAACCTATAGTCATGCTCAAACTCGACATCACGAAGGCCTTCGACACTGTCCAATGGCCTTTTCTCTTTGAGGTGATGTGGACGATGGGTTTTGGTGCGCGGTGGATGATGTGGGTTTGCGGACTCCTGGCCACCTCATCTACGTGGATTAGGTAAACGGATACCCCGACAGGCCAATGTATAATGCAAGGGGCATGAGGCAAGGTGCACCTCTCTCGCCGATGCTCTTCATCTTGGCTATGGAGCCGCTGCACAAAATGTTCCAACTGGCAACTTCCCTTGCTATCCTGACTCCGCTGGCCAGATTGGGGATGCAACAACGGCTATCGTTGTTTGCTGACAATGTGATGCTTGTTATCAAACCAAATGAAGCGGATATCATGCCAGTGCCTGGATCCTTTAGTGCTTCGACCAGGCGTCGGGCCTCATTGTGAACCTCTCCAAGAGTACAACATTGCCAATCTGATGCACTACATGTGATATGGAAAGGGTGGAGAAATTCTCGAGATGCCCGACGGGCACATATCCTTGCAAATACCTCGGCCTCCCGTTATCAATAAGGAAGCAAACGTCGGCCCAGCTCATGGGACTTGTGGACTGTCTTGCGCGCAAGCTACCAACTTGGATGGCTGCCTCTATGCCTAAGAGCGCCCGCCTACTGCTGATCAAGTCGGTCCTTTATGCCACACTGATTCATGCGATGATGGTGTTGGACATCCCTCAGAAAGTGCTCATGGCCATGGTGAAAATCTGCAGAGGGTTCCTTTGGTGTGCACGCGAGAGTGCGAATGGTGGTTAATGTAGAGTGTCCTAGGAGGGTGTGTGTGCGCCTAAGTGGGCAGGAGGCCTGGGACTACCCAACCTCCGGTGGCTGAACATTGCCATTCAAGACAGATGGCTATGGCTCCAGCAAACTGACCAATCTAGACCGTGGGCTGAATTTCAAATCGAAGTTCCGGAGGAGTCGCGACAGCTATTCAGGGCCGCGGCAAAAACAGTGGTTGGCAACGGCTTGAGGGCTCGCTTCTGGGAAGGTCGATGGCTTGATGGCCTTACAGTCCAGGACGTGGCCCCGTCCATATACACCATTGTTTCACGTGGCGCGCGAGCATCTCGGACGGTTCACCAGGCGGTTTCAACGGGCGATTGGGCCTTAGACATCGGGCCCGACCTCACTGGCCAGCAGTTAAACAAATATATGCTCCTATGGGACTGGGTGACCAATACGGTGCTCATGCCGGATGAGACTGATCGCATCGTTTGGAGCTGGGAGGCGAATGGCGAATACTCAACGAATTCTGCATATGAAGCCAAGTTCGCGGGACGGGATGTGGAGCCGACAGCAGAGTTTACATGGAAATCGAAGGCCCCACTACGCTGCCGCTTCTTCCTTTGGCTCCCAATGCATAATAGATGTTGGACCTCGGACAGACTTGCTAGGCGCGGGCTGGATCATCAAGATGCGTGCCCCTTCTGCGATCAGCATGAGGAGACGATTGATCATCTTCTGTAGGGCTGCGTCTTCGCCAGGGAAGTTTGGGCTGTCATATGTGGCGCTGCTACCTCTTGAGCTTGCGTTGTATTCCCTCGAAGAGGAAAGGGAGATGCAGCACAGTAGCGTAAGTATTTCCCTCAGTTTTTGAGAACCAAGGTATCAACCCAGTAGGAGACCACGCGCCAATCCCTCGCACATGCACAAACAAATAAGAACTTCGCAGCCAACGCGATAAGGGGTTGTCAATCCCTTTACGGTCACTTACGAGAGTGAGATCTGATAGTTATATTTTTGGTATTTTTGGTTTAATAGAACAGCAAATAAAAGCAAGAAAATTAAAGTAGATATAGATTGATATGTTGAGAATAGACCCCGGGGCCATAGTTTTCTCTAGTGGCTTCGCTCATGATAGCGGTATTCTATGATGGGTAAACAAATTACTGTCGAGCAATTGATAGAAAAGCGAATAATTATGAGACTATCTAGGCATGATCATTGTATATAGGCATCACGTCCGAGACAAGTAGACCGAAACGATTCTGCATCTACAACTATTACTCCACACATCGACCGCTATCCAGCATGCATCTAGTGTAATGAGTTCATACGAACAGAGTAACACTTTAAGAAAGATGACATGATGTAGAGGGATAAACTCAAGCAATATGATGAAAACCCCATCTTTTTATCCTCGATGGCAACAATACAATACGTGCCTTGCTGCCCCTACTGTCACTGGGAAAGGACACCGCAAGATTGAACCCAAAGCCAAGCACTTCTCCCATTGCAAGAACTATAGATCTAGTAGGCCAAACCAAACCAATAATTCGAAGAGACTTGCAAGGATATTATGAGCACACATAAAAAGTTCAGAGAAGAACCAAATATCTTTCATAGATAACCTTGATCATAAACTCACAATTCATCGGATCTCGACAAACACACCGCAAAAAGAGATTACATTGAATAGATCTCCTCGAAGACCGAGGAGAACTTTGTATTGAGATCCAGAGAGAGAGAAGAAGCCATCTAGATACTAGCTATGGACCCGAAGGTCTGTGGTAAACTACTCACAACTCATGGGGAGGGCGATGATGATGATGATGAAGGCCTCCGTGATGGATCCCCCTCCCGGAACAGGCTCCAAGATGGGATCTCCACGGGAACAGAAGCTACGGCGATGGAATTAGGGTTTTCTCTCTGTGTATGGAGTTTCTAGGGTACGTAGGTATATATAGGAAGAAGGAGGGCACCGGGGGCTGTGTGGGCCAGCCTCGAGGCAGGGGGTCCCTTTGGAAGGGGGGCACGCCCCCCACCCTCGAGGGCAGGCCTTCCGTCCCCTGACTTGGTCCTGAAGTTTCCCGAGCGTGATTTCCTCCAAAAATATCTCTAGAGAAGGTTTCATTCCGTTTGATATTCCGTTTCTGCAAAACCCTGAAATAGGCAAAAAACAACAATCTGGACTGGGCCTTTGGGTTAGTAGGTTAGTCCCAAAAATGATATAAAAGTGAATGATAAAGCCCTTTAAACATCCAAGACTTCGAAAATAATAGCATGGAACAATAAAAAATTATAGATACGTTGGAGACGTATCAAGCATCCCCAAGCTTAATTCCTGCTCGTCCTCGAGTAGGTAAATGATAAAGAAAGAATTTATGATGTGGAATGCTAACCAATATAGTTTTTCAATGTAATTCTCTTAATTGTGGCATGACTGTTCAGATCTGAAAGATTCAAGATAAAAGTCTATATTGACATAAGAAATAACAATACTTCAAGCAATACTAACAAAGCAATCATGTCTTCTCAAAATACCATGGCTAAAGAAAGTTATCCCTACAAAATCATATGGTCTGGCTATGCTCCCTCTTCATCACACAAATATTCATATCATGCACAACCCCGATTTCAGCCAAGCATTTGTTTTCATACTCTATTTTTTTCAAACATTTCAACTTTCACGCAATACATGAGCGTGAGCCATGGATATAGCACTATGGGTGGAATAGAGGTGGTTGTGGAGAAGACAAAAAGGAGGAAGATAGTCTCACATCGACTAGGCGTATCAACGGCTATGGAGATGCCCATTAATAGATATCAATGTGAGTGAGTAGGGATTGCCATGCAACAGATGCACTAGAGCTAAATATGAATGAAAGCTTAGCTAAAGAAACTAGTGGGTGTGCATCCAACTTGCTTGCTCACGAAGACCTAGGGCATTTGAGGAAGCCCATTGTTGTAATATACAAGCCAAGTTCTATAATGAAAATTCCCACTAGTATATGAAAGTGACTAATCATGAGACTCTCTACAATGAAGATCATGGTGCTACTTTGAAGCACAAGTGTGGAAAAAGATAGTAGCAATTGTCCCTTCTCTCTTTTCTCTCATTTTTTGGAGGGGCTTTTCTATCTTTTTTATTAGCCCCTCTCTATTTTTTTTGGGCCTTCTCTTTTTTATTATTGGCCTTTCCTCACACGGGACAATGCTCTAATAATGATGATCATCACACTTTTTGTTACAACTCGAAATTACAACTCGATACTACAACAAGTATGACTCTACATGAATGCCTCCGGCGGTGTACCGGGATGTGCAATGAATCAAGAGTGACATGTATAAAAAATTATGCATGGTAGCTTTGCCACAAATACGATGTCAACTACATGATCATGCATGGCAATATGACAATATGAAGTGTGTCATATGAACGGAGCGGTGGAAAGTTGCATGGCAATATATCTCGGAATGGCTATGGAAATGCCATGATAGGTAGGTATGGTGGCTGTTTTGAGGAAGGATATATAGTGGGTTTATGGTACCGGCGAAAGTTGCGCGGTACAAGAGAGGCTAGCAATGGCGGAAGGGTGAGAGTGCGTATAATCCATGGACTGAACATTAGTCATAAGAACTCATGTACTTATTGCAAAAATCTACGAGTCATCAAAAACAAAGCAATCAACGCATGCTCCTAGGGGGGAGGTTGGTTGGAGTTAACCACCGCGCGCCCCCGACCTCCACACAAAGGTTGGCACTCTACAAATACCTCATGCTCTAACTTCGTCACATAGCGGTTCACCATACGTGCATGATACGGGAATCACTAACCTTAACACAAGTATTTCTCAATTTCATAATAACTCCACTAGCATGACTCTAATATGACTATCCACATGTCTCAAAACAATTATCAAGCATCCAACATCTCATTCTATTCGATGCACTTGCTGTGAAAATTTTACTACATTGACATTGGATGTTTATCATGTGAAGACTAGTTTCTTTAGCCTAAAAACATCACCATGCTGTTTTAATGGACTCTCAAATAGATATTAGTGAAGCATGAGAGTTCAACAATTTCTACAAAATATTACCACCACCGTGCTCAAAAAGATATAAGTGAAGCACTAGAGCAAAACTATTCAACTCAAAAGATATAAGTGAAGCACATAGAGTGTTCTAATAATTTCTAGGCCATATTTAACTCTCTCAAACAGGTGTGTACAGCAAAGATGATTGTGGCAAACTAACAAGCAAAGACTCAAATTATAAAATACGCTCCAAGCAAAACACATAGCATGTTGCGAATAAAAATATAGCTCCAAGTTTAGTTATCGATGGATGAAGACGAAAGAGGGGATGCCTTCCCGGGGCATCCCCAAGCTTAGGCTTTTGATTATCTTGAATTTACTTGGGGTGCCATGGGCATCCCCAAGCTTAGGCTTTTGCTACTCCTTGTTCCATAGTCCATCAAAGCAATACTCAAAACTTGAAAACTTCACAACACAAAACTTAGACAAAAATTCTCGTGAGCTCCGTTACTAAGAGAAAGCAAACCACTACTCAAAGGTACAACAAGGAATTCGTTTTTTGTTTACATTAGTGTTAAACCTACTGTAATCCAAGTTCTCTATGGTTCATATCCTCCAATATTACTCATAGATGTATCGGAATAAGCAAACAACACACGAAAAACAGAATCTGTCAAAAACAGAACAATCTGTAGTAATCTGCTGGGTTCGCCTACTTCTGGAACTCCAAACAATTCAAACTAAATTGGTAAATTTGCGCAATTTGTCTACCAATCAGAAGCAAAAAGGATCAACTAAAAATCACGCTCCAGTTAAAATATGAAGACTACTTTAGCGAGCGCTAACGATTCTGTTTTTCACAGCAAGACCAAATAAACTTCACGCAAGTCTTACCAAAGGTTTCTACTTGGCACAAATACTAAACAAAACATGAAACCACATCTAATCAGAGGCTAGATGCAATTTTTATTCCCTAACAGCAACAAAAAAAACTTAAAATTGGGTTGCCTCCCAACAAGCGCTATCGTTTTATGCCCCTAGCTAGGCACGATACAAGATAGATCTAGGTATTGCCATCTTTGATCTTCACCCTTTTAATGGTGTCAAGCTCGAATCCGGGAGGTTCCTTACGTTTCCCTTCATATTCAGAGATCTTTAGATCTAAATCACCCATCGTTTATTACAAAGGGTAATCAACATATTCATACGATGGATATTTCCACTAACATTCTTAAGTGTTTCAAGAGACTTTTGTAGTATTTTTGTTACTTCACACATTTTATCAAAAACTTGAGTCTCTTCCTGGGTGGAAGGCTGCCCGAATAAGTCTATTAAGAAATTATAAGAATTAAGGGTATGATTCCCCAAGAAATTTCCTCCGGTAACGGTATCAAGAACAAGCCTATTCCAAGGGGTTATGCCAATATAAAAATTGCGAAGAAGCACGGAAGTAGAAAGCTTCCTATTAGATCTATTTTGAGCATTGCAAATTCTATACCAGGCATCTTTTAAGTTTTCTTCCTCCCTTTTTGTTTAAAGTTGAGGACCTCACTCTCGGGAGTGGTGGTAATGATAGGTGTGCTAGACATGATGACAAGCAAGCAAGCAGCACACGAAAGCAAACAAGAAGCAAGCGAACGATAAACACACGGCGGAAGAAGGGCGAATAAAACGGCAAAGGTGAAGTGGGGGAGAGGAAAACGAGAGGCAAATAAATGTAATGCGAAGGATAAGGGTTTGTGATAGGTACTTGGTATATGACTTTTGCGTAAGCCTCACCGGCAACGGCGCCAGAAATTCTTCTTGCTACCTCTTGAGCTTGCGTTGTATTCCCTCGAAGAGGAAAGGGAGATGCAGCACAGTAGCGTAAGTATTTCCCTAAGTTTTTGAGAACCAAGGTATCAATCTAGTAGGAGACCACGCACCAGTCCCTCGCACCTGCACAAACAAATAAGAACTTCGCAGCCAATGCGATAAGGGGTTGTCAATCCCTTTATGGTCACTTACGAGAGTGAGATCTGATAGAGATGATAGTTATATTTTTGGTATTTTTGGTTTAATAGAACAACAAATAAAAGCAAGAAAAGTAAAGTAGATGTAGATTTATATGTTGAGAATAGACCCGGGGGCCATAGTTTTCTCTAGTGGCTTCTCTCATGATAGCGGTATTCTACGGCGGGTAAACAAATTACTGTCGAGCAATTGATAGAAAAGCGAATAATTATGAGACTATCTAGGCATGATCATTGTATATAGGCATCACGTTCGAGACAAGTAGACCGAAACGATTCTGCATCTACTACTATTACTCCACACATCGACCGCTATCCAGCATGCATCTAGTGTATTGAGTTCATACGAACAGAGTAACGCTTTAAGAAAGATGACATGATGTAGAGGGATAAACTCAAGTAATATGATGAAAACCCCATCTTTTTATCCTCGATGGCAATAATACAATACGTGCCTTGCTGCCCCTACTGTCACTGGGAAAGGACACCGCAAGATTGAACCCGAAGCCAAGCACTTCTCCCATTGCAAGAACTATAGATCTAGTAGGCCAAACCAAACCAATAATTCGAAGAGACTTGCAAGGATATTATGAGCACACATAAAAAGTTTAGAGAAGATCCAAATATCTTTGATGGATAACCTTGATCATAAACTCATAATTCATTGGATCTCGACAAACACACCACAAAAAGATATTACATCGAATAGATCTCCTCGAAGACCGAGGAGAACTTTGTATTGAGATCCAGAGAGAGAGAAGAAGCCATCTAGATACTAGCTATGGACCCGAAGGTCTATGGTAAACTACTCACAACTCATGGTGAGGGCGATGATGATGATGATGAAGGCCTCCGTGATGGATCCCCCTCCCGGAACAGGTTCCAAGATTGGATCTCCATGGGAACAGAAGCTACGGCAGTGGAATTAGGGTTTTCTCTCTGCGTATGGAGTTTCTGGGGTACGTAGGTACATATAGGAAGAAGGAGGGCACCGGGGACCGTGTGGGCCAGCCTCGAGGCAGGGGGCGCGCCCTGGGAAGGGGGGCGTGCCCCCCACCTTTGAGGGCAGGCCTTTCGTCCCTTTACTTGGTCCTGAAGTTTCCCGAGCGTGATTTCCTCCAAAAATATCTCTCGCGAAGGTTTCATTCCGTTTGGACTCCGTTTGATATTCCTTTCCTGAAATAGGCAAAAAACAACAATCTGGACTGGGCCTTTGGGTTAGTAGGTTAGTCCCAAAAATGATATAAAAGTGAATGATAAAGCCCATGAAACATCCAAGACTTCATAAATAATCGCATGGAACAATAAAAAATTATAGATATGTTGGAGACGTATCAGGCGCGCTTAATAGGACAAAGTAGACGCCGAGTCAGGACTCGAGGCTGCGAGACTGGTGCGCCGTCACAACTACTCAAGGACAAGGAGCAAAGGAAACACATGCCATCTTACTACTAGTGCTCTGGGAGATTTGGAAGCACCGAAACGCGATTGTCTTCGAGGGCGCCTCCCTATCCTCGAGGGCAATCGTGACCAAAATTGACACCGAGGGATGAGCATGGAAGCAAGCTCGCATCCTCAAAGGTAATGTAGAGCCTCTCCTCGGAGGGCTAGTTAGGTGGGCTGAGGGGAGCAGTTAGGCTAAAGTAGTGTTCGGCTATGCCGGTGGAGTTGGTGTATGTCAAACAACCCTCGGGGTTTGAGGATCCCAAGTTCCCCAATCATGTGTACCAACTTTATAAGGCGCTCTATGGTCTTAAAAAAGCCCCCATGTGCGTGGTATGAGCACCTTACCGAGTTGTTACAAGATCATGGGTTTGAAATTGGGAAAATCGACCCCACTCTTTTTACTAAGAAGGTCAAAGGGGACTTGTTTGTATGCCAACTATATGTTGATGATATTATCTTTGGTTCTCCTAACAAAGCTTTCAATGATGAGTTTTCCGCACTCATGACCGCGGAGTTTGAGATGTCCATGATGGGAGAGTTGAAGTTCTTTCTCGGGTTCGAAGTCAAACAAAGAAGAGAAGGAATCTTCACCAATCAAGCCAAATACACTCAAGACATGCTCAAGAGATTCAACCTAAGTGATGTCAAGCCGGCTACTACTCCAATGCCTACCAAATTCCAACTTGACATTGATCCCAATGGTAAAGCGGTGGATCAAAAGGTATATCGTTCTATGGTTGGCTCCTTGCTTTACCTTTGTGCATCTAGACCGGATATCATGTTGAGTGTGGGAATTTGTGCACGGTTTCAAGCCTCACCTAAGGAAAGCCACTTTGTGGCGGTCAAGCGAATCTTTCGATATTTGGCCCATACCCCAAACTTTGGCTTATGGTACCCTCGAGGAGCAAACTTCAATCTCGTGGGCTTTTCGGATTCGGATTGGGCGGAAGACAAAGTGGATAGGAAGTCAACTTCCGGAGGGTGCCAATTTCTTGGTTGCTCTTTGGTGAGTTGGTCTTCTAAGAAGCAAAGTTGCGTGTCTCTCTCCTCCACCGAAGCCGAGTATGTGGCCACCGGTAGTTGTTGTGCTCAATTTCTATGGATGAGGCAAACTTTAAAGGATTACGGTGTCATTTGTGACAAAGTGCCTCTTTGGTGTGACAATGAAAGTGCCATCAAGATTTCTCTCAACCCAGTGCAACACTTCAAGACGAAGCATATTGAGATTCGGCATCACTTCATCCGGGATCACATTTGGCGAGGGGAGATTGATCTTCATTATGTCAACACTCGTGATAAACATGCAAATATTTTCACGAAGCCTTTGGATGAAGCAAGATTTCGCGAGTTAAGGCATGAGCTAAATATCATCGATTTGAGCAATGTGGCCTAAAACTTTGCACACCCCACCACACTCACCACGTGTTCTTGTTTAGGTGTAGACATGGACATATGGGGAGTGTTGTTCTCTCAATGATCTCTCCCTCCCCCCATTATGCATAATTGATCAACTCTTTCACATTCGCCATTGTTGATGGTACTTGTGCTTCAAAGACGAGTTTTGGTCATGGGCCCAAGGATAATTCTTCGCGGTGCCATACCAATTGACTCAAACATACATGGCTGCGGCCACTGATACGTCTCCAACGTATCTATAATTTTTGATTGTTCCATGCTATTATTTATGAAGTCTTGGATGTTTAATGGGCTTTATCATTCACTTTTATATCATTTTCGGGACTAACCTACTAACCCAAAGGCCCAATCCAGATTGCTTTTTTTTTGCCTATTTCAGGGTTTTGCAGGAAAGGAATATCAAACGGAGTCCAAACAGAATGAAACCTTCGCGAGAGATATTTTTGGAGGAAATCACGCACGAAAGACTTTAGGGCCAAGCCAGGAGACAGAGGGGCCACCCTCAAGGGTGGCGGGGCGCGCCCCCATTCCCAGGGCGCGCCCCCCTGCCTCGAGGGCAGCCCGTGTGGCCCCCGGTGCCTCCCTTCTTCCTATATATACCTACGTACCCTAGAAACTCAATACGCAGAGAGAAAACCCTAATTCCACCGCCGTAGCTGCTATTCCCGTGGAGATCCCATCTTGGAGCCTGTTCCGGGAGGGGGATCCATCACGGAGGCCTTCATCATCATCATCATCGCCCTCACCATGAGTTGTGAGTAGTTTACCTCAGACCTTCGGGTCCATAGCTAGTATCTAGATGGCTTCTTCTCTCTCTCCGGATCTTAATAAAAAGTTCTCCTCGGTCTTCGAGGAGATCTATTCGATGTAATCTCTTTTTGCGGTGTGTTTGTCGAGATCCGATGAATTACGAGTTTATGATCAAGGTTATCTATGAAAGATATTTGGTTCTTCTCTGAACTTTTTATGTGTGCTCATAATATCCTTGCAAGTCTCTTCGAATTATTGGTTTGGTTTGGCCTACTAGATCTATAGTTCTTGCAATGGGAGAAGCTTGGCTTTGGGTTCAATCTTGCGGTGTCCTTTCCCAGTGACAGTAGGGGCAGCAAGGCACGTATTGTATTGTTGCCATCGAGGATAAAAAGATGGGGTTTTCATCATATTGCTTGAGTTTATCCCTCTATATCATGTCATCTTGCTTAAGGCGTTACTCCGTTCGTATGAACTCAATACACTAGATGCATGCTGGATAGCGGTCGATGTGTGGAGTAATAGTAGTAGATGCAGAATCGTTTTGGTCTACTTGTCTCCGACGTGATGCCTATGTACAATGATCATGCCTAGATAGTCTCATAATTATTCGCTTTTCTATCAATTGCTCGACAGTAATTTTTTTACCCGCTGTAGAATATCGCTATCATGAGAGAAGCCACTAGAGAAAACTATGGCCCCCGGTTCTATCTTTATCATATTACTTTCCCGTCAACTCGGCTATTTCTGCCGCCGTTGTTTATTTGCTTTCTTTACTTTTTGTTTCTATACCAAAAATACCAAAAATATAATTATCATCTCTATCAGATCTCACTATCGCAAGTGACCATAAAGGGATTGACAACCCCTTATCGCGTTGGCTGCGAAGTTCTTATTTGTTTGTGCAGGTGCGAGGGACTGGCGCGTGGTCTCCTACTGGATTGATACCTTGGTTCTCAAAAACTGAGGGAAATACTTACGCTACTGTGCTGCATCTCCCTTTCCTCTTCGAGGAAATACAACGCAAGATCAAGAGGTAGCAGCCACCTCCCTCTCTTCTTGAGAGGTTTTGGTTCATGGTTTGGTCCTCGTTGCTTTCTTTTTGAACCTTTTTCGTAGTTAAGCTGCTTCTTGTGTGTTCTCTCTTGTGTGTCTGTATGCTTGAATTATGTATTGCAAATGCCTTCTTGTTTCTTTTTAACAAAACATGCACCTTCTTGGGTTTGCAGTACTACCGTGGCTAGCCATGATACTACCGCTGGAGGTGCGGCACGGTACTACCGCTTCCATCGTGGTAGTAATTTTTTACTGCCGCTGGAAGAGCGGTACTTCCGCCCAGTGTTCGGTTCTTCCGCCCGGGCGGTACTACCACAATGAGCTGCGGTACTACCACGCTGTCTATGTCACGTGGGGGTTAAGAGCGGGCAGGGGAAGTTCCTACTTCCCCATACCCATTCATATCTTCTCCTCACTGTGTCTCTCTCTCTCTCCTACCCAAGAACGACACCGGAGGACCTCGCCGGATCCCCGTTTCCGGCCACTCTCCTCTCGTTTCAACCGCTGGGATCGATCCCCACCTCGCCCTCTTGCCTTGGACCTCGGTATCTCCCATTTTCCCTCTCTCTTTGCCTCGTTTTTGTGCTTCTAGGTTTTGGGAGATGCATGTGTAGGTCTTGTTATTTTTGACCAAATCTTTGCAAGAGGAGACTGTTGGAGAGTGGTAGTGCAGTAGATATGCTATTTGGTGTGATGAAACAACGTAGTTTTCATCAATGGTAGTACCGTTTTACCTCCACGGATGTTCTCAGGTCTGTTCTTGCATGATCCGTCCCGTGCGGTACTACCGCTCGTGCGGTACTACTGTTCCTCTGGAGCGGTACTACCTCCCGGCGCGCGGAAGTAAAAATTTACTTCCGCTCTATGCGCGGTACTACCGTGCCAACCCGGCGCAGTACTACCGCGCCTAGAGCAGATGATTTTTTTACTTCCGCAACCTGGTCCAGTACTACCGTTGACTTAAAAATTGCTTTGTTTTGTCACACCCAATCTCATTTCTACTTTGTTTTGTTCTTTGCCTTGGTCTTTGCAATAATCCTTCTCCCTCTTCTCGTGTGTTTGCGTTATGTGTCATAGGTGGTGACTCCGGTACCGGTGCTAGGCGCTCGAATCCCAACTGTAACACAAGCTCAAAGCGTCTTCGCAACAAAGATGCTCCCGAGGGGTCCAATGCCCCACAACGCAACGTCAAGACCTCGGCTACCAAGATCAAGGAGCGAGTTGTCAGCATTGATGAGATGCCTGAAGCAGAGTTTCTGATTTGAAGGAAGCTTAACCCCTACGTCAATCCTCAAGAACTCAGCAGGGGCAATGACTTGTTTTGGACCAAGCAACAATTTCTCATCTATCTAGATGTGATCAAGGCCAAGCATAACATCTACATACCCATTCAGTGGATTGACACGGACCATCTAAAGAAGCACTAGTCATATTTTGGTGAGCCTCTAGATTTGGTGGAGCAGTTTGGTATTGAGGAGGTCATCAGGTTCCACCTTGACTTTGACCCAGAGATTGTGGCTTAGTTCTTTGCTTCTGTCCACACGGATGAGAAGCAGACCATGACTTGGATGACAAATGGCAAGAGGATGTCTGCTGAGTGGAAGGAGTTCATGGATATGCTGCATGTTCGTGATGAGGGGCTGGATGTGCCCGTTGGTCTCCGCCCGCATGCCAACCCCGAGTCTGCTAACAAGAACAAGCTTCAACCATTCCTTGTTGAGAAGTCTTTACCCAATGGCAAGAAGACTTATGTGCTGAACCAGTTTCTTGACATCATGCACTGGATCTTCCGCAACACTCTTTTCCCTCGTATAGGCAACAAGGACAAGGTGCATTCCTATCTTGTGGACATGATGCTTATTTGTGAGGAAGCGCGTCTTCAACAACCTGTACCACTTGATGTCTCTCATATCATGTGGTGTGAGCTTCAGTTTGCGGTGTTCCATCGTAAGGTTCCCATCCATGGGCCTTATTTGCACCTTTTGATCTCGACGACTTGGGAGAAGCTCTTTCCGCGTGAAGATTTCGATGCTCCCAACTGGATTCGTCATGAGCCCATTAGGCTGCGCCAGAAGAACAAGTGGGCTAACACCACCACCAGGGTTGAGGCAGAAGCTGCTCGTATATATGGATGTTGATAATGATGAGTTTGAGGAGGAGGAGGCAGAGGTTCTGAGGGGTATGCACCTCCCTCTGCTGAGCCTTCTTGGGCTAAGAAGCTCAAGGCCAAGATGAAGGCTCTGTTCTGCATGCAGGCCAAGGGACGATACAAGGCTCATGTGGACGCTAAGATGGCTCGTCTTCGCGACAAGGCAATTATGAGGCAGGTTGGTCTTGAGTTTGCGAGTGGCTCCGAGGAGAGGATTACAGATGAGGAAACATGGACCAGACAACGCTGCCAGTGGATTCAGTGTGTGGAGGATACTCGAGTTCGCTCTTCATCCCGTGCTGCAGAGGATTCTGAAGAGGAGGAACACGACTGGTGATGCCTTGGAGTTTTTCTACCACCAGTGTCTTAGGTGTCCTCTCTGCTTTTTTGGTGTCTCGATGCCAAAGGGGGGGGGGGAGAGTGTAGGATTTGTGATTGTGTCTCTTTGCTTTTGTTGCTTTCATTTCGTTGAACCTTTGTTGCTTTGGTTTGTGTTTATGTGTGTGTGTGTGAGACCAGGAGACTTATTCTATCATATGGTGTGAGACATATGCCCTCAAGCTTATCCTTTATTGTCTAGTATGTTTAGTAGCTTCTGAGCTTATCTTATCTTGTGCCCTTTACTTCATGCTCACTTTCTACCTTGCTTCCATACTTAGTGTCTCTTATATTGTTGCCATGATTGCCTTGTTTATATAATATACGGGGAGTGTTGATCCTAGTGTGCATGTTGTGTAGTCCAAAGCATATCTATAGAACGCACACATCTAGGGGGAGCTTGTCTATATTTTGTAGATTTTGGGGTTTGTTTTTGCTCATCTTTATCCCTATATGCAAATCCCGTATTGTCATCAATCCACCAAAAAGGGGGAGATTGTAAGGGCATATTTCTTCCTATGTGGTCTTGGTGATTGATGACAGTGCTTTTGCGGACTAATCATGTGCATTGAACATTTCAGATATCTCATGTCTAGGCACAAGATGATTCGGTGCCCCTCGGAGCCTATCAAGACGGCGGTTTTCTACGTTTCTTTTCGGTGGATTTGAGTCGTAGGAAAGCCATACTATTAAGAGGGGGTCCGCTTCGGAAAGGTTAGGGTGGAATCAACACGTACACATCTGTTCCTGTACACCACCTTTCCTTCGCTTCGATGGAGCACCATCCGTTTATCCCTGTCTCTGCAATATGAAGGCTGCCAAGTGCTATAGCCTCTATGGCGTGCGGTAGTACTGCTCAAGGGAGCAGCAGTACCGCACGGGCTTGCGGTAGTATCGCTCAGGCAAGCGGTAGTACCGTGCAAAGCGGTAGTACCGCTCCTCACGAGCGGTAGTACCACTGCCTCCAGCCCAGACGCTGGCGCACACGGCAATAGGCGCGGATGTAATTTTTTACTTCCGCCCCTACGCGGTAGTACCGCTTCTTGTGAGCGGTAGTACCGTGCCGGATTTTTGCATAGTCTTAAACTCAGCGGAAGTAGTCATAGACGTAATTTATTTAGTCCGTGCTTTTTCCTGCCCAGTAGAGCCCTGCCTTGCGGTAGTACTGCAGGGGCGCGTGGTAGCACCGCTCTGGCGGTTCTACCGCTCATTGCCCAGTGCAAAAGGACCTCATTTAGCCTCTGCCGCGCGAGCGGTAGTACCGCAACCCCTTGCGGTAGTACCGCGTGGCTGTGCGGTAGTACCGCGTCTCGCGGGCTGATTGAAGGGATAACGGTTGGATCTTTTCCCCCACTATATAAAGGGGGTCTTCTTCCCCAAGAAGACCACCTCTTCCCTCCCCAAGCTCCATTGTTGCTCAAAGCTCCATTTTCGCCCGATCTCTCTCCCTAGGCAATCAAACTTGTTGATTTTCTAGGGATTGGTTGAGAAGGCCCCGATCTACACTTCCACCAAGAGAAATTTGATCCCCCCACTAATCCCTTGCCGATCTTGTTACTCTTGGGTGTTTGAGCACCCTAGATGGTTGAGGTCACCTCGGAGCCATATTATGTTGTGGTGAAGCTTCGTGGTGTCGTTGAGAGCCTCCAATTAAGTTGTGGAGATATCCCCAACCTCGTTTGTAAAGGTTCGGTCGCCGCCTTCAAGGGCACCAATAGTGGAATCACGACATCTCACATTGTGTGAGGGCGCGAGGAGAATACGATGGCCATAGTAGCTTCTTAGGGAGCATTGTGCCTCCACACCGCTCCAATGGAGACATACTTCCTCTCAAAGGGAAGGAACTTCGGTAACACATCCTTGTCTCCACCGGTTCCACTCTTGGTTATCCCTTACCTTTACTTATGCAAGCTTTATTGTGTTGTTTCCCTTGCTTGCTTGTGTGCTTGTTGTTGCTGCATCATATATGTTGCTCACCTAGTTGCATATCTAGACAACCTATTTTGATGCTAAGTTTATTTTGGTACAGAAAATCTAAAAATTGTTAGTTTCCTATTCACCCCCCTCTAGTCAACCATATCGATCCTTTCAATTGGTATCAGAGCCTCGTCTCTTTATTAAGGACCTTACCGTCCAAAGAGTATGGGTGACACCATAGTCGAGGCGGAGGAACACTCCGGTGTGAATCTGTCCTCGTCTACGGCCGATGGGGGATCCTCGGTCTCCCGTGAGGATTTCAATGCGGCTTTGGACACATTGAAAACCTCCATGATGACCGAGGTCAAATGCATGTTTAAGGAGTTTCTTGACGGGCTTAAGTTATCCACCGCACCGTTGGAAGTGGCTCATCCCACTAACAAGGTGGCGGATGCGCACCCCATAAGGGGGAAGCAAGTAGTGACCAAGTTCCTTTGCCTAAGAAAGGGAGTGGTATCTTTGCCCATGTTGAACCTCCCCTTACCTATGGAGGACCGGTTCCCTCCACTCATATGAATCACGTTGGTGCTCCTCCTAAGTATGTAAAAAATGGGAATTTTACCTCTTGGGTTTATCACTTTAAACGTCATTTGAATCATAGTTCTACTAATCTTTGGAGAATTATTGAGCAAGGTTTCTACCCGCACGATCCAAGCAACTTCACTCCTAGAGAAGCCGCGGATCATCAATTCAAGGAGTCCGCTCTCTTTATCCTCCAAGAAGCTATTACTCCTGAAGATATCTTGCATCTCCGACCTTTCTCCGTGGGCAAGGAAGCACGGGAGCATGTTGTTGATGACCCACAAGTATAGGGGGTCAATTGTAGCTCTTTTCGATAAGTAAGAGTGTCGAACCCAACGAGGAGCGGAAGGAAATGGCAGGTGGTTTTCAGTAAGGTAATGTGTGCAAGTGTTGAAATTGTAAGTAACAGAGTAGTTTGATAGCAAGATAATTTTGTAACGAGCAAGTAACGATAGTAGTAGTAAAAGTGCAGCAAGGTAGCCCAATCATTTTGAGGCAAAGGACAGGCCAATACGGTCTCTTATAATAAGCAAAGCGTTCTTGAGGGTACACGGGAATTTCATCTAGTCACTTTCATCATGTTGGTTCGATTCGTGTTCGCTACTTTGATAACTTGGTATGTGGGTGGATTGGTGCTTAGGTGATGTTCTTACTTGAAAAAACCTCCTACTTATGATTAACCCTCTCGCAAGCATCCGCAACTATAGGAAAAGTACTAAGAATAAATTATAACCATAACATTAAACTTGTGGATCCAATCGGTCCCTTACAGAATAGTGCATAAACTGGGGTTTAAGCTTCTGTCACTCCCGCAACCCATCATATAATTACTACTCCACAATGCTCCCTAAGGCCCAAATATGGTGAAGTGTCATGTAGTCGACATTCACATGACACCACTAAGGGAATCACAACATACATACTATCAAAATATCGAACACATATCTAGTTCACATGATTACTTGCAACATGATTTCTCCCGTGACCTCAAGAACAAAGGTAACTACTCACAAATGATAAGCATGCTCAAGATCAGAGGGGTATTGAATAGCATATTGGATCTAAACATATAATCTTCCACCAAATAAACCATATAGTAATCAACTACAAGATGTAATCAACACTACTAGTCACCCACAAGCACCAATCTATAGTTCCGGTAATAAGATTGAACACAAGAGATGAACAAGGGTTTGAGATGAGATGGTGCTGTTGAAGATGTTGATGGAGATAGCCCTCCCCAAGATGGGAGAGTTGTTGGTGATGATGATGACGATGATTTGCTCCTCCGGGAGGGAAGTTCCCCCGGCAGAATCGCTCTGCCGGAGGACAAAGGTGCTCCTGCCCAAGTTCCGCCTCGAGACAGTGGCGCTCTGTCCCGAAAGTCTTCTCCTTATTTTTTCTAGGTCAGAAAGACTTATATACCAGAATATGGGCACCGGAGGTGGGCCTGGGTGAGCACAACCCACCAGCGCGCGCCTGGGCTCCCTAGCGCGCCCAAGTGGGTTGTGCCCACCTCGTGGGCCCCCTCTAGTACTTATTTGCTCCAATATTCTTCAGATATTTCATAAGAAATCTCTGTGAAGTTTCAGCTTGTTTGGAGTTGTGCAGAATATGTGGCCTGACATAACTTTTTCAGGTCCAGATTTCCAGCTGCCGGAATTCTCCCTCTTGGTGCATACCTTGCAAATTATGATAGAAAAGGCATTAGAATTACCCCCCAAAAGCATTATTATACATAAAAACATCATAAATAACAGTAAGAAAAGATGATGCAAAATGGATGTATCAACTCCCCCAAGCTTAGATCTCGCTTGTCCTCAAGCAAAAACCGAAATCGAAAAACATGTCCACATGCTTTGAGAGAGAGGTGTCGATAAAAACAAAATACAGACATAGAAGCATCATGTATATTATTATAACAACAACAAATTTAAACATAAGATTTTTATCAAAGGACTTGTATCATAGAATTCTCATGAGCAAGTAACAGTTCATCACACAATTGAAATGTAAAGCATAAACTCTATTAGAAACCAACAAACTATGTTCTCAATCAACTTTGCAACTAGAATTCATCATCTTTTCAGGAAGGGTCACGTATCGGGGCCTTTAGGCAAGTCCACATACTCAACCATCATATCGTCTTCTATGATTGCTAACACTCACCGCATATGTAATGCCCAGGATGGGACTATACCTCCTACGTGTCGAGGCACGACTTAAAGGTATAAGCCCATCCTAGAATGATCTCAAGTTTGGTATCTTTGCACGACTCATGTAAAAGAGGGATTAAATTGCAAAAGAAGATAGTTGGCTCACACTCGCCACTTCACACAATACATTACATAAGCCAAACATCATTCAGAACATCACAGCCCATCTAAGGGTAAGATCCAAAAGAAAGATACCAAAACAACATAAAGCCACAGGTCAGGATCGAATCCTAGTAGAAACCACTACTGATCGTCGGAAACGTCACATGCAAACAGCCACACTCTTCATCGAGCTCCCAGTGAAGTACTTGAACCAGCTTCTGCATCAAACTCGGCTGAACCTGCATCTGGTGTGGTGAAGTAACTGTGAGCCACAGAGGACTCAGCAATCCCGTTCCCGGGTAACAAGACTATTTAAGCCTTGGGAGAGGATAAGGCTGAAGAAAAGAGTAGTGTCTGCAGCAGCAACTAGCAACTAGCTTACGTCAAAGAGAGCGAGAAGGGAAGTGCCTCGGTCGAGAGATGATCACGAAGTGATCCTAACTAAAGCCGGTCAAACATAACCCCACCGTGTTCAACTCCCGAACCCCTATTCGGAAATTGACAGTCACAGTACACACGCTGGTAGTGTATTAGATCATTGTGTCAAGTTTTCTACAACCAGATATTAACAAGCTCCCATCTGCCACATAACCGCGGGCACGGCTTTCGAAAGTTCATAACCCTGCAGGGGTGTTCCAACTTGACCCATTACAAGCCCACGATCCGCGGAGTCGCAACTCCAAGGTGGGAAGACCCGAGTATTCTCGGAATCTCGTGCTCAAGTTAAACCGAACTAAGGTAAGGCTAATCCAGCAAATCCTCCCGGCGTGTCGACACCCTGATAGTAGCCGCGCGTATCTAAGTCTCAGGACACGAACGGATGGGTGATGCTACAGGACCCAATCCTCGAGTTTCCCCGTGGTGGTTCCCGCAGGACCCCCGTTTGGGACCAACACCATCAGCACTGGCCCCCCCTGCTATGTAGAATTAAGAATCCTCGGGGACATGACCCCCTATGCAATTAATTAATTATTTAAGTTGTTATTATGAGGTAAATAGTACCAAATGTTAGGACTTGCTGGAAAAGACTTAGCACTTAGCGGTTTATCAAGGGGGTCCCATACACCCCAACCGTGTTAGGAACGCATAATCAAGGAACATAACACCGGTTTATACGGTTCCCAACGGCATGAGTGGAACAAAACACCAAGCAAAAGGCTTAGCCTTCCACCCTTGCCAGTATATAGATGATTTCATTTAAGCATTTATATAGTGTGATATAACCCAACCAAACTTCAACATGAAGCATGCATCTTCAATCTTCACCTGCAACTAACAATGCTATAAGAGGGGCTGAGCGAAGCGTACTTAGCCAAGCAACGGTTTGCTTAGGTAGGTTGGTTAAACAGGGCAATGGTTACAAGTAGGAGGCTGACAAGAAAGACATGGGCATCGAGGCAAAACTATAGATCGAGACTTCTAGCAATAGGCAAAGATAGTAATGTTATTGGGGTTCGGTCATCTTGCCTGGGATTCCACAAGGGAGAAGAACGGATCCATGAAGTAGACGGAGCAACAGTCGAGCGAATCCTCACAACTCCGGAACGAAACCGAAGCTAACAAAAGAAGCAACCGGAAAGAAGGAAACAACACGGTAAACACACATATCATAAACATGGCATACGATGCACAAGCAAGTATGATGCATGTCCGGTTAAAATGTGCAAGGCATGGCAAGATGCACAAACAATACTACAAGTTAAGTGGAGCTCAATATGCAACGAGTTGCATATTGACGAAACACCACATTTAATTATTTAGTTGACTCCCGTTTATTTACAAGACAAGATTAAATGTTTTTAACATGGCAAGAGGTGAAGCATAAGTAAACTACCTATTAAGACATTTTAAATGAGGCCGGAAAATAACAACAACATATCCGGAAAATCCCCATGAGCATGTTTAGTAATTATAAGCAAACAACAATTTAACATATCAATGTTGTTAACATGATGCGGATGACATGATCAAGTTTTATGCAAGTTTTATTAAAAGATTAACAAGAAGATGATATGAAGCATCGTCACCGTGGTGGAAAGAAAGGGTGCCACGGCAACGATCCGAAATGATGCAACGCAACATCTCGGTTCCGGTAACTCGTTGAGAGTCCGGTGCAAAAGGAAAGATGGCGTGAGCGAGCCAAACGAGATGAAAGGTGGGGCGATCCCGTTACCGAGTTCCCACGAGTTGGTGACGAGGCAACCGAGGAACATGACAAACGGACGAAACGACACGGAGCACACACGGGAAACATTTCATACAACACGAGCAAACATTCCATGAGTCATCCACGAGGTCGTCTCGTTATACCTTTGAAGCGTGCGTTTCGGGGCGGTTCGAGACGTAGAGGAAGGAGTCGTTCTCACGAGTCGTAGAGGAAGTAGTGGTTCACGTTTCCGAAGAGGAAGTAGTCGTTCCGATATCGTGTCGTGGTACTTGCGGCGTCGGACATCTTCGGGGCGACGGTAGTGGTACACGTTCCGTAGTGGAAGTAGTTGCTCCGGCGACGGTAGTTGTTCACGTATGTAGTGGTACTTGGTGCGTCTCCGAGACGGTAGTTGTTCACGAGGTCGTTTTGTAGATGTTCGAGTCGTCCAGCGTAGTGGTACTTGACGTGTCGCCATTTAGTCGATACCCAAGGTCTTGGCGGTTCGTCGTGGAACTTGAGATAAACAACAACAACAAACACAAACACAAACACAAACGTCACGGTCACGGCAACGAGCTGCTCGAGGGGATGCAAGCCCTGGCGACGGAGGTGCTGCCTGGCCGAGGCTGGAGGACGGAGCCATGGCGCTGAAGGCACGGAACCCGGTCGCTGGAGATGGAGGAAAAACCTGGGCGCGGGATCCGTCGAGGAGGGAAAAAGGCCGCGCGCTGCTGGACGGTGACGGAGGGACGTGCAGGAGAGGTGGCTGGAGGCCCGAGGCGCGGCGGCCTAGGCGCTGCGGACGGCGCGGTCATTCCCGGCGCTGCAGGGCGGGAACGGGCACGGCGGCCGGTCGGGGTGCTGGGGATGGAGGCGGTCGTCGCGCTGCTGGCCGGCCCGTCGCTGGAGAAGGGAGGGAGGCGGCTCCGGGCGCAGAAGGTGGAGGTCGCGGGGCTTCGGCGACTTGGAGAGCTCGGGGCGCGGCTGCTGCCTTGTTGTCGTGGGAACGAGGGGGCGACGAGGGAAGGGGAGAGGGAATCGGGGCTGCGGGGTCGCGAGGGAGAGATCGGGCAGAGGGAAGGCTCGAGGGGAGCGCGAGGGGAATCGGGGCGATGGGAGGTCCGCAGCGAGGGAAACGAGCGAGGGATGCAGGGGGAACGAGAGGGTGGCGGCGGTCGTGCGGGAGAGAGGGAGAGCGAGGGATGGCTCGGCTGAGCGCTAGGGTTAGGGGAGATCGGGCCAAATGGGCCTAAGCTGCTGGGCTAAAGGAGGGAAGATGGCTGGGCCGGCTCGGCCAAGAGGGAGGAGGAGGCCCAAGAGGCTGCTCACCCTCTCTCTCTTTTATTTGATTTTTAGCAGAAAAAACAATAGAGAGAAGAAGAGGATGAGGAGGGAGGTTAGGGAAAAGATAACACATGGGAGGATTTTTCTCGGGCTCATAAAAATGAGCACGGTCCGAGAAAAATAGAAAAGGCGTGAACGAAAATAATTCAAACATATTTGAATTTAATTCAAATAGGTTTGAACTAAGACGTGATTATTGAAGTGTCCAAAAATGTTCAAATTTTTGGAGGAACCTCGAAACAACGGAAAGTAATTATTGGCAAGGTTTTAAGGAGTAACTCGAAGTAGGAAAAGCATGGGGAAATATTGCAAGTGTGTTGGGTTATTCCGAAGCAAATGGATATTTTACATATAGCTCCCTAAATATTGAGAGGCTTTTATATGTTATAAAGAGAAGTCACCTTCCCTTGATTTAAATGAATCGAAGGTCCACACGGATTATTGGTTGAGATGCAAAAATTAAAATGACATGATGGCATGATGACATGATGCAATGCAAAAATAAATAACACAAGCACAAATGAAACATACGGGCAACCCGGAACATCTGGAAACTTCTGGAATCTTCTGGGACGTCGGTCTTCGGGCGTCACAACTCTCCCACACTAACAGAGGATCTCGACCCGAGATCCTAGAGATATCACCGGGTAAAAACGGAAGAGGAAGAGGTAAAACAAAGTTGCTTCTTTGACAGATGAGTGAAACCAAAGAACCTTGAGAGGTTGAACAAATTGAAAGAAGAATAGAACAGAGATGAACGAAGTTAAGAGCACTCCGGTAAAATGAGTAACAAGGAGTATTATGAGAACCTTGGAGGTTGAAAGACATGAAACAAGAGCTCATGGACGGAAAGAATATGAAACCGCAATGGTATGGCCAAGGAATAAGAATGACAGAATTCGGACAGCACTCCGTCTGAAAATGGAAGGAATTGAACAAGAACTTGAGAAGATGGATGATACTTGATGAAAGCAACAACACATATTGCCTTCGAAACAATTAAAAGAATGGCACAAGGTTAAGAAAGATTCAGACATCACTCCGGTTGAAAGAGTTAAAACTTGATAAGATTAGGGAACTTGAATGAAGAATACCACACTCTATTTAACTGGATAAGCAAAAGAAATGATATGCTCTTGATGAAAACGATATGATGGTCCAAGAGAGCAATATCACAATGCCTCCGGAATGAAAGAATAGCATATAAATCAACGAAAGAAAGAAAGGAGAAGAAAAATGACAACTTCTCCCACAAAATTGAATTTGAAAGAGCATCCTTACGAAGATGTGTTGAACGGAGTTGATGGAAAAATCGACACGAAATGAATAAGCTTGATGTGGGCTTATGGAAAACATCTCAAAATTATGAGGTGACAACCATCCACTGACGGAAACATTGATTGGATTGAGATCAACAATGAGACGAAGAACTTATTCCACCGGAATGATAAATGAAGAACTTGGGTCATTTATAAGCACCATAATAGCAACAATCCTTAGGGAAAGTTTTTAGGTGAAATACCACCCAAGATAACTCCAACGAATAGATTGAAGGGTTGGAAGGCTCTGTTGAACAAGGAAAAATGATGGTTTTAAATATCTCATTCTTGATAACTCGTGAATCATGAAACATGGAGGATAATTATCAAGAATGACATAACACCATCTCAAAGATAAGGTAGAAAGAATTGCAATTGGAAGCATGATGAAGAATGCTTGAGCTCCAACAAGAATCTTGATGAAGACTTCGAGGATGAATTAAAACATGATGAAACATGAAGAACTCCGGTAATGAAAGCATGAGAAAAGAAAGATGAAAAGAACAAGATTTAAGGCCCGCGATGAATTAGATGGAGCTTGAAATGATGTAATAGAAATAACTTGGAGCTCCGGAAAACAAGATGAATAACTTAGAACCGAGAATATGATATGATGAACAAGCTCCGAAGGAAGGGATTAAATCACCTTGAAGGAATAAGAATAAGAATTATGTCATGCATCTCCTTCAACAATTTAAATTGATGACAACCAAAGGATTTGGCATACAACTTATTCTCGTTGGAAAGAATTAAAGAGAGATCTCGCACAAGCTTGGATAAATCTTCAACGAACCACCAGTAGGATTGATGAAAAGAACAAATGAATTAATACGATAACAAGGAAGAGTAAACTTGAATGAACCACCGTAATAATAGGGAGACGAACGAAGAGGCATCAATGAAGAATATTTGGAGGACGAAGTTGAAAACTGAGAACGAAGAAACCTTCTGAAATGATGGCCTTCGGAGGAACACAAAAGGAAGAATTCATGAAATGCTTCGGAAGGGTATAAAAGAATTCCTCACAATCTGGACAATAATGAGGTTGGCATGAAGCTAGAACCACGAATCATCAAGAGAACGGGTCAAAATTTAAGAGAAACACTTCTCCGGTCTCCAAATACTGAGAAAGAAGACGAGAAAATCCATGAAGAATATCGAGATACTCCGGACGAATGACAAGAGGAAGGTGGAGCTAAAGATGGAAATGATTGAAAACAAGCTTGGAGAAGGCATGTGACTGATGGAAATCATTCTTACGTCACACTTTAAAAGAATTCTCCGGAAAAAGAAGAGTCAGGTAAGATCCTGGAAAAAGACCTGTGGGTTAGGTCCCACTAAAGAAATCACCGTTGGAAAAGATTGCTTAAGAGATATTGCACCGGTTGAATTAAATGGCTTGAGTAAGATGACAATGCTCAAAATAATTTGAACGGATTAAGAATGAATTATGAATCTTCCGAGATATCTTCAGCACTCCGGATATGAATAGCAAGAGGAGAATGATTAATTGGTGCCCCGGAATAAGAAAGCATTGTGAAATGAGGAAAAAGGATAAGATCAACACTGAAATCTTGAATTACATCCACCGGCAGAATATTAGAATTAAGAATGATGAACTTGGAGCTCTCGAGCATCTTCACGATAAATCACTGGATAAGAACATTGAAGGAAATGAATGAAGAAATATCACATGAATAAAATGGATAATTCATTTGAGAATTTCTGGCTCCATGACGGAGAAGGGTGGGAGGGTGGGGAAAACAAGGACAACTTGGGATGAATGAAACAAACAAAACGTCAGATTTCTCAACGGTGTCCGTATGGGATAACTTGAAGAGAAGGCACAGCGGTTGGAAAAGAATTTAACATGAAAATCTCGATGGTCAAGAAGGACTAGCACTCCCATAGAAATATGAGAACACCGATTAGGAAAGGTATGGAATCAACATTTGACATCGAAGCAACTCGAATACCAGAATCAAGACAAGAACAAAGGATAGATATGCAACATGATCTTCACAATATCATCCGAACAAAGAATTGAACGAATGAATTCCGCAGGTACATCACCTTGACGAGAAACCACTTGGAAGAAGAAAAAGATAAATAAAAAAAGGAACAAGGATCAGATAGAACAAATACAAGATAGAAGCTTCGTTCGACATCTTCGTGCTGAAAGCTCATGGAACGTGTTACAAAAGGGTTTTGCAATCCCCGGATCAGCATAGCCAAGGACCCTTTAAGATGCAACTCCCGATCAGAACAAGTCCATAAAACCACTTCACTCAATGTAGAACCCCAAACTTCATATCGAGCATCCGTTGGAAGAATGCCTAGAACTACTGGATGAACCCACCTATAGATTTCCGAAAGTTTCCAGTTATGCAATCAGGTGTTGGGGATACACGGGAAGCACCGCGCAATCAACTCTAAACCTACATCCAGGTGTATCCATCCTTCAACACATAACCAGTCTTTCTCGGAAACTGTTTACCTCGGACCTTCGAAAAGCATCCACTATAACAAGCTATGGCAATACTCCCGAACTACCTCCCCAGTACTGGGTGATGTCGGGGTTATCTTGCCACTAACCGTATAGGAGAGATTTTCGATGTCGGCCGTCTTAAGTATTCTAGTACTGCCGCGATGGATTTGTGACGACAACACCTCGGAGCTCAACTCCCCGGGACACTGCCACAACCCCTAATGACAGGAGGCATCGAGAACAATGTTCTCGTCACAAAGACATCGAAACAATCCAAACAATACTCGCGTGATCCTAAAAAAAAATTTGGTGCAATTTTTGAAAGTAGAAGAGACAAGAGTAGACGTCAGGAGTCCTCACCAGAATGAAAAGAGATAAGAAGCAAAGAAATCCTACTCTCCGATATAATATAGGACTCAAAACATTTTTCAAGTGTGTGCCTAGACTCAACCATCAACGATTCGATCAATCAGTGGGGGCTTCTAGGTCGGAGAAGGCTCTGAATACCAACTTGTAATGCCCAGGATGGGACTATACCTCCTACGTGTCGAGGCACGACTTAAAGGTATAAGCCCATCCTAGAATGATCTCAAGTTTGGTATCTTTGCACGACTCATGTAAAAGAGGGATTAAATTGCAAAAGAAGATAGTTGGCTTACACTCGCCACTTCACACAATACATTACATAAGCCAAACATCATTCAGAACATCACAGCCCATCTAAGGGTAAGATCCAAAAGAAAGATACCAAAACAACATAAAGCCACAGGTCAGGATCGAATCCTAGTAGAAACCACTACTGATCGTTGGAAACGTGACAAGCAAACGGCCACACTCTTCATCGAGCTCCCAGTGAAGTACTTGAACCAGCTTCTGCATCAAACTCGGCTGAACCTGCATCTGGTGTGGTGAAGTAACTGTGAGCCACAGAGGACTCAGCAATCCCGTTCCCGGGTAACAAGACTATTTAAGCCTTGGGAGAGGATAAGGCTGAAGAAAAGAGTAGTGTCTGCAGCAGCAACTAGCAACTAGCTTACGTCAAAGAGAGCGAGAAGAGAAGTGCCTCGGTCGAGAGATGATCACGAAGTGATCCTAACTAAAGCCGGTCAAACATAACCCCACCGTGTTCAACTCCCGAATCCCTATTCGGAAATTGACAGTCACGGTACACACGCTGGTAGTGTATTAGATCATTGTGTCAAGTTTTCTACAACCGGATATTAACAAGCTCCCATCTGCCACATAACCGCGGGCACGGCTTTCGAAAGTTCATAACCCTGCAGGGGTGTTCCAACTTGACCCATTACAAGCCCACGATCCGCGGAGTCGCAACTCCAAGGTGGGAAGACCCGAGTATTCTCGGAATCCCGTGCTGAAGTTAAACCGAACTAAGGTAAGGCTAATCCAGCAAATCCTCCCGGCGTGTCGACACCCTGATAGTAGCCGCGCGTATCTAAGTCTCAGGACACGACCGGATGGGTGATGCTACAGGACCCAATCCTCGAGTTTCCCCGTGGTGGTTCCCGCAGGACCCCCGTTTGGGACCAACACCATCAGCACTGGCCCCCCCTGCTATGTAGAATTAAGAATCCTCGGGGACATGACCCCCTATGCAATTAATTAATTATTTAAGTTGTTATTATGAGGCAAATAGTACCAAATGTTGGGACTTGCTGGAAAAGACTTAGCACTTAGCGGTTTATCAAGGGGGTCCCATACACCCCAACCGTGTTAGGAACGCATAATCAAGGAACATAACACCGGTTTATACGGTTCCTAACGGCATGAGTGGAACAAAACACCAAGCAAAAGGCTTAGCCTTCCACCCTTGCCAGTATATAGATGATTTCATTTAAGCATTTATATAGTGTGATATAACCCAACCAAACTTCAACATGAAGCATGCATCTTCAATCTTCACCTACAACTAACAATGCTATAAGAGGGGCTGAGCGAATCGTACTTAGCCAAGCAACGGTTTGCATAGGTAGGTTGGTTAAACAGGGCAATGGTTACAAGTAGGAGGCTGACAAGAAAGACATGGGCATCGAGGCAAAACTATAGATCGAGACTTCTAGCAATAGGCAAAGATAGTAATGTTATGTAATGCCCCGGATGTAATACTTTCCCTTTTGGGTATATAATATATCTCCGGCTTCATCTATTTCCATTCCGGGTTCTTTGTCTTTCGGGCTTTCGTCGTTTTGTTGTGTGAGTGTGTGGCATTCATTCATATCATGTAGACATGTGCATTGCATTGCATTTATGTTGTCGGTTGCCTCCGGTTCCGCGCGTTCCTTCCCGTTGTCCGTTTCGCGTTCCGGAGCTCCCTCACGTGTCCGTGACGTCCCGTAGGCCTACTTTGTTGTTCGGGCGTGTAACGTTATCGGTGTGCCGCGAGGTTGTTGTGTGTGTTGTTGTTTTGTTGTGTGCAACCGCCTCTCAAATCTCGTCTCGTTTGGACTCCGTTGGCTTTTCCATCCGTTGTTCGTGTGGGTCCAAAGTGCCTTCACTTCGTGTCCCGGAAACACCCCTACTGCATTCTTTTATCTCCTCCTAGGCCTTTTTAATCTACCCCCGCGATCGGATCCGTCGGATCGCGATCGGAGGGCTCCTAACACCCTAAATTCCCCCTAACCCTAAAAACCTGCTATATATTAGACCCTAGTCTAATTTGGGCATCTAGTTTTTCTTTCCCCTTCCTCCCCTCAATTTTTGGATCTAGCCTTCCTCTTCTCTCCACTTGGCAGCCAGATCTCGCTGGACCGAGGAAGTCCCCTCGATCGCGAGCCGCCAGCCCCTTCGAGCGATCCGGGCAGCCGGGTCAACGGCTTCGTCGCCGCCGCCAGATCGAGCGGCCTCGTCGCTCCCTTCGACTGGCCCCTCTCCGATCGACCGCGGCCCAGGGGACCACTTCACCGTGCTCCACGGCCCAGGTCCCCACCGCATCGCCAGGCCCGTTCGCCCAACGCCAGGGCGCTCGCCTCCCTCCGTCCAGCGCCAGGGCGCTCCCGAGCTGGGCCGCTCCTCCCAGCCCGACGCCGCCGGCCCAGCTCCCTCCAGCCGCGGGCGCGCGCCGCACTCCTCCAGGCCAGCCGCCTCCAGCGGGCCCGCGGTCCGTCCACCGCATCGCGGGCCGCCGCCTCTGCCTCGCCGTGGGCCTCGCCGCGCCGCCGCATCCGAAGCTCAGCGCCGCCGGCCCGTCTCTTCCACTGGGCCCGAGCCCATTCCGCCAGATCTGAGGTTGACTTTGATAAAAATCCTAGATCTAGTCCAGTTTTTCATCTGTCTGATGCACTTTTCAAACATGCATAACTTTTACTGTGTTGCTCCGATTCGTGCATATAATATGTCCAGACGTTCGTGGAGATGTGCTCTACGTTTTACCTGTTGTTGTCATGCATGTTAGAGATCATCTAGGTGCTTGTTTTGCTGTTGCAAGAGTGCATCATGATATAAACTGCTGCTATGTGTTATTTTTATGCCACCTTTGCCATGTGATATCTTTTAGCTCGTTTGTCCGAATGATGCAAATGACATGTCCACGTGTTCGTCTTGCCACGAACTACGTGTTGCTTGTGCTAGGTTGCATGTTAGATTTATTATTGCCTTGTTATCATCGTTGCAAAGTGCCATGTGGCTGTGATGTTATTTCACTTGTTATGAAATGCCATCTTGTTGAGCTCGTTGCAATCGTTGTGTTCACCCCAATGATGCATGCTTGTGTGTTTCGGGATCACCTTCATGTGCACTTTGATGAGGTGCTTACCCTTTGCCATGTTTAGTTTCGAGGTGACTTAAACTTGCTCTTTTAGTTGCTACGATGATATTGCTGTTTTAGGACTTAGTGGTTTTTCACTAAGTCTGAAATCTGTAACGTTCCGATGCCATGTTCGTGTGATGTTCTAGGACAAAGCATGATAGTTTTGGAGTGGATTTTGATTGTTCCTTGTAGTATATATTGTTGTCTTTCCATTCATGTTCTCACATGTCAATTTAAGTGGCTGTAGCATGTTTATCTTTTGCTCTAAAGTTTCAATAAAATTCAGCTGCCAGAATTTTATTGCCAAGTTCATTATGTCCAAGATCATTGCTATTGATCCGTGACTCCGTTGGGGGTGCACCTTTGGACTTAGTTGCTGTACTATATGTCTAGTTTGTGTTCATGTCCTTTGCCATGCTTTTTGGGTCCTGTAGCTCAATTATTTTGAGCTCCGAAGATGCTATGATGCTGTAATTTTCAGCTTTCGCTCAAATCTTGTTTCGGGCATAACTTTTAGCCCGTAACTCCGATTTCAGCGAATCTTATATCAAACTTGGTTGATTTTCTGTGTAGATTAATAATATCAGATTGTTATCATGTTTTGAGGTGTTTTGCTTGAGTGATATTTTACGTGCTCCATGTGCATCCTTAGTGCATCCATCATGCATTCATGTTTTTCGAGTGCGCATTGCATCTTGTTGATTTGTGCTTGGTGTGATTGTTGTGTTTAGAGCCGGAAGCTGAGACCGGGTACGAAGTTGAGCACGAGGTTTCCAACGAGGTTGAGCACGAGGACCCTTCTTACGATCCAAACGACTTCTCTTCAGGCAAGATGACCGAACCCCGATAACATTACTATCTTTGCCTATTGCTAGTAGTCTCGATCTATAGTTTTGCCTCGATGCCCATGATCTTCTTGTCAGCCTCCTACTTGTAACCAATTGCCATGTTTAACCAACCTACCTATGCAAACCGTTGCTTGGCTAAGTACGCTTCGCTCAGCCCTTCTTATAGCATTGCTAGTTGCAGGTGAAGCGAAGATGCTTGCTCCATGTTGAAGTTTGGTTGGGTTATATCACACTATATAAATGCTTAAAATGAAATCATCTATATATTGGCAAGGGTGGAAGGCTAAGCCTTTTTCTTGGTGATTTGTTCCACTCATGCCGTTAGGATCCGTATAAGCCGGTATTATGTTCCTTGATTATGCGTTCCTAACACGGTTGGGGTGTATGGGACCCCCTCGATAAACCGCTAAGTGCTAAGTCTTTTCCAGCAAGTCCCAACATTGGTACTATTTGCCTAATAACAAACTAAACTTGCATAGGGAGTAATTAACCCTCTTTCTTAATCAACAACCCCGGGCCAGTGCTCCACATGAGTGTTGGTCCGAAACGGGGAGTCTGCGGGGCCACCTCAAGGAAACTCGAGGTTTGGTAAAAACCTGTAGAATCGCCCATCCGGTCGTGTCCTGAGACTTAGATACGCGCGGCTACTATCAGGGTGTCGACACGCCGGGAGGATTTGCTGGATTAGCCTTACCTTAGTTCGGTATATCTTGAGCACGGGATTCCGAGGATACTCGGGTCTTCCCACTTTGGAGTTGCGACTCCGCGGATCGTGGGCTTGTAATGGGTCAAGTTGGAACACCCCTGCAGGGTTTGAACTTTCGAAAGCCGTGCCCGCGGTTATGTGGCAGTTGGGAGCTTGTTAATTCCGGTTGTAGATAACTTGACACAATGTTTCTAATACACTACCAGCGTGTGTTCCGTGAATGTCAATTTCCGAATAGGGATTCGGGAGTTGAACACGGAGGGGTTATGCTTGTTGAGCTTGTAGCTAGGATCACTTCGTGATCACTTCTCGCCGAGGCCTTCTCTTCTCGCTCTCACTTACGTAAGCTAGATGCTAGTTGTTGCTGCAGACACTTATTCTTTTCTTCAGCCTTATCCTCACCCAAAGGCTTTGATAGTCTTGTTAACCGGGAACGGGATTGCTGAGTCCTCTGTGGCTCACAGTTACTTCACACACCAGATGCAGGTCCAGCTATGAGCTATCCAGGTGATGGCACCGAGCTGGATTGGGAGTACGACGAGGAGCGTAGTCGGTACTATGTGCGATACCCGGACGATCAGTAGTGGAGACTCTTACTAGGATTCGATCCGCCTGTGGTTTATTTATCTAAGTTTGGTACTTTGACATTTGGCTTTTGCCCTTAGAGGGTTGTGATGTTCTTAATGTATGATGTCTGGGACTTGTACTGTATTTCTGTGACGTGGCGAGTGTAAGCCAACTATTTTCTGTTTACTATCCCCTCTTTTACATGAGTTGTGCAAAGATTACCGAACTTGAGATCATTCTAGGATGGATTTATGCCTTTAAGTCGTGCCTCGACACGTAGGAGGTATAACTCCATCCTGGGCATTACAAGTTGGTATTCAGAGCCTTCTCCGACCTAGGAGCCCCCACTGTTTGATCGAATCATTGACGGTCGAGTCTAGGCACACACTAAAAACTTTTTGAGTCCTATATTATATCGGAGAGTAGGATTTCTTTGCTTCTCATCCCCTTTCTCTCTGGTGAGGACTCCTGACGTCTACTCTTGTCTCTCCTATCTTCAAAATTTGCACAAATTTTTTTTTAGGAATCCCGCGAGTATTCTGGGATTGTTTCAATGTTCTTGTGACAAGGATATTGTTCTCTATGCCTCCTGTTACCGAGGAGTTGAGCTTCGGGGTATCGTTGTAACAAGCATATCGCGGCAGTACTAAATACTTAAGACGGCCGACATCGAAAATCTCCCCTATACGGCCAGTGGCAAGATAACCCCGACATCACCCAGTACTGGGGAGGTAGTTTGGGAGTATTGCCATAGCTTGTTATAGTGGATGCTTTTCGAAGGTCCGAGGTACACAGTTTCCGAGAAAGACTGGTTATGTGTTGAAGGATGGATACACCTGGATGTAGGTTAGAGTTGATTGCGCGGTGCTTCCCGTGTATCCCCAACACCTGATTGCATAACTGGAATCTTTCGGAAATCTATAGGTGGGTTTTATCCAGTAGATCATAGGCATTCTTCCAACGAATGCAGGTTAGTGAGTTCGGGGTTCGACATTGAGTGAAGAGGTTATATGACCGATGTTACTATCAGGAGTTGCATCTTAAAGGGTCCTTGGCTATGCTGATCCGGGGATTGCAAAACCTTTTCGTAACGCGTTCATATGCTTTCAGCACAAAGATGTTAGAACGAAACTCCTCTCTTGTGTTTGTTCCCGTCTGTACCTTGTTGTTTTCTTATTTTATCCTTTTGTCCCCTATGTGGCTTCTCGTGAAGATTGATGTTATCATTTAACTGAGAAATTCATTCGTTCCTCTTGTTCGGATGATTTCATTCGTTCTTATTGTTCGAATGATTATTGTGAAGACTTGTTGCAATTCATTCCATTGATTCAGCTTATACCTTTTGTCAATCAATTGCTGATTCGTGGTCATCTCTTACAGGATGGCTCCGAAAAGGGTTCCCAACGCTAACCCAGAGGTGGAAGAGGTCCCAGATCATCCTCCTTCCCCTCCTCCTCCGCCTGTGGCTTGGAGAGCAATTATGCAGACTACTGCTCAGAACACTCAGTTGATGATGCAGATGATGCAGATGATGCAAGCTAATCAAGCTAATCAGGGTGTTCCAGGGAATCAAGGCAACTTCTTCAACCAGCCGCACCATGCTACTCTCAATCAGTTCTTGGCCAACAATCCTAAAGCTTTCAGTTACTGTGTCGACCCTCTTGATGCTGAAGATTGGCTAACCGATATCAAGAAGCATTTTGAGTGCAGTAACGTGAAAGAAGATGACTATGTGAAGTTTGCAGCCTTCCAACTGAAAGATCAAGCAGCTGACTGGTGGCAGCAGTACAAAGACTCCAGGCCAGGTCAAGTGATCTCTTGGGAGAATTTCTGCAAGGATTTCCGCTCGCACCACATTCCTACAAGTGTCATCGAGGGTATGCGTGAGCAATTCCGCAACCTCAAGCAGGGCTCCATGACAGTCTATCAGTATAATGTCAAGTTCCAAAACCTCGCTCGCTATGCTAAGCAAGATATTCCTGATGCCAAGAGTAAAATCTATCAGTTCCGTGGAGGTCTCAAAGATGAACTTCAGCTTGCTCTCACTTTGTTCGAGCCCGATGAATTCGACAAGTTCTATAACATGGCTTTGAAACAAGAAGCAGCTCAGCTTAAGATGGAGGCTTCTAAGAAGAGAATTCGAGATGCTGTTCACTCTTCCTCATCGTCTCAGTTGGCTGCGAAACAACAGAAATTCTGGCTTCCTCCTCCTCCAGTGATTCGAGCTCCATACAACAACTCCAACAACTTCAACAACTCCAACAACAAGAACTCTAGTGGTCGTGGCTTCTCCCACCCACCCAACCCAAGCAACCAGTCGAAGAAGCAGTTTCAGTCTCAAGGCTCCAAGTCAAGTGGCTCTCATTTCCGTCCTCTCTCAGAAGTGACTTGCAACAAATGCACTCAGAAAGGTCACTATGCCAACAGATGTCCGAATCCGAAGCGTCTTCCTCCTCCTCCACCTGTGAGTTCAGCTATTGTCAGGCATGATCCAAAGGCAGCAAGGGTCAATCTGATGAATGCAGCACAAGCGGAGGCTTCTTCTGATGTCATTTTGGGTAACCTTCCAGTTAACTCTTTTCCAGCTAAAGTGTTATTTGATTCGGGTGCTTCATGCTATTTCATGTCTCAACCATTTGCGTCCAAGCACAATATTGCCACTTCAAATTTGCCTCAGAAGTTGCAAGTTGTTTCTCCGGGCAAGATTATGACTTCTAGTGTCTATGCTCCGGATGTTTCTATTCGCATGGGAGATTATCGCTTTTTGGCTAAACCGGTGGTTCTTGGTAATTCTGACATTGACCTCATTCTCGGAATGGATTGGCTTTCTCAGCACGATGCTCACATTGATTGTGCTCAAAAGGAAGTCAAGATGACTCATTCTGATGAAGATGTGATTATCTTCGCCTCCAGGGATAATACTATTCGGCTTTTCTCTCTTAATGATAAGGGCGAAATTAATGCCATAAATCAAATTCCTGTGGTGAACGAATATCAAGACGTCTTTCCAGAAGAACTTCCAGGCATGCCTCCACACCGTCAGGTGGAGTTTGTCATTGAACTCGAGCCGGGTACTGAGCCTGCATGCCGGCGTCCGTACAAGCTCTCTCCGGATGAATTGAAGGAATTGAAGAAGCAGCTTGATAAGCAGGAGAGTATGGGTCTCATCAGACCGAGTACATCTCCGTGGGGCTGTGGTGTCTTATTTGTCAAGAAGAAAGATGGCACGGAGCGTCTCTGTGTTGACTACCGGCCATTGAACAAGAAGACGATTAAGAACAAGTATCCGCTCCCCAACATCAACGAACTCTTTGAGCAACTCAAAGGAGCTAAAGTGTTCTCTAAGCTTGACCTCCAAATGGGCTATCATCAAATTCGCATTCGCGAGGAAGACATTCCCAAGACGGCCTTCAGAACGAGCTACGGTTCATACGAGTATACCGTCATGTCATTTGGTCTCGCCAATGCTCCTCCTACCTTTTCAAGGATGATGCATTACATCTTCAACCCCTATACTGGCGAATTTGTGCTCGTGTATCTGGATGATATTCTGGTGTTTTCAAAGAATGAAGAAGATCACGAAAAGCACTTACGTCTGGTTCTTGATCGACTCCGAGAGCATAAATTCTATGCCAAGTTCTCCAAGTGCGAGTTTTGGCTCGATAAGGTTTTGTACCTGGGCCACATCATCTCAGCTGACGGTATTGCGGTTAATCCCGAGAAAGTTGAAGCAATTGTCAACTGGGAAGCTCCTCAGAACGTCAAGCAGCTCCGCAGTTTTCTGGGTCTTGCCAGCTATTGCAGAAGGTTTGTTGAGAACTTCTCCAAGATTGCCAAGCCTCTTTCCAACCTGCTTCATAAGAATGTCAAATACTTTTGGTCGCCAGAGTGTGAAGTGGCATTCAAAACCCTTAAAGAAAAGCTTGTCTCTGCTCCAGTTCTGACTCCTCCAGATGAATCCAAGCCCTATGAAGTATTCTGCGATGCTTCTCTTCAAGGTCTTAGTGGTGTGCTTATGCAAGATAAGAGAATTGTGGCATACACTTCTCGTCAGCTCAAGCCAAGTGAGAAGAACTATCCCACACATGATCTCGAGCTAGCAGCTGTAGTACATGCTCTGATTACGTGGAGACATCTGTTGTTGGGCAGAAAGGTCGACATCTTCACTGATCACAAGAGTTTGAAGTACATCTTCACACAGCCGCATCTGAACCTCCGTCAGACTCGTTGGGTCGAAATGATCCAAGAGTATAATCCCAGCATTGAATACACTCCTGGTAAGGCGAATGTGATTGCAGATGCTTTGAGCAGAAAGGCATATTGCAACAGCTTTCTTATCAAGCCATATCAGCCCGAGCTTTGTGAAGCATTCAGGAAGCTCAACCTTCAAGTTGTTCCGCAGTGTTTTCTTGCAAATCTCCAAATTGCTCCTACCTTGGAAGATCAAGTCCGTGAGGCCCAGCTCAGTGATACCATGGTGAAGAAAGTGAAACATGGGATTGCAAAGGGCACTCCAAAATACAAGTGCTTCCGTGTTGATGAGAGAGATACCTTGTTCTTCGAGGACAGACTCGTTGTTCCCAAAGGTGATCTCAGGAAGCTCATAATGGAAGAAGCTCATGACTCTCTCCTTTCTATTCATCCTGGCAGTTCCAAGATGTATCAAGATCTCAAGCAATCTTACTGGCGGACACGCATGAAAAGGGAGATTGCCCAATTCGTGAATGAATGTGATGTGTGCAGAAGAGTGAAAGCAGAACATCAACGTCCAGCCGGTCTTCTCCAACCTCTTCCTATCCCCGAGTGGAAGTTCGACCACATTGAAATGGACTTCGTCACTGGCTTTCCTAAATCCAAGCAAGGAAATGATGCTATCTTTGTGGTGATTGACAAGCTTACCAAAGTCGCTCATTTTCTTCCAGTCAAGGAATCAATCAATGCAGCTCAACTTGCAGAGCTGTACACTTCCAGAATTGTGTCCCTACATGGCATTCCTCAAGTGATATCCTCAGACCGTGGAAGCTTGTTCACATCAAGGTTCTGGGACTCCTTTCAATCCGCCATGGGCACGAAGATCAGGTTCAGCACTGCATTTCACCCTCAGACTAGTGGTCAAGTCGAGCGTGTGAATCAGATTCTAGAAGATATGCTCAGAGCCTGTGTCATCTCCTTTGGCATGAAATGGGAAGACTGTCTTCCATTTGCCGAGTTCTCTTACAACAACAGCTTTCAAGCAAGTGCAGGCAAAGCACCGTTTGAAATTCTCTCTGGCAGAAAGTGCCGTACCCCTCTCAACTGGTCTGAAACAGGCGAACGCCAACTCCTTGGCAATGACTTGATCTCAGAAGCCGAAGAAATGTGCAAAGTCATACGTGAGAATCTCAAGGCCGCTCAGTCGCGTCAGAAGAGCTACTATGACGGAAAGCATCGTGATTTGGCTTTCGACATCGGTGATCATGTCTATCTCCGAGTTTCTCCGATGAAAGGAACCCAAAGATTCGGTATCAAAGGAAAGCTTGCTCCTAGATACGTCGGGCCTTTCAAGATTCTTGGCAAGAGAGGCGACCTAGCCTATCAGCTTGAGATCCCTTCAAACTTCGCCAATGTTCATGATGTCTTCCATGTGTCTCAACTTCGCAAATGCTTCAAGGCACCTGAGCGCATGATTCCGTTTGAGGAGATTGATCTTCAACAAGACCTGTCCTACCGAGAGCATCCTATTGCAATTCTCGAAGAAACCGAACGCAAGACCCGCAACAAGTCCATCAAGTTTCTGAAAGTCAAGTGGTCACATCACACCGACCGAGAAGCTACCTGGGAACGAGAAGATCATCTTCGTTCCGAGTACCCTTCCTTTTTCCAGTCCTAGATCTCGGGACGAGATCTTTTTGTAGTTGAGGAGAGTTTGTAATGCCTCGGATGTAATACTTTCCCTTTTGGGTATATAATATATCTCCGGCTTCATCTATTTCCATTCCGGGTTCTTTGTCTTTCGGGCTTTCGTCGTTTTGTTGTGTGAGTGTGTGGCATTCATTCATATCATGTAGACATGTGCATTGCATTGCATTTGTGTTGTCGGTTGCCTCCGGTTCCGCGCGTTCCTTCCCGTTGTCCGTTTCGCGTTCCAGAGCTCCCTCACGTGTCCGTGACGTCCCGTAGGCCTACTTTGTTGTTCGGGCGTGTAACGTTACTGGTGTGCCGCGAGGTTGTTGTGTGTGTTGTTGTTTTGTTGTGTGCAATCGCCTCTCAAATCTCGTCTCGTTTGGACTCCGTTGGCTTTTCCATCCGTTGTTCGTGTGGGTCCAAAGTGCCTTCACTTCGTGTCCCGGAAACACCCCTACTGCATTCTTTTATCTCCTCCTAGGCCTTTTTAATCTACCCCCGCGATCGGATCCGTCGGATCGCGATCGGAGGGCTCCTAACACCCTAAATTCCCCCCTAACCCTAAAAACCTGCTATATATTAGACCCTAGTCTAATTTGGGCATCTAGTTTTTCTTTCCCCTTCCTCCCCTCAATTTTTGGATCCAGCCTTCCTCTTCTCTCCACTTGGCAGCCAGATCTCGCTGGACCGAGGAAGTCCCCTCGATCACGAGCCGCCAGCCCCTTCGAGCGATCCGGGCAGCCGGGTCAACGGCTTCGTCGCCGCCGCCAGATCGAGTGGCCTTGTCGCTCCCTTCGACTGGCCCCTCTCCGATCGACCACGGCCCAGGGGACCACTTCACCGCGCTCCGCGGCCCAGGTCCCCACCACATCGCCAGGCCCGTTCGCCCAACGCCAGGGCGCTCGCCTCCCTCCGTCCAGCGCCAGGGCGCTCCCGAGCTGGGCCGCTCCTCCCAGCCCGACGCCGCTGGCCCAGCTCCCTCCAGCCGCGGGCGCGCGCCGCACTCCTCCAGGCCAGCCGCCTCCAGCGGGCCCGCGGCCCGTCCACCGCATCGCGGGCCGCCGCCTCTGCCTCGCCGTGGGCCTCGCCGCGCCGCCGCATCCGAAGCTCAGCGCCGCCGGCCCGTCTCTTCCACTGGGCCCGAGCCCATTCCGCCAGATCTGAGGTTGACTTTGATAAAAACCCTAGATCTAGTCCAGCTTTTCATCTGTCTGATGCCCTTTTCAAACATGCATAACTTTTACTGTGTTGCTCCGATTCGTGCATATAATATGTCCAGACGTTCGTGGAGATGTGCTCTACGTTTTACCTGTTGTTGTCATGCATGTTAGAGATCATCTAGGTGCTTGTTTTGCTGTTGCAAGAGTGCATCATGATATAAACTGCTGCTATGTGTTATTTTTATGCCACCTTTGCCATGTGATATCTTTTACCTCGTTTGTCCGAATGATGCAAATGACATGTCCACGTGTTCGTCTTGCCACGAACTACGTGTTGCTTGTGCTAGGTTGCATGTTAGATTTATTATTGCCTTGTTATCATCGTTGCAAAGTGCCATGTGGCTGTGATGTTATTTCACTTGTTATGAAATGCCATCTTGTTGAGCTCGTTGCAATCGTTGTGTTCACCCCAATGATGCATGCTTGTGTGTTTCGGGATCACCTTCATGTGCACTTTGATGAGGTGCTTACCCTTTGCCATGTTTAGTTTCGAGGTGACTTAAACTTGCTCTTTTAGTTGCTATGATGATATTGCTGTTTTAGGACTTAGTGGTTTTTCACTAAGTCTGAAATCTGTAACGTTCCGATGCCATGTTCGTGTGATGTTCTAGGACAAAGCATGATAGTTTTGGAGTGGATTTTGATTGTTCCTTGTAGTATATATTGTTGTCTTTCCATTCATGTTCTCACATGTCAATTTAAGTGGCTGTAGCATGTTTATCTTTTGCTCTAAAGTTTCAATAAAATTCAGCTGCCAGAATTTTATTGCCAAGTTCATTATGTCCAAGATCATTGCTATTGATCCGTGACTCCGTTGGGGGTGCACCTTTGGACTTAGTTGCTGTACTATATGTCTAGTTTGTGTTCATGTCCTTTGCCATGCTTTTTGGGTGCTGTAGCTCAATTATTTTGAGCTCCGAAGATGCTATGATGCTGTAATTTTCAGCTTTCGCTCAAATCTTGTTTCGGGCATAACTTTTAGCCCGTAACTCCGATTTCAGCGAATCTTATATCAAACTTGGTTGATTTTCTGTGTAGATTAATAATATCAGATTGTTATCATGTTTTGAGGTGTTTTGCTTGAGTGATATTTTACGTGCTCCATGTGCATCCTTAGTGCATCCATCATGCATTCATGTTTTTCGAGTGCGCATTGCATCTTGTTGATTTGTGCTTGGTGTGATTGTTGTGTTTCGAGCCGGAAGCTGAGACCGGGTACGAAGTTGAGCACGAGGTTTCCAACGAGGTTGAGCACGAGGACCCTTCTTACGATCCGAACGACTTCTCTTCAGGCAAGATGACCGAACCCCGATAACATTACTATCTTTGCCTATTGCTAGTAGTCTCGATCTATAGTTTTGCCTCGATGCCCATGATCTTCTTGTCAGCCTCCTACTTGTAACCAATTGCCATGTTTAACCAACCTACCTATGCAAACCGTTGCTTGGCTAAGTACGCTTCGCTCAGCCCTTCTTATAGCATTGCTAGTTGCAGGTGAAGCGAAGATGCTTGCTCCATGTTGAAGTTTGGTTGGGTTATATCACACTATATAAATGCTTAAAATGAAATCATCTATATATTGGCAAGGGTGGAAGGCTAAGCCTTTTGCTTGGTGATTTGTTCCACTCATGCCGTTAGGATCCGTATAAGCCGGTATTATGTTCCTTGATTATGCGTTCCTAACACGGTTGGGGTGTATGGGACCCCCTCGATAAACCGCTAAGTGCTAAGTCTTTTCCAGCAAGTCCCAACATTGGTACTATTTGCCTAATAACAAACTAAACTTGCATAGGGAGTAATTAACCCTCTTTCTTAATCAACAACCCCGGGCCAGTGCTCCACATGAGTGTTGGTCCGAAACGGGGAGTCTGCGGGGCCACCTCAAGGAAACTCGAGGTTTGGTAAAAACCTGTAGAATCGCCCATCCGGTCGTGTCCTGAGACTTAGATACGCGCGGCTACTATCAGGGTGTCGACACGCCGGGAGGATTTGCTGGATTAGCCTTACCTTAGTTCGGTTTAACTTGAGCACGGGATTCCGAGGATACTCGGGTCTTCCCACTTTGGAGTTGCGACTCCGCGGATCGTGGGCTTGTAATGGGTCAAGTTGGAACACCCCTGTAGGGTTTGAACTTTCGAAAGCCGTGCCCGCGGTTATGTGGCAGATGGGAGCTTGTTAATTCCGGTTGTAGATAACTTGACACAATGTTTCTAATACACTACCAGCTAGTGTTCCGTGACTGTCAATTTCCGAATAGGGATTCGGAAGTTGAACACGGAGGGGTTATGCTTGTTGAGCTTGTAGCTAGGATCACTTCGTGATCACTTCTCGCCGAGGCCTTCTCTTCTCGCTCTCACTTACGTAAGCTAGATGCTAGTTGTTGCTGCAGACACTTATTCTTTTCTTCAGCCTTATCCTCACCCAAAGGCTTTGATAGTCTTGTTACCCGGGAACGGGATTGCTGAGTCCTCTGTGGCTCACAGTTACTTCACACACCAGATGCAGGTCCAGCTGTGAGCTATCCAGGTGATGGCACCGAGCTGGATTGGGAGTACGACGAGGAGCGTAGTCGGTACTATGTGCGATACCCGGACGATCAGTAGTGGAGACTCTTATTAGGATTCGATCCGCCTGTGGTTTATTTATCTAAGTTTGGTACTTTGACATTTGGCTTTTGCCCTTAGAGGGTTGTGATGTTCTTAATGTATGATGTTTGGGACTTGTACTGTATTTCTGTGACGTGGCGAGTGTAAGCCAACTATTTTCTATTTACTATCCCCTCTTTTACATGAGTTGTGCAAAGATTACCGAACTTGAGATCATTCTAGGATGGATTTATGCCTTTAAGTCGTGCCTCGACACGTAGGAGGTATAACTCCATCCTGGGCATTACATGTTATCGGGGTTCGGTCATCTTGCCTGGGATTCCACAAGGGAGAAGAACGGGTCCATGAAGTAGACGGAGCAACAGTCGAGCGAATCCTCACAACTCCGGAACGAAACCGAAGCTAACAAAAGAAGCAACCGGAAAGAAGGAAACAACACGGTAAACACACATATCATAAACATGGCATACGATGCACAAGCAAGTATGATGCATGTCCGGTTAAAATGTGCAAGGCATGGCAAGATGCACAAACAATACTACAAGTTAAGTGGAGCTCAATATGCAACGAGTTGCATATTGACGAAACACCACATTTAATTATTTAGTTGACTCCCGTTTATTTACAAGACAAGATTAAATGTTTTTAACATGGCAAGAGGTGAAGCATAAGTAAACTACCTATTAAGACATTTTAAATGAGGCCGGAAAATAACAACAACATATCCGGAAAATCCCCATGAGCATGTTTAGTAATTATAAGCAAACAACAATTTAACATATCAATGTTGTTAACATGATGCGGATGACATGATCAAGTTTTATGCAAGTTTTATTAAAAGATTAACAAGAAGATGATATGAAGCATCGTCACCGTGGTGGAAAGAAAGGGTGCCACGGCAACGATCCGAAATGATGCAATGCAACATCTCGGTTCCGGTAACTCGTTGAGAGTCCGGTGCAAAAGGAAAGATGGCGTGAGCGAGCCAAACGAGATGAAAGGTGGGGCGATCCCGTTACCGGGTTCCCACGAGTCGGTGACGAGGCAACCGAGGAACATGACAAACGGACGAAACGACACGGAGCACACACGGGAAACATTTCATACAACACGAGCAAACATTCCATGAGTCATCCACGGGGTCGTCTCGTTATACCTTTGAAGCGTGCGTTTCGGGGCGGTTCGAGACGTAGAGGAAGGAGTCGTTCTCACGAGTCGTAGAGGAAGTAGTGGTTCACGTTTCCGAAGAGGAAGTAGTCGTTCTGATATCGTGTCGTGGTACTTGCGGCGTCGGACATCTTCGGGGCGACGGTAGTGGTACACGTTCCGTAGTGGAAGTAGTTGCTCCGGCGACGGTAGTTGTTCACGTATGTAGTGGTACTTGGTGCGTCTCCGAGACGGTAGTTGTTCACGAGGTCATTTTGTAGATGTTCGAGTCGTCGAGCGTAGTGGTACTTGACGTGTCGCCATTTAGTCGATACCCAAGGTCTTGGCGGTTCGTCGTGGAACTTGAGATAAACAACAGCAACAAACACAAACACAAACACAAACGGCACGATCACGGCAACGAGCTGCTCGAGGGGCTGCAAGCCCTGGCGACGGAGGTGCTGCCTGGCCGAGGCTGGAGGACGGAGCCATGGCGCTGAAGGCACGGAACCCGGTCGCTGGAGATGGAGGAAAAACCTGGGCGCGGGATCCGTCGAGGAGGGAAAAAGGCCGCGCGCTGCTGGACGGTGACGGAGGGACGTGCAGGAGAGGTGGCTGGAGGCCCGAGGCGCGGCGGCCTAGGCGCTGCAGACGGCGCGGTCATCCCCGGCGCTGCAGGGCGGGAACGGGCACGGCGGCCGGTCGGGGTGCTGGGGATGGAGGCGGTGGTCGCTCTGCTGGCCGGCCCGTCGCTAGAGAAGGGAGGGAGGCGGCTCCGGGCGCAGAAGGTGGAGGTCGCGGGGCTTCGGCGACTTGGAGAGCTCGGGGCGCGGCTGCTGCCTTGTTGTCGTGGGAACGAGGGGGCGACGAGGGAAGGGGAGAGGGAATCGGGGCTGCGGGGTCGCGAGGGAGAGATCGGGCAGAGGGAAGGCTCGAGGGGAGCGCGAGGGGAATCGGGGCGATGGGAGGTCTTCAGCGAGGGAAACGAGCGAGGGATGCGGGGGGAACGAGAGGGTGGCGGCGGTCGTGCGGGAGAGAGGGAGAGCGAGGGATGGCTCGGCTGAGCGCTAGGGTTAGGGGAGATCGGGCCAAATGGGCCTAAGCTGCTGGGCTAAAGGAGGGAAGATGGCTGTGCCGGCTCGGCCAAGAGGGAGGAGGAGGCCCAAGAGGCTGCTCACCCTCTCTCTCTTTTATTTGATTTTTAGCAGAAAAAAACAATAGATAGAAGAAGAGGATGAGGAGGGAGGTTAGGGAAAAGATAACACATGGGAGGATTTTTCTCGGGCTCATAAAAATGAGCACGGTCCGAGAAAAATAGAAAAGGCGTGAACGAAAATAATTCAAACATATTTGAATTTAATTCAAATAGGTTTGAACTAAGACGTGATTATTGAAGTGTCCAAAAATGTTCAAATTTTTGGAGGAACCTCGAAACAACGGAAAAGAATTATTGGCAAGGTTTTAAGGAGTAACTCGAAGTAGGAAAAGCATGGGGAAATATTGCAAGTGTGTTGGGTTATTCCGAAGCAAATGGAATATTTTACATATAGCTCCCTAAATATTGAGAGGCTTTTATATGTTATAAAGAGAAGTCACCTTCCCTTGATTTAAATGAACCGAAGGTCCACACGGATTATTGGTTGAGATGCAAAAATTAAAATGACATGATGGCATGATGACATGATGCAATGCAAAAATAAATAACACAAGCACAAATGAAACATACGGGCAACCCGGAACATCTGGAAACTTCTGGAATCTTCTGGGACGTCGGTCTTCGGGCGTCACAGCATACACATGAGCAAAACGTTTCAACCGGACACATAGAAAGATAGGGGCTTATAGTTTTGCCTCCCAACGTACTCACCTCAAGGGTGATGACAACAATAATAACTCATGCCACCCATATTCAACTGGACATATGTGCCTAGATCTTTCCTCACCACATGATGCTTGCCAAAGGATAAAATAAAAAAGGAATAGAGAGAAAACTTTGACTCTTTGCATAAAAGTAAAAGATAGGCCCTTCGCAGAGGGAAGCAGAGGTTGCCATGTGCTTATTTGTTTGTATGCTCAACCCCTTAGTGCAAAAGAATGTCACGTTGCATTACCCCTTGTGATAGCAACCTTTATTATGTAGTCTGTCGCTTTTATTCTTCACCATCACAAGTTCGTGCAACGCTCAATTTTCTCTTACACTAAATGATCTCACACTTTTAGAAGCAATTTTTATTGCCTTATTGCACCGATGACAGCTTACTTGAGGGATCTTACTCAATCCATAGGTAGGTATGGTGGACTCTCGAAAAAAGATTGGGTTTAAAGGTTTTTGGATGCACAAGTAGTATCCCTACTTAGTGCGGAGTTTTTGGCTAGAAAAGATATTGAGCAAGCACCACATGTTAAAGGATCTATGACAATATGACTTCTATGTGAATATGAACAAACATGAATCATTAAGTTGTCTTCCTTGTCGAACGTCAACAATTTTGGCATATAATATTTTGATGGGGGCTCACAATCACAAAAGATTTCTAGGATAGTATATTTATATGTGAATCTTCTCTTCCCTTATTAATTCTTTCATGAGTTGCATCATCGACCAATGCTATGTTTGTCAATCTCTAATAAAATTTTCTACTTATACTTTTCTTTATGTGGTGCCATCACCTACCATATGATTAGCATATGATCTTCTTAATTTATTTCCTTTCTTTTATTTATTTATTTATTATCACCTTTCTTTTTATTGCAACGGGAAGGTAAAGAAAGCAAAAACTCAAAACTAAACTTTATTATATATCTCGCACACGATTACAAGGATAGATCACTAAGCAAACTCTCGAAAAGAAAGGATCAAACTAAACTTTCATTCATTCTAAAGCAAAAGATCGAATTAAAATAAGTAAAGGTAAAAGGATGGTGTGGATGATACGATACCAGGGCACCTCCCCCAATCTTGGCGGAGGCCAAGGGGAGTGCCCATACCCGATGCTCAATTTTATTTTAATGATGAAGAATATGGTGGTGGTGATGATGTAGATGCGATCTTGTCCTCGGGCTTCCATGGCAGAGGTTCACCATCATAGGAGGAATAATGAGTCCCACGGCTCCTGCAACTGGCAGCCAAACTCATACCTTTAAACCTCGCCTCATATTCAGAGACTTGGTTTTGGAGATCATAGATCTGGCTTTGGAGGAAGTTGATTTGCTCGTTGAAGGTGAAGACGATGTCCTTCATGGGCTTGCCATCCACCTTGAGATCACAAGAAAGATCTGTGATCATGAGGTGATTGGCATTGAGTCCACGCTCCACCATCCCCTTGCACCGGAAGACTTCCTGCTCCATAGCCTCAAGCCTGGCCTCCACAGTTCCTATACCCTTGGGTCCTTGCACATCATTGATGTGTAGAACCCCCTCATGCATATGGATGGCCCCAGGGTGCTGCACCACCTCCCGCAAATATGGGTTGATGACGTTCTTGAAGAACTTGTCCTTAGAGGAACTTGAGGATGCCATAGTAGATGGGATCTGACAGAAAATAGCAAGGAACAAGAAAACAGAAGATTTCTCCGCGATATGATGGTCAATAGGTTCGGGGGGTATATAAAGATTTTTTGTCTTGGAAAACAAGCAATCTGTAGAAAAACGGAGTCCGAAGGTGCCCGAGGTGGGCACAACCCACCTAGGTGCGCCTGGCAAGCCATGCACGCCCTGGTGTCTTGTGCCCACCAGGGTACGTTTCCTGTAACTTTCTTATTTTGCTAATTTTCTAAATATTCCAAAACTGACAAAAAATATTTTTGTGGATTTTTCGGAGTCCGTTTACTTACCGTATCATGTACCTCCTTATTTCCATGAATCTGGAGTGTTTCAGAAGGACTCCTTTATGTGTTCTTCCGGTGTCAAAGTTTGGATAATATTTCTTTCAACATTAATGTGCGTAACTGAGATTTAGTGTTTAATTCGTTGCCCATTAACAACCTTCGGGTTAGTACCTTCGGCATTATTTATTTTGATAGCTCCAAACCGATAAACCTCCTCGATGACATAGGGGTCTTCCCATTTAGAGAGGAGTTTTCCTGCAAAGAACCTGAAACGAGAGTTGTACAAAAGAAAATATTCTCCAACTTCGAACTCACGCTTTTGAATTCTTTTATCATGCCATCTTTTAACTTTTTATTTAAATAACTTGGCATTTTCATAAGCTTGGGTTCTCCATTCATCTAATGAGCTAATATCAAATAACCTCTTTTCACCGGCAAGTTTGAAATTATAGTTGAGTTCCTTGATTTCCCAAAATGCTTTATGTTCTAACTCAAGAGGCAAATGACAAGCTTTTCCATAAACCATTTTATAAGGAGACATACCCATAGGATTTTTATAAGCTGTTATGTAAGCCCAAAGTCCATCATCTAATTTCTTAGAACAATTCTTCCTGGACCTATTGACAGTCTTTTGCAAAATTAATTTTATTTCTCTATTATACAGCTCAACTTGACCACTAGACCGAGGATGATAAGGTGATGCAATTCTATCGTTAACATCATACTTGGCAAGCATTTTACGGAAAGCACCATGAATAAAGTGTGAACCACCATCAGTCATTAAATATTTAGGGACTCCAAACCTTGGGAAAATAACTTCCTTAAGCATTTTAATAGAGGTGTTGTGATCAACACTACTGGTTGGAATAGCTTCTACCCATTTAGTAACATAATCAGCAGCAACCAAAATATGTGTATACCCATTAGAGGAAGGAAAAGGTCGCATGTAATCAAATCTGCAAACATCAAATGGTGCAACAGCAAGGGAATAATTCATAGGCATTTCTTGGCGCTTACCGATATTACCTATTCTTTGACATTCATCACAAGATAAGACAAACTTACTGGCATCCTTGAAGAGAGTAGGCTAGTAAAATCCAGATTGCAATACCTTGTGAGTAGTTCTATCTCCAACATGATGCCCTCTGTGTTCTTCAGAGTGACATTTCCAAAGGATTTGTCCCTGTTCATGCTCAGGTACACAACGTCTAATAATACCATCTACTCATTCTTTATAAAGACATGGGTCACCCGAAAATTAGTGTCTTAAACCATAAAAGATTTTTTTTCTTTTGTTGGTATGTAAAGCTAGGTGGTAAATATTTAGCAACAATGTAATTAGCATAGTCAACATACCAAGTAGTATTATGAGCAACATTTATTGCAGCTAACTGCTCATCAGGAAAACTATCATCAATAGGTAGTGGGTCATCAAGCACATTTTCAAGCCTAGACAAGTTATCAGCTACGGGGTTCTCAGCTCCTTTTCTATCAGTGATATGCAAATCAAATTCTTGTAGCAAGAGAACCCACCAAATAAGTCTAGCTTTAGCATCTTTTTTCCATAAGATATTTAATAACAGCATGGTCAGTGTGAACAATTACTTTTGGATCAACAATGTAAGATCTAAATTTGTCACAAGCAAACACCACTGCTAGGAATTCCATTTCAGTAGTAGCATAATTCTCTTGAGCAATGTCTAGAGTTTTACTAGTATAATGAATAACATTTAGTTTCTTATCAACTCTTTATCCTAGAACAGCACCAACAACATAATCACTAGCATCACACATAATTTCAAAAGGCAAGTTCCAGTCAGGTGGTTGAACAATAGGTGCAGAAATTAAGGCTTTCTTGAGTGTTTCGAAGGCTTCAAAGCAATCATCATCAAACACGAAAGCAACATACTTTTGCAGTAGATTTGTAAGAGGCCTAGAAAAGCAACATACTTTTGAGTGTTTCTTGAGTGTTTAGAAAAGTCTTTAATAAGTCTCCTATAGAAACCAACATGACCTAGGAAACTACGAATACCTTTGATATCCTTAGGACATGGCATTTTCTCAATTGCATCAACCTTAGCTTTGTCCACTTCAATACCTTTTTCAGAAAACTTATGGCCCAAGACAATACCTTCATTCATCATAAAGTGGCACTTCTCCTAATTCAAGACAAGATTTGTTTGTTCATGTCTCTGCAAAACTTGATCAAGATTGCTTAAACAGTCATCAAAAGACTTCCCGTAAACAGAGAAGTCATCCATGAAAACCTCTACAATCTTTTCACAAAAGTCAGAGAATATAGCAGTCATACGTCTTTGATAGGTAGCAGGTGCATTACATAAACCGAAAGGCATACGTCTATAAGCATAAGTTTCAAAGGGACAAGTAAAAGTGGTCTTTTCTTGATCAGGTTGAGAAACAAGTATTTGTGAAAAACCAGAGTATCCATCAAGGAAGCAAAAGTGTGTGTGCTTAGATAATCTTTCTAGCATTTGATCAATAAAAGGCAGAGGGTAATGATCTTTTCTAGTTGCTTTATTTATTTTTCTAAAATCAGTTACCATTCTATAGCCTGTAACAATTCTTTGTGGAATAAGTTCATTCTTATCATTAGGAACAACAGTAATACCTCCCTTCTTAGGGACACAATGAACATGACTTACCCATCTACTATCAGCTATATGATAGATTATATCTGCTTCCAGAAGTTTTAATATTTCGGTTCTTACCACTTCTTTCATCTTCGGATTTAACCGACGTTGATGATCAACAACGGGTTTAGCATCGGGTTCCATGTTGATCTTATGCTAAAATAGAGTGGGAGTAATGCCCTTTAAATCATCAAGAGTATATCCAATAGCAGCTTGGTGCTTCCTTAGAACTTCCAATAATCTTTCTTCTTCATGTTCTGAAAGGTTAGCACTAATGATAGCATGATATATCTTCTTTTCATCAAGATAAGCATATTTCAAAGTGTCTAGCAATTGTTTTAATTCAAACACAAGACCACCTTTAGGTGGAGGAGGACCTCCTAGAGTTTCAGTAGGTAGATTGTGTTTAAGTAGAGGATGTTGTTCAAACAAAATATTATCTATTTCATTTCTTTCATGCATATGTAAATCATTTTCATGATCTAGCAAATATTATTCTAGAGGATTAGTGGGAGGCACATCAATAGAAGCAAGACCAACTATTTCATCCTTACTAGGAAATTATTTTTCATGAAGCTTTCTATTAAACTTGGAGAAATTGAATTCATGAGACTCATCACCAAAACTAACACCGACAGTTTGTTTCTCACAATCTATTTTAGCATGAACGGTGTTCAAGAAAGGTCTACCAAAGATAATGGGACGGAAGTCATCTTGTGGGGAACCAAGAACAAGAAAATTAGTAGGGTATTTTATTTTCCCACACAAGACTTCAACGTCTCTAACTATCCCAATTGGTGATATAGTATCTCTATTAGCAAGTTTAATAGTAACATCCATATCTTCTATCTCTACGGGTGCTATGTCATTCATAATTTCTTGATATAAAGTGTAAGGAATATCACTCACAATAGAACCTATGTCACATAAACCATGATAACAGTGATCTCCTATTTTAACCGAGACAACGGGCATGCCAACAACAGGTCTATGTTTATCCTCTTTGTCAGGTTCGGCAATTCTAGCAGCTTCTTCACAGAAGTAAATAACATGCCAGTCTACATTTTCTTCCAAGAGATCTTTAACCATAGCAATATTAGATTCTACTTTAATTTGTTCATTTGGTTTAGGTGTTCTAATATAACTTTTGTTAACCACAGTTGAAACTTTAGCATGTTCCTTTATCCTAACAGGAAAGGTGGTTTCTCGATATAAGTAGTAGGAACAACTGGATCAACATTATAAAGTATAATTTCTTCCTTAGCTAGTACTGGTTCTTTAATTTCTTCTTTAATAGGTGGGTGATATTTAAACCACTTCTCTTTAGGGAGAACCACATGAGTAGCAAATGATTTACAAAATGAGGCTACTTTCTCAGAGTCAAGTCCATATTTAGTGCTAAACTTTTGAAAAGCATCGGTATCCATAAAGGATTTAACACAACTAGATGACCCATTGCGCCCATGGCGCAAAGACCGAGTGCAAGCCATGTATTGGAGGAGTGTGCATTAAAATATGTAGATACAAATTGAAACATATATAAGAGGGGTAATCCGCATCTGAGCACGGGCTCATCATATAAGAGCCTCTTTTCAGTTGGCATACATCCGGACTTATTTGAGCAAATATTTTGATAAGGCATCTTTACACTAAGAATTTCAAAAAGTAGAGCTTGCATAGACATAGTTGCAATGAGCAGAGAACATGCAGTAGACAAAGGAGGATTTTTTTAAGTATTGTTGCTGCCAAAGCACAGCTCATGATACTGCATGCAGCAAGCAAGTGATAATGATAGACAATTATGCAGGGTCCCTTGGACGTGCACTTGAAGGCAAAAGCATAAATTGGTTCAGAAGCGCACCACACAACGTCTAAGCAGTAAATGACCGATAGTTAAGCGCACAGGATGGTCTTAGGTGATTACATAAACATAGAAATCTTGGTAGGCATGTATACTAATGCTAAGTTATATAATAAGGGGCTCTTGCAACTTGATTATATTGAGTAGACGATTAGGCGCAGTCCCTTGGAAGTGCATTTAAAGGTGAAAGCATATGCTTGACCTTCCTCCATGTGCGCAGAATAGTGAGCGATTTGGTAAATGATAGATAGAATCAATGTGAACCAATAGTTTTACTTGGATGCAAAATGGAACATTTTGAATTCATGTTCAGATGAGAAACACCCAGATGCGGCAAACAAAGAATCAGAAAAAAAATATCCACAACCCTGGGTGCATCACACAGAGCAAATTTGTGTCTAAACAGTAGAGAAATCTCACGAGCTACCATAAAAAATGATTGCCGCCAATGTTGAAGACTGCTCTGCAGGAAAATAGTCACACTGGCCTCGGCATCATCATTGCCCAGAGAGAAAGAGAGACTATTCGAGGAGCTCATCTTAGAGTTGATTCTGATCCTCGAACATCGACCCAGGCTGGCTAGGGCGCTAACCACCAACTCTATGTGTTCAATATAGAGAGAGATATTTTAATAGATAGAGGAGGCTTGATCGATTCTGTGATCATTACTGATCTCACGTATAAGCAGGCTTGTGGATCAATCAATCTTGTTTTATGAACAATGAAAGCTAGCTAATTTTGTAGGTGAGCAAGATCGTACAATCTGCCAAAAAATATACTCCCTCTGTAAACTAATATAAAAGCGTTTAGATCATTACTTTAGTGATCTAAACGCTCTTATATTAGTTTACGTCGAATACTCACACAAAAAGAAAATACACACGGCGGCAAAAGGTCAAGCGGTGTGCCGCGGTTGTGCCACTGTCACGCTTGCTGCGCACACCAACCGAACTTGCACGCTCCGCTACAGATGTGTGCCGCACTGGCAATCCGGCACCACCAGGCCCTACTGCACGCCGAGCGACCGTGCGACATCGCCGTGCTACGACCATCACCCACTTGCATGTCAGTATTTGTATTCCCAGAAAGAACACTGGCAGTCCGGCATCACCGCCTAATCCACTTGCATCGCGCGTTGTCTCTCAGATAGAACGACCATGGATTAGGCGGCAACACAGACACGTGATCACTTAATGTGTCGGCAACAACAAAGTACAAACAATCAGGAAGGCATGCACGCATGACAAATCGATAAAAAAAAGGAACCGCCTGCCTTGTGGCCCCCATAGCGCTTCAGCCACGCGTGTACCTCCGCTGCCAGCTGCCGGCCGCGTGCCACATGTGAGCAGTCGCTCCAAGAAACGACTCGTGAGTGTGGGGCTCGGTTCCCTCTACTCCAGTTATCCACCATGCGCGGTCCAGTCACCTGCCGCCGCCCCGACTCCACCGGAGCCCCAACTGTTGTCGCCGGATACATCTGGTCGGAGTACCAGCAGGTCCGCCGGAAACACCGAGGTAAGCCAGCCACACCCCCCTCATTTTCTCTCTCCCGCGCGCCGTGAGTTTGCAGCCCGAGTTGATTAATGGCTTGCTTCGAATCTGCTCGTCGTCACGCAGTCCCGGTGCCTCTGGCCATGGAGCAAGGGAGTCTGGTAAAGGAGCTATTTTACCAAGGCAACGGGCCTCTGGGGCTCGGAGAGGCCAGGATCCTCCTTCGATCTGAGCAAACACATTCCACCTTCCAGATCGAGGTGATTGTGTTGATTCTGCTGCTTTTTCCAAGCCATGGAGTCATGTCCGAGGAAAGAGGTGGGCAACTTAGGAGAAGCTAGTTGAAGAAATTTTGACTCTTGCTCCCTGAATAACAGAATCTGTTATCACTTTTTTCCAATAGTCAGTTGAACAGGAACGTGTACTGAAACTTAACGACACTGCTCCTGAAAGAAAGAGGTTATTGTACTACTGCACATCTCTTACAAATGCAAGGAATGGTTGTGTCCACTGCTTCAGGTACAATTACCTCTCTTTTGAACCATGCCAGAGTGTGCCCCTAAGTACGTAGCAAACATCGATATTTAGCATTAGTTATTGTCCTTGAGTCGCTTAAACATTGGTTGGCATATGCGTTCGGGGTTATATTTATCATGGTGAAAGTGTCAGCCACAAGACTAACTTACATATATGTAATCTACTTACTTCCTTTTATGTGCTTCTGATTTTATCAAATGTTCAATAATTGTAGTAGTATTCATACATTTCATTTGACCTGACCATCTCCACATCCATGGTTTAAACACAGGCACTGAACTCATCTTGGAGGAGTGGGAAAACTATACCTTTCATTTTTACACGGTACCATACATTACTTCCACTTGTTAAAATATTTTTTATCATCCTTAAATTGTGTTGTTCAATTTGTCCATCAAATATAGTTTTTCATAAATGGATAGTTATGTACTCAAAGAATATCATAGCAAAAATACGTAAGATGTTCCTTCAGTACCTCTCCCCTTCTGCAAGTTCAGCTGATCAATATTGCTAGTGTCCGTTCAACTGAATGTTTGGACAGGGAAATCATGTCTGAAGGGAGTAAGAAAGTAAGCACTGCTGCATATCATTTATAATTGAATAGTCAAACATTTTGAGTAGTAGAATAAAAGCCAGAAAAGATGACAAAAGGGAAATAGAGGAGGTAGAGATCTCAATTGTAATTCTGTAGATCGGTATACAAGAAAACACAAACTTACCATTAATCTGGATAAGTGAGTTAGCGTGAAAGTACGTTTTGAAACTCTCTGAAAGTAGATGGCTGCCAAACTTTTGTTTGCTGGACAAGTGCCATGATACAGATGCATACATCAGCATTGTCACCTCCATAAACAGTAAAACTTTAAAAGAAAAAAAATGTAACAGTCAGCTATCTTCAATTATAATGATAGTCTCATTCATTGCTAGGTTTGTAACCTTCTTGAAAATTATGATACAACTAATCTAGAGAAAATCAATTGGCATAGAAGGAGACAATGTATACCCATAAAATTCATGTTAATAGGTTTACATTGAATTACTGGTTGAGGCAAACCAACAAATTAGTATGGATGTTACAATCTGAATTCCAAGAATTATCAGATACAAATGTGTGACTCCTTTATCAAACTGAGTTAACATCTTTATCACCATGGATGAAAGAGCAATATAACAAGGTACAAAGACATAGTAGTTGTAGGAAAGAGAAAGGATGGAGGGGAGAGGGCCGTGCATGTGACATCCACCTCGCGTGGATCTGTCCGCTCGTCAGCGAGCCTCGCTGGTGAGCAGCAGGAGATCGACATGACACGCCTCACCTCGAACCGACTCTTGCTCGACTGCACCTTGAATCTCACCAATGCGTGGCGTGGCCACTGTGCGTCACATAGCAGTTTGTAAAATTGGGAACAGGGCGATATAAGGAAAATAGAGAAACCATACACATCATGGCGATGCTGAACTTCAACAGCCATGCACAGCGCAACAGATCCTAAGCGCCCTTCTCCTTGCCGCCGCCAAACAATAGCCGGTGGTGAGTCGCTGCCGGCCGGCGTCATCTCTCCTACTATCTGTTAGTATCTGCAGAGACGAAGAATAGTCAAGTCACTGCAGAGATGCAAATTAAAATTCCAATACAAATCTGTTAGTATGCAAAATGTTTAAAACTAAGGTTGTACCTTACAATGCACCACAACAACCAACGTTTTAGCATGCCATTTATTTACAAGCAAAACCACAACAACTTAATCTCCCAAGAGCAGGATCGTAACATACTTTCAGAAAAGCAAAGTCCAGATCATACACTCATGAATAAAGGCTTTGGTTTTCAACTACCACAATGATACCCCCCCTACTGCAAGCCCCTGGCTATAGGTCTAAACTTAACCAACAAGTTAGCATGTCATTTATTTAGAAAGTAATGCTTAGCAACCTAATTCCCCAAAGGCAGGAGTCTAGATAGTTTCAGAATGTGCAGTTTAGATTATCTTTTCTAGTATCAATTCTGGACATGGCACAATAGTTTAGCTCCTGTTATTTAAGCTCACAGCATGTGATGATTTTTTTTTTGCAGTCGCAATCGCAGTAGGTTTACTTGCACAATGCTAGTAGCTTATTCTTTATGTATTCTGAAAGAAAACAAAAAAACTGACCTTAGAAATGTCCAAGTAGCACCAAAAGAATAAAACAGGGGAGGTTAGAAAATACTCAAGCATCAAGATGGATGAGTAATTATCAAACAGAAACAAAAGGGAAAAAGAAAAGCAAGAAGCTCCCTTCTTCCATTCTTTTTTGTTCCCTTTCACTTATATACATCACAGCAACACACATGCACTTTAACTATAAAAAAACATAATTCCTAATTGAGGAACAAAGTTATATTAGAGCATCAAATTTTATAAGCACTATACATCTATACTGACCTTACATGGGTATGACCTAAGTAGGCCTGACATTCACCATGATTCATACACATAATGTACTACATCTGAGATAGAATGGTACCTGCGAATTAAACAATTATCTACATAAATCAGAAATAAGATGTCTATTACTTTGCCTCTTCTCCGCAATGGTACATACAGTTGGAGAAACATGAAAATGCAAATGAATAAATTCTCCATATTTTTGGTGATCCATTAATCATAAGCAGGCATTTATAGTTCAACCCCTGACTTATGTACTGTTTTGAGGTATAAATAAGGAATAGAAAAATTAAGAAGCAGTGACTTAATTAGTCTTCGACTAATATTTGAAGGTATAAATAAGTAGGCAAATTGGTATCCAATTGCCGGGTTGAGTTTCACACTTGAAGACCACTTCTTTCCATGGATTATAGGCATTAGATACTGGTTGATTTCAAAGTTTCAATTTATATGAATTGGAAGGAAAAAAGATAGAGCAAAAAAGGAATTTATCAGGTAGTGGAGGAGCTCACTCATAGTTTAGACCCGTCGATCGAGCCGTGTGGACGCTGGATGTAGACAGAGAGCATGCCTGCTCTTCTTCCTTCTCCCACCACACCACATCAGAGGAGGGGTTGGAGCAGGCTGTGGCTGGGAGACGAAGGAGGCCGGTGGGAGTCAGCAGCACCAGCGCCGGTCCACGCCGAGCCGCCTCCCTCTCTGGCATCCGCTGGTCCATGGAGGTGGTGTCGAGGCAGTGGGGTGCGGCCATGGAAGGAGGGAGGAGGCGCCGCCGGGTGTGGGAGAAGTGAGGAGGAGGCGATCTCTTTTTACCACTTGGTCTAGGTTTTTTTTCAACGGGAGCGTCGTTGGCTACGGACTCAGTCGGTCGAGCGCTTCACTGCCGCCTGGACCAATAATTATATGGGCCTAGTGGCAGTCACCTAGCAAAAAGAGTTCTATATGTGACAAAATCGAGCAGTGAATAGTAAAATCAAACGGTCAAAAACGTGCGAGCTAGCCCATCGGATGGCCAGCGAGCGATGTGCACGGGAAGGCCTCTAGAACGGCGGGTTGCCCAGCGTGATTTATATGTTCGATTCAAGGGTGATTCATAATAAAAGGTTGCTGAATTGGAAACTAAGAAAATACCTAGAACATATAAAAGGGCATAGGTACAAGTTCAAAAGAGAAAAGGGAATGAAACCGTGACGCAATATAGTCTCTACTCCAACACCAATAATCCTAAAGGTGGTTGTACTATACACTATAACCAACAGCTATGCATAAAATTTAATAAAAGCATTTGATAAAAAATAATAAGATTAAAATGACATATACAATTTGCGCAATAGTCCAATGCTTTGATTATAAAATTACTCCAAATAGATGACTGAACAATATGGAAAATTAATAAAGGTACGATGCTGATGATTTATTTCATATTAAAAGAAGATAAGTAATGGAGATTGTATTATTAGTAAATAAATAACAAAATGATGTACTTTTATGTAGAAGTAAAAAGATGGAGAGAAATTAAATACATATGGCTATCCTATTCCACAATGAATAAGCCAAACTAAATCAGTCTATTTGAAGGTTTGTACTCTCTTCGTCGGTGCATTAGGCAACTAAGGAGCTACATCGCGACCTAGGCACACACAGATGCCCAATGCACGGGAAGGAGGGAGTAACCTATGTCCTGATTAGTGGCAGGCCATCAAAGCAAAAGTATATTCAAGATTTTCAATGATATAAATGTAGTTGAAATAAAGCTCCAGATTATGTATGTTATGCTTAGTTCTTTCTAGAGCCAGAACATAATAAGAAGAATACTCACTATTTAGATAGACAAGAAAATCACCTCAAACCACATTTTTCTGCTAGTGGGCTTATCAATTGAGCTCACTTGTGATGTCATCTCTTCCTGAACTGGCATTGACATGTGCTGCATGGCAAAGGCACATAACCCTGTCATCAACAACATCGGTATTTTGAATAGTCAGGAAATTGGTGCAACAGAAAATATGGCTACAAATTTCTTTTCTCTGTAATCACAACAAGAACTGAACATATTACAAAAAAAACTACATCATCTCCCATAAGTAGAAAAAATCTCATTGTCTTGTCGTTGATCGCTCCACAATATAATTCTAGCAAATACGATATAAGTTTTGTGGTTTTTGACAGAACCGCACATGCCTAAATTATATTTAATTTAATAACTAATTCAGGAAAGCTCATGCACACGCATAGCATAATAACAAAACAACAGTTCCCTTAAAATTAGGTAAGAGGCGACATCTAAGATAGCCTCGGCAAACAACAGGGGATGGATAGTCGTTAATTTAAAGGGAACTGTTGTTATAAACTAAAAAAATGATTCTGAACTGCAATAGTAGTGTAACACAAATATACTTCTTTATGTACTCCGGTTGATCAGTTCATATCAACTTGACTTTCCAATGCTTGAACAATTGAATGAATTTTGCAACTGAAACTGAACACAAACTAACACCATCAAAACAGAGGCAATTGACGTGGTGCCACGCAATGTCTTATTGACCTTGGCCACCACACCAGCCTAAATTGTAAATAGATGCACAAGCCAATCTCCGTACCTATAAGTATTCGGTGCAGGATAGTGCAAATAAGGGATATTAGCCTACAGATATATGGAGTCAGGTTGATCCCTTTCTTTTTCTATCATGTTCGTCTTCCTGAGTCCAAAGAGCATCCCATCTTTGCTTCAAAGATAAGGAGCCCCACAAGGGTGACCAAAGCCAATATAGCAATCAAATGAGCCGATATCTCCTTGTAAGCATTGTGTTTATGTTGGTTATATCCTGCATTTGACATGAAACATATGGTGTCATATTGAGTTGATCCACCGGCAAATAAAATCAAGGCATAAAGAAGTTGAATGCGTGAGGGGAAGGTCTCCGCCACGCCACCATCTCCCCCCTCCTCTGCCGCCACCGGAGGGCGCTGCCGCCACCATCTCCCCCCTCCTCCTCCGCCACCAGAGGGCGCCGCCGCCACCGTTGTCGAGGGAGTAGAGGGGATGAGGAGCTTGGGAAGGCGGCTGCAGGGGAGGGGGAGAAGATTTAGGGTTGGAGACGAGGGAACGGGGGGAGAAAGCGGACGGGCGCGGAGCTCACCTCGGCCTGCACCGCTGCACGTCGAGCGCATCCCTCGCGCGGTGCGGTGATATTTCCCTCGCGTGGTGCGCTGCGCCTGGCATTTTTTACTCTGAGGCTAAACTTATTTAGAAACTTAATAACTAGACTATATATGTGAGCTAGTAATCACTCCCATATACTGAAAAGGAAAGACTGCTAGTAAAAAGAGCCAAAAGACAACCAATATGCCCAAGCTCCAGAGAAAGAAATAACCTAAATACATTGCCAAAGCAAAGAAAAAATGACAAAAAAATAATGGTCGACCTGAAAAGATTGTAGGAAAGACAAAAACTGTCTCAAATTATTTGTTCTTTCTGAGTTGATTTACTCCTTCTAAAGCAAATGGTCAAGATGGCTGTAGGAAGGAACACCCAAAAACATGGCAAGAAAAGGGCATCAGTAAAAAAGAGAAGAAATATATCTATATGAATAATCAGAAGGAGTTGATGGGTGGGTGAAGCATACCTAGCAGAAATTCGCACCGTCATGTTAGGTTTGGTTGAGATGGACTAATAGTCAGCAGTGGAATAAATTGTACACGGACCTGCAAGCACCATGGAATACAATCTCACAACCAAATCAAAAGGACACACAAGGAGCATGGGAGGGAAGCAAGGGAATGGAAGAAGGAGCTCACGGGGAAGATGCAACCCTAAAGTGAAGAGGGAGTCTGGCGGTGTATCCTCATCTCCTCCCCTACTGCTCCTCGATGGTGCGCTCCTTCCCACGACGGAAGTGGCCGGTGGGCATCGACGGCAGGGCCGAGCCATCTTCCTCGCTGGCTCTGTCTTCCCCATCTTCCTCAATGTTGACCAGTCAGCTAGTTCCAGATAAGAGGATATGGAGAAGTAAAGGGGATGAGGAGGGGCACAGTGATGGTCAAGAGCAGGAGAGAAGGAGAGATGCGACTGGCTTGTGACAGCCGGTGGTCCTCTCCCATCCGCCGCTGCACCTCCCCTTTACAGCACCAGCACAAACACACAATACAGCACCAGCACAAAATCAAAGGGAGAGAGAGGAAGCAGGAGCTCATCTGCCTCACAGAGATGAGAACGAGCCTAGGAGGAGGGGCGTGGATGACGGTGTGTGGGCGGGCTTCTCGGGTGGATGGACGGTGGCGCGAGAGCAGGACGGAGCCAGCCTTCTCAGCAGCCCGCGCTCCTATTGCCGAGGACGAAGGTGACGGCACCGTGGACCATCGCGCCGGCGCTTGTAGCCCCGTCTGTCCCTCCCGCTCCAGATCGAGAATCTGGGAGGAGACGGGGAGAGGTGGCCGCCGCGAGGGTGTGCGCTGGAATCCATGGACCGAGGAGATGCCGCCACCATCTCCCCCCTCCTCCTCCGCCACCAGAGGGCGCCGCCGCCACCGTTGTCGAGGGAGTGGAGGGGATGAGGAGCTTGGGAAGGCGGCTGTAGGGGAGGGGGAGAAGATTTAGGGTTGGAGACGAGGGAACGGGGGGAGAAAGCGGACGGGCGTGGAGCTCACCTCGGCCTGCACCGCTGCACGTCGAGCGCGTCCCTCGCGCGGTGCGGTGATATTTCCCTTGCGTGGTGCGCTGCGCCTGGCATTTTTTTTCCCACGCGCGGTGCGGTGGTTTTTTCCCTCGCGTGTTGCGGTACGGTCGAGCGATGGTTGTGCCTAGCGCCCCAGCAGGATTTATATGTTCAATTATACTTAAGCTTAATACCTGACTCTTTACCTTCGCCGAGTTCCCAATCTTTAGAGTTGCTTTTAATCCTTTCCAAAAGATCCCACCGGAATTCAATAATTTTCTTCATAAAAGAACCAGCGCAAGAAGTATCAAGCATGGATTGATCATTACGAGAAAGCTGAGCATAAAAGTTCTAGATAATTATTTTTCTTGAGAGCTCATGATTGGGGCATGAATATAACATTGACTTAAGCCTACCCCAAGCTAGAGCAATACTTTATCCTTCACGAGGCCAAAAATTATATATGTAATTCCGATCACGATGAACTAGATGCATATGATATATTTTTTGGTGAAACTCCAATTTCAATCGATTCCAGTTCCAAGCTCCAATATCATCACATAGCCTATACCATGCTAATGATTTTCCCTTAAAAGATAAAGGAAAAAATCTTCTTCATAACTTGATCTCTGGGTAAACCTGCAAGATTAAACAATCCACAAATTTGTTCCACATATATCAAGTGCATATCAGGATGTTCGGTTTTGTCTTCTGCATAAGGATTAGCTAGCAGTTGTTCTATCATACCCGAAGGAATTTCATATTCAATATTTTCAGTAGGTGTAGTAGGTTGAGGGGTAGCTAATTGTGGTTCCCGTCGAGGTGAAGATGCCCCGAACAAACCCCTCAAAGGATTGTTCTCCATAGTAACAAGTGACAATAAATTCTAGCCCACTGTATGAATGTTTCCTTACCAATTTCCACTTACCAAAAGCGCTTTACTCCCTGGCAACGACACCAAAAGATAGCCTTTATGACCCACAAGTATACGGGATCAATTGTAGCTCTTTTCTATAAGTAAGAGTGTCAAACCCAACGAGGAGCAGAAGGAAATGGCAGGTGGTTTTCAGTAAGGTAATGTCTGCAGGTGCTGAAATTGTAAGTAACATAGTAGTTTGATAGCAAGATAACTTTGTAACAAGCAAGTAATGATAGTAGTAGTAAAAATGCAGCAAGGTAACCCAATCCTTTTGAGGCAAAGAACAGGCCAAGACAGTCTCTTATAATAAGCAAAGCGTTCTTGAGGGTACACAGGAATTTCATCTAGTCACTTTCATCATGTTTGTTCGATTTGTGTTCACTACTTTGGTAATTTGGTATGTGGGTGGATCAGTGCTTAGGTGTTGTTCTTACTTGAACAAACCTCCTACTTATGATTAACCCTCCCGCAAGAATCCACAACTACGGGAAAAGTATTAAGAATAAATTCTAACCATAGCATTAAATTTTTTGATCCAATCGGCCCCTTACAGAATAGCGCATAAACTGGGGTTTAAACTTCTGTCACTCTCGCAACCCATCATCTAATTACTACTCCACAATGCATTCCCTTAGGCCCAAATAGGGTGAAGTTTCATGTAGTCGACGTTCACATGACACCACTAAGGGAATCACAACATACATATTATCAAAATATCGAACACATATCATGTTCACATGATTACTTGCAACATGATTTCTCCCGTGACCTCAAGAACAAAGGTAACTACTCACAACTGATAAGCATGCTCAAGATCAGAGGGGTATTGAATAGCATATTGGATCTGAACATATAATCTTCCACCAAATAAACCATATAGTAATCAACTACAAGATGTAATGAACACTACTAGTCACCCACAAGCACCAATCTATAGTTCCGGTAACAAGAATGAACACAAGAGATGAACTAGGGTTTGAGATGAGATGGTGTTGTTGAAGATGTTGATGGAGATAGCCCTCCCCAAGATGGGAGAGTTGTTGGTGATGATGATGATTATTTCCCCCTCCGGGAGGGAAGTTCCCCCGGCGGAATCGCTCCGCCGGAGGGCAAAAGTGCTCCTGCCCAAGTTCCACCTCGAGACGGCGGCGCTCCATCCCAAAAGTCTTCTCCTTATTTTTTCTAGGTCGGAAAGACTTATATACCAGAAGATGGGCACCGGAGGTGGGCCTGGGTGAGCACAACCCACCAGGGTGCGCCTGGGCTCCCTGACTTGCCCATGTGGGTTGTGCCCACTTGGTGGGCCCCCTCTGGTACTTCTTTGCTCCAATATTCTTCAAATATTTCATAAAAATTCTCCGTGAAGTTTCAGCTTGTTTGGAGTTGTGCAGTATAGGTGGCCTGACATAGCTTTTTCAGGTCTAGTTTTCCAGCTGCCGGAATTCTCCCTCTTGGTGCATACCATGCAAATTGTGAGAGAAAAGGCATTATAATTACTCCAAAAAACATTATTATACATGAAAACATCATAAATAACAGAAAGAAAACATGATGCAAAATGGACGTATCAGTTGTTTCCTTGTACAAGGTAAGCGCAAGCATTCAACGCTCAAACTTTGAAATTGTTCAAGATGAAGCCCATGAGTTTGCCATGATTGAAGATGAATAACCTCGAGAGCTTTATAGAAGATTAACTACTCTCGCAGCCTCACTCCAAGATCATGGGAGGAAGGATATGGATGACAATTGGATCAAGCGCAAATTTCTCAAGGCTATGATGCCTTACCATAAGGCCATGTCCTACATCATTCATCAAAGGTCGGACTTCCACAACTTGACATCAAGTGAAGTGTTGGATGAGTTTGTTGCGATAAGGATCTTGGAGAAGACCGCCAACAATGCGGTGTTGCGGGCTCAACGATCTAAGAAGCCCAACCTTGCTTTGAAGGCCAAGGCTAGTGCGGAAGAAGAAGATGAATGGGAAGAAGAGGAGTGTTGCCCCGAAGACACCAAATATGCATATCATGAGCACATGGCTCTTTCTTCACGGCAATTTTGGGGCAACAAGAAGAACTCAAGGCCCAACTTCAACAAGAACAACTCAAGTGGCTCCAAGGGCAAGCAATGTGTGAGGACATGCTACAATTGTGGCAATGTGAGTAATTTTGTTGTGGATTACCCTTACGAGAAGAGGGAAGACAATGGTGCAAGCTCATCCGAAAACACAAGGCCAAGTCTTTCCCAAACAAGAACAACTTTACCAAGAAGACTCCTCCCAAGGTGTTGGTGGCACAAGAAGAGTATGATGAGTATAATGATGATAGTGAAGATGGTGAGACAGTTGCCATGGCCTCTATTGCCATTGCGATAACTCCACGGGTGTCCCTCTTCGATTCACCCAACGGAAACATCACCACCAAGTGCCTCATGGCTAAAGCCACTAACAAGGTAACCCCCAACATCAAGACTGCCCTCACTACTAATCCTTCGTTGACGGATTGCATTGATGAAAGTGAGGGGGCGAAGGAGGAGGAAAATTAATTTGAGTCTTTTATGAGTAAGCTCAAAGGTAAATCCAAGAAGCACTTCGTTGCTATCTTGGAAAAACTTGGTGAAGCCAATGACATGATTGATGCTCACGAAGAGACCATCTCTAAGATGGAAGGGCATAGTCGTGACTATGCCGATGAGATATCAGATCTCTCTAATGCACTTGAGGAAGAGCGTGGTCATTGTTTGGCTCTTGAGGAGTCACACAACGATGATCATGCTAACTTAAAGAAAGATCTTGACCATGCTCTTGTTGTCTCTCGTGTGCTCAAATCCGAGAAGGCCAAACTTGGGGTTGACCATGCTAGACTGAAGGATGAGTTTGATCTACTTGACAAGGCTCACAAGGTCTTGAAGAGTGTTCATGCTAGCCTCAAGGAGTCTCATGATCAACTCCAAGTATTGCTAACTAAGGAGAAATCCACTTTTCCTCATATGGTTTTAATCGATAATGCAAATGCTACTAACCCGTGTTGTGAGCATGTGCATCTTGTGGAGGAGAATGCCAAGTTGAAGGAGCAACTTGAGAAAGGCCTTGTGTCTTGCATACAAGGTGAGAAGAACCTCAACGACCTTTTGAGCAATCAAAAGGAATTTGTGGCCAAGGAGGGGATTGGGTTTGCACCGAAGTCCAAGAAGAAGAAGAATGACAAGACCAAGCAACCTCTTCCTCTCAAGCAAACTTTTGTGAAGGAGGGAGAGGGTACTTCTAAGGAGAAGAAGAACAACGGAAGGGTGGTGGTGCTAAGAAGGGCAATGCCACTCCTTCCTACAAAGCCGGCGACTTTAACCCATCTTATGTGTTATGCCGTGCTAGTGATGGGCATGTTTATGCCAAATTTATTGGTTCTTCTTATGAGTACATTGAATGCTCTATTTGGGTTCCTAAGACCCTTGTTTCTAACATCAAAGGACCCATTAAAAAATGGGTACCTAAAACCAAGCATTGATCTCTTGTAGGAGTTTGCTTCCGGTGGTGGATCATGGTTGCTCGATAGCGGAGCCACAAATCATATGACCGTAAGCAAAGACTTGTTGGTGGACGTGCACAAAGTCTCATCTATGCCCACCAATGTCGAATGGGGTGATGCATCAAGGTATTGGATCTTGGCAAGGTTGTCATTTCTCATGATCTCACGATCGAGAAAGTCATGCTTGTTGAGTCCCTTGCATACAACTTACTTTCCGTTCGTCAACTTGCACTCATGGGCTTTGCTACTTTCTTTGATATTGATTTCGTGGCCCTCTTGTGGAGCAAGACTCTTAAAGCAACCTTTGTTGGGCATGTCGAGAACGGTCTCTATGTGGTTAACTTCTCGGAGCGACCCACTAAGTCCGCGACATGCCTAATGGGTAAAGTTGATGTGGGGTGGCTTTGGCATTGCCGTTTAGCCCACGTCAATATGAGATCTTTGGAAAGTATTCTCAAGGGGACCACATCCATGGACTAACAAATGTTGGTTTTGCCAAAGATCGTGCCTGCAGTGCTTGTATCGAAGTAAAGCTACATGAGAAGGCTCACCCTCCCACTATTATCATCTACTCGACGAGGCCTTTGGAGCTCCTTCACATGGATCTCTTTCGGCCTCCATCCTTTGATAGTCTTGGGGGCAGAAAGTATTGCTTGGTGATTGTGGATGATTATTCAAGACACACTCGGGTATACTTCTTCAAGAGGAAGAGTGAGACCCAACAAACCGTCATCAACTTTGCAAATAAAGCTCAACGTCAACACAATGCAAAGATTTTGATGATAAGAAGTGACAGCAACACCGAGTTCAAGAACTACACCTTGGATGACTTTCTTAGTGATGAGGGGATCAAGCATCAATATGCCGCACCTTATACCCCTCAACAAAATGGTGTGGCGGAGAGGAAGAACTGGACATTGTTAGACGCAGCAAGGACCATGATGGCGGAGTTCAAGTCTCCATACAACTTTTAGGCCAAAGCCATCAACACCGCTTGTCATGCATCCAATCGGCTCTATCTCCACAAAGGCTTGAACAAGACTCCATACGAGATACTTACCGACGATAAGCCCAACCTCAAGTACTTCCGGGTGTTTGGTTGTAAGTGTTTCATACTCAAGAAAGGTGTTCGTTTGTCTAAATTTGAGGCTAGAGCTCATGAGGGCATATTTATTGGTTATTCTACAAACCCTCATGCTTACCGTGTCCTCGACAAGTCCACAAGACTCATTGAGGAGACGTGTAATGTGGAGTTTGATGAGAATATCGGCTCCCAAGTGGAGCAAAGTGGTACTTGTGATGTAGGTGATGAAATTCCTCCACAAGCCATAAGAAGAATGGATGTTGGTCATATCCTACCCATAAGAATGGGTGTTGGTCATATCCTACCCAGTGAAGAACCCCTTGTGGCCGAAGGAGAAGGACAATGTTCCACTTAATTGGAACCATCACCAACCCAAGACCCACACGCTTCCGAAGAACAAAGTGAAGGCCCTCAACCTAATGAACAAGACCAAGTGCAAGATCAACCGCAAGATGGTGATGATCCACAAAGTGATGCATAAGGCCAAGTTCCTTCTACCGAGCAAGTTCAAGATCAAGAGCAAGCTCAAGATCAAGAACAAGCTCAAGACGACGCTCATGATGATCAAGTTACCGCACCTCAACTCTCTCTTGAAGAGAAATTGGAGCGTCATGCCACCAAGGTTGCTTCGAAGCTCGCTTCCAGAGAGCATCACATGGAGAATATACTTGGAAGCATAACAAAGGGGGTAAGCACTCGTAGACAATTAGTAAACTATTGTGAACATCATGCGTTTGTTTCTTGTATTGAACCCCAAAAGTTCTATGAGGCGCTCGAAGATCTGTATTGGCTCAGTGCCATGCATGAAGAACTCAACAACTTTGAGCGCAACAAAGTGTGGCGATTGGTGCCAAGGCGAAAAGAGAACCATAATGTCATTGGAAGCAAATGGATCTTCAATAATAAGCAAGATACTCACGGGATTGTCATTTGCAACAAGGCTCATTTGGTGGCACAAGAGGCTACTCCCAAGTTGAGGGTATCGACTATGGTGAAACCTTTGCTCCTGTTGCTCACCTTGAATCTATTCATTTGTTGCTTGCTTATGTTTCTCATCATAACTTCAAGTTGCAACAAATGGATGTGAAAAGTGCTTTTCTTAATGGTAATCTTAATGAGTTGGTGTATGTAAAACAACCCCCAGGGATTGAGGATCCCAAGTTCCACAATCATGTCTACCAACTTGACAAGGCACTCTTTCGGTGTCAAAACTGGCGGATCTTGGGTAGGGGGTCCCGAACTATGCGTCAGGGGATCGATGGTAACAGGAGACTGGGGACACGATGTTTACCCAGGTTCAGGCCCTCTCGATTGAGGTAATACCCTACTTCCTGCTAGATTGATCTTGATGAATATGATTACAAGAGTTGATCTACCTCGAGATCATAATGGCTAATCCCTAAAAGTCTAGCCTATGATTTTGTTGTTTCTCTTCTACTACTAGCCTGTACGGACTAAACCCTCCAGTTTATATATGTACCGGAGGGCCCTAGGGTTTGTACATAACCATCTTGCAGAGGAAGGAAAGATTTTACACCCGAACCTAAAACCTGCCATTATACGTATACAGGAGTCCTATCTGGATACAAGAGACGATCTTCCGCAATGATCTTTACGGGCCACCATTCCGGCCCACCACGAGCTATCCGGCCACATGAGGACCCCTCGATCCAGGATTCCCTCAGTAGTCCTTGAACGTGTCTTCGATGACGATGAGTTCGGCTTCCATACTGTCTTCGACACTACAAGGCGGGTTCCTTCTTCCGAGCATATCTTCTGCAAAAAGTGTATTGTGTTCGGCTCTGCATGGTTAGTACAACCCTTAGCCTCAAAGGCAAGGTATTTGAAAGAAAGTTAATAACGTGTCTTTACTAACAACTTTTTGGTGAAGCATCGCGTCCATCCCACTAACATATCAGACCGTTTTATTTGGTCCTAGTTTTGCGTTTCGAGGTATAACCCCGCTTGGCACGTCTTAACAATGCAGAGGTCGTGCCCGCTTATTAGGGGATCCTTATCAATATGACGTGAGCATCCAAACCGCGCATTACGCATGACTGCTTTGGTAACCGGCGAGGTCTATGGCTATAGTGGGGGACATTCTGTATTCGCAGCATTATAAAAGGACACCAATCCCTTCCATCAGCCACACACTTTCCTCAAGACCGAGCTCTCCAATCTCCCTAGCCCCATTATCCTCATCTCTTGCGCCCGTAGTTCTCCGTTCCTCGACCATCACTTCCTTCCCCAACAATGGCTGGATCCAGTGCCAAAGGCAAGTGGGAGGCCTCCACGGTTACTGAGAAAGCCGTGGAGGATCTCCTAAGTGCGGGCTATCTCGCTACCAATATCGCGCACCGAGTCCCCGCCCAGGACCAGGTGGTTCCCGTCCCGGAGGCGGGTGAGAGAGTCGTGTTCTTCTCGCACTTCGTTAGGGGGCTAGGATTCCCTCTTCACCCCTTTGTACAGGGTTTGTTGTTTTTCTACGAGCTAGATTTCCATGATCTAGCCGCGAATTCAATTCTTCACATCTCCACTTTCATAGTGGTCCGTGAAGCTTTCCTCCGCGTTCCCCCACACTTCGGCTTATGGTTCAAGACCTTCAACGTGAAGCCGAAGGCGGTGGACGGGCAACACGCGGAGTGCGGGGGCGCTATGATAAGCAAGCTCCCAAATGCAACCTTCCCAAATGGTCCTTCATAGAGACGAACAAGGTTTGGCAGCAGGAGTGGTTCTATATCACTGAGCCCCGCAACGCCAAATGGGCGGTGATGCCTACTTTCAGATCTGGACCCCCGGTGAGGCTAACCTCCTGGATCGAAAAGATTCCAAACTGGGGGTCTCGGGGTGAGGTGACGGCACTCTAAGGTCGTGTGTCCGGCATGATTACAAAGGGCTACCAACTCACAACCGTGGTTCAGGTAATGCTGACCCGACTTGTCCTTCCTTGCCAACACCGGGGCTCCTTCCTATGGGAGTTTGATCCGGAAGGAGACCGCCCCCTAAAGCATCTCTTCGGCTCCACGCACAAAGAGATCTGGAAGCATCTCTTCAAGTGCCAGAAGGAGTGGCCGAAGGAAACCGAGGACGTAGGCTATAGCACTGCGTTCACTGCATAAGAGGTAATCAAAAATTCTGCCGAACATATATCCCCTTCTTATTTAACAATAATAGGAATTGGAGTTTTTGCGTGATATACAGGGCTGGATGAAGAAGGCAATCTAGATTAAGTGTCTGGCGTCTTTCCCAGAAGATCCAGAGATGCCTCAACTGACGGCGATGCTGGTCCCGGCGCCGTACAAGGCGCTGGACAAGAAGTCCAAGAAGAAGAGCAAGGAGGCCGAGAGTGGCCCCCGCCCTGCAGACGCGAAGTCCAAGGAGATTAACATCCTCTCCTTCGAAGAGGAGGAGGATGATGAAGAAGAAGAGTCCCCTACCCAGGGCGGGGGGAAGAAGAGGGCGGCCGCTGCTAACGCAAGCAAGGCCGCACCCGAGAGGAGGCCGAACCTCCCCATTCGTTCGGACTCATCGTTCGAACATAGCTTTGTAGTGAAGCCTAGGGAGAAGCCCCCAACCGAAACGTAAGTTATTAGGATATATTAATTGTTGCACCTTGTTAATTTAGCATTTTAATGCTTTCTAAGTATTTCTCACCTACTGACCTACAACCCTCCCCGAGCACACCCCGACACCTCCTTATAGGAGGGGAACTCTCTGGCGCCTAGAGAGACGGAGAGTGACCCGCTGGTCCGAGCTCCATCACCCGTGGACCGCAGGGACACCGAAGTGTCCTCCCAGCGGGTGTCTTCCTCTCAAGGAGAATGGGGTGGGGAAAGTGATAGGGCGACCGAGGGTAACACCTCGGCTGCCGCTGACCATGGGGAAACAATCTCCATGGAGACCGAAGATGGGGGGCCCAAACAATCCGAGGCCCCGCCGAATACTGATCCGGAGCCTAGCGTGGCTCCGGGGTCCGAAGACCAAACCCCCAAGATGGGGGAGGATACGGCGGCACCCGGGGTCAATCCGGAGGCGCCGGACCCTCTGGAGGGAGAACTACAAAATGCTTCCGTCGTGGAGGAACACCGCACCATGATGGGTGTGGTGATGAAGAAGATTCAGTCCGTCAAAGGTGGACTGAATGAAGCCTTCAACAGCCTACTAACATGCTTTGAGGTAAGCAATGTAATGTTCTTTATGGAACTTTATTTGTTTTATATGCATATATATAGCCTGTAGCCCCTGATGCTTTGTGTCATTCTGAACAGAATCGGACGAAGTGTCCATAGTATAGCATATTATAGAGCAGAACTGTATGCGTTTGTATTTCAACATGCTTCACTAGTTGCGACAAGTTCATGAGATGCAGAAGTTGCCAAACTAAACCGGAAGCTTTTGTTGGCCAACGCGGATCTAGATCGCGTCAACCAGCGGTTAGATGAAACACAAGGTATGCGGATTTGAAAAATTGAGATGTCAAGAAGACTAATTAATTGAGTATATGTATAAACTCTTTTATGCTATTCTATATTAAACAGTTGGCGCCACTGAGCTCGAGGCCCTCAAGGGCAAACTCGCGAAGGCCAAGAAAGAGGCCGAGGCAAGCAAGGCAATGGCTGACAAAGCGGTTGCTGATCTAGAGGCCGAAAAGGCCGCGTGCCAATAACACGCGGCTCGGGTGTCCGAAGTCGAAGATGAACTCAAAGATGCTATTCGCAACTGCAAGGCGTTGGAGGAGAAGACTTCGGAACAAGCATCCGAGCTTACTGCGACAGTTAAGGCTGCCCAGGATGCGCGAAGCGAGTCACGCAACATCTGTGAAGAAATCAAGCAGGCACGGGATATAGCATCTAGTAAGACTTTTCTCTTATAGAGCATCTTCGGAGGGCGGAAGTACCTTGGGCTAACATGGTTATGGAGTTCTCCAGGCGTGTTTGCTGATCTCCCGAGGAGCAGTGCTGACGCCGCCCAATACTTCTACGCCCAGGAGGGGAATGACACGAAGAAGTTGTTCTGGTCGCAGTTCTATGCGCCAAAACATCTGGTGCCCCTCAACGACCAGATGAAGCAGCAGGTCGAGCTGCACAATATGGCGGGTTCGGCCATGAAGGACTTGATAGTTCGGCTATGTCCCGCTGAGACAGTCCCAAGTAGCTACTTCGGATTGGTGAAGCGGCTCGTTGAAGCGAGTCCGCGGGTCGACGCGTTGAAGCGTTCGGCCTGCATAGAGGGTGCTCGGATGGCCTTTGCTCGTGTAAAAGTGCACTGGTCGAAGATGAAGGTGCAGGACATTGATGTCTACTACGCAACCTTCTTCTTGTAGACGTTGTTGGGCCTCCAAGTGTACAGATTTGTAGGATAGTAGCAAATTTCTCTCAAGTGGATGACCTAAGGTTTATCAATCTGTGGGAGGCGTAGGATGAAGATGGTCTCTCTCAAACAACCCTGCAACCAAATAACAAAGAGTCTCTTGTGTCCCCAACACACCCAATACGATGGCAAATTGTATAGGTGCACTAGTTCGGCAAAGAGATGGTGATACAATAGCAATATGGATGGTAGATATACGTTTTTGTAATATGAAAATATAAAAACAGCAAGGTAAATAATGATAAAAGTGAGCACAAACGGTATTTCAATGCTTCAAAACAAGGCCTAGGGTTCATACTTTCACTAGTGCAAGTTCTCTCAACAAAGATAACATAATTAGATCCTATAAAAATCCCTCAACATGCAACAAAGATTCACTCCAAAGTAACTAATAACAAGAACAAACGAAGCGATTATTGTAGGGTATGAAATCACCTCAAAGTTATTCTTTCTGATAGATCTATTCAAGAGACGGTAGTAAAATAACACGAAGCTATTCTTTCCGTTCGATCTATCCTAGAGTTTGTACCAGAATAACACCTTAATGTCACCTAGATACTCCATTGTCACCTCAAGTATCCGTGGGCATGATTATACGATATGCATCACACAATCTCAGATTCATCTATTCAACCAACACAAAGAACTTCAAGGAGTGCCCCAAAGTTTCTACCGGAGAGTCAAGACGAAAACGTGTGCCAACCCCTATGCATAAGTTCACAAGGTCACTGAACCCATAAGTTGATCACCAAAACATACATCAAGTAGATCACGTGAATATCCCAATGTCACCACAGATAAGCACATGCAAGACATACATCAAGTGTTCTCAAATGCTTTAAGACTCAATCCGTTAAGATAACTTCAAAGGGAAAACTCAATCCATTACAAGAAGATAGAGGGGGAGAAACATCATAAGATCCAACTATAATAACAAAGCTCGCGATACATCAAGATCGTGCCATATCAAGAACACGAGAGAGAGAGAGAGAGAGAGAGAGAGAGAGAGAGAGAGAGAGAGATCAAACACATAGCTACTAGTATATATCGACAGCCCCGAGGGTGAACTACTTCCTCCTCATCATGGAGAGCGCCGGGATGGTGAAGATGGCCACCGGTGAGGGATCCCCCCTCCGGCAGGGTGCCGGAAGAGGGCCCCGATTGGTTTTTGGTGGCTACAGAGGCTTGCGGCGGCGGAACTCCCGATCTAGGTTTCTTTTCGAGGGTTTCTATATTTATAGGAATTTTTGGCGTAGGTCTCACGCCAGGGGGGGTCTTCGAATCGTCCACGAGATAGGGGGCGCGCCCAGGGGGGTAGGGCATGCCCTCCACCCTCGTGGACGGCTCGGGACTCTCCTGGCCCAACTCTTTTACTCCGGGGCTTCTTTTGGTCCATAAAAAATCATCAAAAATTGGCACGCCAATTGGACTCCGTTGGTATTCCTTTTCTGTAAAACTCAAAAACAAGGAAAAAACAGAAACTGACACTGGGTTCTAGGTTAATAGGTTAGTCCCAAAAATAATATAAAAGTTCATACCCATTAAACATCCACAACAGATAATATAATAGCATGGAACAATAAGAAATTATAGATACGTTGGAGACATATCAAGCATCCCCAAGATTAATTCCTGCTCGTCCTCGAGTAGGTAAATGATAAAAACGATTTTTTTGATGTGGAATGCTACCTAACATAAGTTTAAATGTAATTCTCTTTATTGTGGCATTAATGTTCATATCCGAAAGATTCAAGACAAAAGTTTAATATTGATAGAAAATAATAATACTTCAAGCATACTAACAAAGAAATTATGTCTTCTCAAAATAACATGGCCCAGGAAAGTTCATCCCTACAAAATCATATAGTTTGGCTATGCTTCATCTTCGTCACACAAAATATTCAAATCACGCACAACCCCGGTTTCAGCCAAGCAATTGTTTCATACTTTAGTATTCTCAAACTTTTTCAACTTTCATGCAATACATGAGCGTGATCGATGGACACAGCACTATAGGTGGAATTAGTAGAGTGGTGGTTGTGGAGAAGACAAAAAGAAGGAAGATGGTCTCACATCAACTAGGCATATTAATGGGCTATGGAGATGCCCATCAGTAGATATCAATGTGAGTGAGTAGGGATTGCCATGCAACGGATGCACTAGAGCTATAAATGTATGAAAGCTCAACAAAAGAAATTAAGTGGGTGTGCATCCAACTTGCTTGCTCACTAAGACCTAGGGCATTTTGAGGAAGCCCATTGTTGGAATATACAAGCCAAGTTCAATAACAAAAATTCCCACTAGTATATGAAAATAACAAAACAAGAGACCCTCTATAATGAAGATCATGGTGCTACTTTGAAGCACAACTGTGGAAAAAAAGATAGTAGCATTGTCCCTTCTCTCTTTTTCTCTCTTTCTTTTTTCTTCTTCTTTTTTTTATCTTTTTTCTCTTTTTTTCATTGGCTTCTTTGCCCTTTTTTTCATTGGCTTCTTTGGCCTTTCTCTTTTTTTCTCACACAGGACAATGCTCTAATAATGATGATCATCACACTTCTATTTTTTTACAACTCAAGGATTACAACTCGATACTTAGAACAAAATATGTCTCTATATGAATGCCTCTGGTGGTGTACCGGGATGTGCAATGAATCAAGAGTGACATGTATGAAAACAATTATGAAGGGTGGCGTTGCCACAAATACGATGTTAACTACATGATCATGCAAGGCAATATGACAATGATGAAGCGTGTCATAATAAACAGAACGGTTGAAAGTTGCATGGAAATATATGTCGGAATGGCTATGGAAATGCCAGGATAGGCAGGTATGGTGGCTGTTTCGAGGAAGGTATATGGTGGGTGTATGGTACCGGCGAAAGTTGTGCGGCACTAGAGAGGCTAGCAATGGTGGATGGGTGAAAGTGCGTATGATCCATGGACTCAACATTAGTCATAAAGAACTCACATACTTATTGCAAAAATCTAAAAGTCATCAAAACCAAGCACTACACGCATGCTCCTAGGGGAAGGGTTGGTAGGAGTTAACCATCGTGCGATCCCGACCTCCACACAAAGGAAGACAATCAAAGAAATACCTCATGCTTCAAATTTGTTACACAACTGTTACCATATGTGCATGCTATGGGACTTGCAAACCTCAACACAAGTATTCTTCAAATTCACAATTATTCTACTAGCATGACTCTAATATCACCATCCTCGTATCTCAAAACAATCATCAAGCATCAAACTTCTCATAGTGTTCAACGCACTTTATATGAAAGTTTTTATTATACCCATCTTGGATGCCTATCATATTAGGACTAATTTTATAGCCAAAGAAAATTACCATGCTGTTCTAAAGGATTCTAAAAATAATAAAAGTTAAGCATGAGAGATCAATAATTTCTATAAAATAAAACCACCACCATGCTCTAAAAAGATATAAGTGAAGCACTAGAGCAAAATTATCTAGCTCAAAAGATATAAGTGAAGCACATAGAGTATTCTTATAAATTTTGATTCATGTGTGTCTCTCCCAAAAGGTGTGTACATCAAGGATGATTGTGGTAAAATAAAAATCAAAGACTCAAATCATACAAGATGCTCCAAGCAAAACACATATCATGTAGTGAATAAAAATATAGCCTCAAGTGAAGTTACCAATAGACGAAGACGAAAGAGGGGATGCCTTCCCGGGGCATCCCCAAGCTTAGGCTCTTGGTTGTCCTTGAATATTACCTCGGGGTGCCTTGGGCATCCCCAAGCTTAGGCTCTTGCCACTCCTTATTCCATAGTATATCGAATCTTTACCCAAAACTTGAAAACTTCACAACACAAAATTCAACAGAAAACTCGTAAGCTCCGTTAGTATAAGAAAATAAAACCACCACTTAGGTACTGTTGTGAACTCATTCTAAATTCATATTGGTGTAATATCTATTGTATTCCAACTTCTCTATGGTTCATACCCTCTGATACTACTCATAGATTCATCAAAATAAGCAAACAACACATAGAAAACAGAATCTGTCAAAAACAGAACAGTCTGTAGCAATCTGTAACTTTAGAATACTTCTGTAACTCAAAAAATTCTGAAATAAATTGGTGGATGTGAGGAATTTGTCTATTAATCATCTTAAAGAATAATTAACCTAAAAGCACTCTCCAGTAAACAATGGCATCTAATCTCGTGAGCACAAAGTTTCCATTTTTTACACCAAGATCGCAAAGACTTTCACCCAAGTCTTCCCAAAGGTTCTACTTGGCACTTTATTGAAACAAAAACTGTAAAACATGATTACTACAGTATATTAATCATGTGGACACACTAAAATAGTAAGGATAAATATTGGGTTGTCTCCCAACAAGCGCTTTTCTTCAATGCCTTTGTAGCTAGGCATAATGATTTCAATGATGCTCGCATAAAAGATAAGAATTGAAACATAAACAGAGCATCATGAAGAATATAATTATCACATTTAAGCCTAACCCACTTCTATGCATAGGGATTTTGTGAGCAAACAACTTATGGGAACGATAATTAACTAGCATAGGAAGGCAAAGCACACATAACTTCAAGATTTTAAGCACATAGAGAGGAAACTTGATATTATTGCAACTCCTACAAGCATATATTCCTCCCTCATAATAATTTTCAGTAGCATCATGAATGAATTCAACAATATAACCATCACATAAAGCATTCTTTTCATGATCCCCAAGCATATAAATTTTATTACTCTCCACATAAGCGAATTTCTTCTCATGAATAATAGTGGGAGCAAACTCAACAAAATAATTATCATGTGAGGCATAATACAATTGAAAATTAAAATCATGATGACAAGTTTCATGGTTATCTTTATTCTTCATAGCATACGTGTCATCACAATAATCATCATAAATAGGAGGCATGCTTTCATCATAATAAATTTGCTCATCAAAACTTGGGGGACTAAACATATCATCTTCATCAAACATAGCACCCCCAAGCTTGTGGCTTTGCAAATCATTAGCATCATGGATATTCAAAGAATTGATACTAACAACATTGCAACCATGCTCATCATTCAAGTATTTAGTGCCAAACATTTTAATGCATTCTTCTTCTCGTACTTGGGCACAATTTTCCTTTCCATCATTTTCACGAAAGATATTAATTAGATGAAGCATATGAGGCAACCTCAATTCCATTTTTTGTAGTTTTCTTTTATAAACTAAACTAGCCATAAAACAAGAAACTAAAAGATTCGATTGCAATATCTAAAGATATACCTTCAAGCACTCACCTCCCCGGCAACGGCGCCAAAAAAGAGCTTCGTTGACGGGATCTGATTGCCGCTTACCTAGCCTCCCCGGCAACGGCACCAGAAATTAGCTTGATGGTACTACGCAACCTTCTTCTTGTAGACATTGTTGGGCCTCCAAGTGCAGAGGTTTGTAAGACAGTAGAAAATTTCCCTCAAGTGGATGACCTAAGGTTTATCAATCCGTGGGAGGCGTAGGATGAAGATGGTCTCCCACAAACAACCCTGCAACCAAATAACAAAGAGTCTCTTGTGTCCCCAACACACCGAATACAATGCCAAATTGTATAGGTGCACTAGTTCGGCGAAAAGATAGTGATACAAGTGCAATATGGATGGTAGATATAGGTTTTTGTAATCTGAAAATATAAAAACAGCAAGGTAACTAATGATAAAAGTGAGCACAAACGGTATTGCAATGCTTCGAAACAAGGCCTAGGGTTCATACTTTCACTAGTGCAAGTTCTCCCAACAAGGATAACATAATTAGATCATATAACAATCCCTCAACATGCAACAAAGAGTCACTCCAAAGTCACTAATAGCGAAGAACAAACAAAGAGATTATTGTAGGGTACAAAATCACCTCAAAGTTATTCTTTCTGATCGATCTATTCAAGAGTCCGTAGTAAAATAACACAAAGCTATTTTTCCGTTCGATCTATCCTAGAGTTCGTACTAGAATAACTGTAGCGACCCGACCCGAATGGATCAAGTCTCTGTGCTTAAGTGTCATCCCTGGATCGGTATGCTGACACACACAGTACTCGAAGATTTATAACTGAGGTAAAGCACATGTATTAAGTAGCGTAAATACTATTACCTCAATCAATCATAGTGGAAGCAACAAAGGTTGTGGAGTTCCATCAACACCAACGGCAAAGTTGAGTGTAGACAGCGCAACCCTAACGTAACACTTACTCGTCGAATAATTCCTGCAACATGAGATGTTGCAGCCATGTAGGTCAGTACATTGAATGCACTGGCAATTTCACACTGTAATGATAATGATGAACAATGCCTACAACTACATGCATATTTGGCTGGTGGAGGCTGTAAGGTTAAAGTTTTTGCGTAAAGCCAATTTATCCCTACAACAAAGGAATAACTTTTATTTTAACTATCATGGTAGTTGAAACATCATTGAGAAGGTACCTCCAACTCAATCCGAATTAAAGTAATCATTAACCCAACAAATTAATTTTAGAGTGATGAGATCAACCAATAATTCAAGTACCAGATACTCAAGATTGTCCATAACCGGGGACACGGCTACTCATGAATAGTTTGTACACTCTGCAGAGGTTTGCGCACTTTTCCCCACAGGACTCGATTGCCTCCGTTTAATTTCTCGCACTGCATGGTGTTTGAGAAACGGATGACCGAGACATAGTCTTTCAGAAGCATTTACTCTTTACCCCGGGTGGACCCGTACACCTACATTCCCCCAACATCTGCTAGTCCACCACTGAAAGAGCTCACACAACTTACTCATACTATGCCAGAGCCCATAATGGCATTGTGGCTGCACACGAAAGTTTCTAGCATGAATAGTTTTATGATCCCTTTGAGCCTGGGTGGCATTCCATAGGAAAAATCACACGGAACCTCGGGATTTCCTAGGACAACACTGGATTCTCCATGTGCCCTGCAACCAATCCACCCAGATGTGTATTCAAGTAGCCACCTTAAGTTGAACCATTAATTAACAATCTCACATCTTTCATGGATACTCTCAAACCCAAACCACGTCTACGAGCATAGCATGGCAACCTAAGCATAACGTAGAAGTAACTCCCAGGGGTTTGAAAAATAATGCAGGTAATATGTTCTACCTACTTCCCAGACCCACAAGTTAAGAGATCCTACTCATGCAAGTGTTTGAGGATATAACTAATGCAATGAAAACTGGGTATTGGAAAGTATGATCAAAGTGTGAACTTGCCTTGTACTGACGACGTAGATTCTTCGCACTCAAAACTCGTGATAGATCTACTCGTCACACTCCGTTCAATCTATCGCCAGAAACCAATGGTAACCACACATAAGCATTCACTCAGAAGATCGGAAAGAACGAATAAAACACTTCAAAAAAACTTCGAATACAACAAATGACTCTTGAAACATAAAACAATTTCCAACAGTACCAAAATTATGTGAGTTTGGCCTTATCAGAAAGTTTAGGTCAAGAGCTTCGATTTGCAAAAAGAATCAACTAAAACGGAGTTATAAAACTCAAGTTATGACAAAAACAAGTTTGCAACAAATCTAGTTGAATTCAAATTTTAAAACTTTCAAAAACATCTTTAAGTTGTTTTACTGGAAAGAGGGGATCGTAACGAAGATATGGGCGTTGGTTTCGTTGGATTTGGACCAACGAGCAAAAAGCTATGGCTGTTTGAAGTTTAGGGACTAATCTGCAAAAGAAATATTTACAGACGGGTCCCTGGCCGAAAACTAAAAGAAAAAAAAGAAAAAGCTTAACGAACGAACGTTCGTTTTCTAACCCTAACTAGTGAACGTTCACTAGATAGATCTTACGAAAAAGAAAACCGATCTAAAAACAAAAACCAGAGGGTTCAGCGGTTTATACCGGTTCGAGCGGTTTAAGGATTAAAATCTGCAGGCGGATCGGGTTTCGGCGCGGTTCGGGCGAGTCGGAGCTCCGGCGAAATGGATCGGCATCGCGTCGGCCGGCGGCGAACTCCGACGACAGGCACATCACGGGGCGGCGGATGCAGCGCGAGCAGCGGCGAGGAGCGGGGTGTCGTGGGGCAGCGGTGGCGCGGGCAGGCAGCGGCGGTGGCGGACGCGGCGCAGAGGCGGCGGTGGAGGAGAGAAACGGGAGAGGGGCAGGGGGCGGCTTAAATAGGCAGAGGAGGGGCTGGCTTTGCGTGGGGAAGGGGCAAGCGGGGGAGACGGTGGAGGAGTCCGGGGTGCGGACGTCGAGGCGACGATGGACTCCGTCGCGCGTACGCGAGGTGGGAGACGACGGGGCGAGCTGGGCAGGGCAAGTTTTTTCGGCGGAAGGAAAGTTTTTTTTACATTTTTTTCCAGACAACGAAAACAAGAAATAAACAGAATAAAATAAAATATGCTATAGTCATATAATATACCAAAATTTTCAGAAAAACAAACACTACAACATGAACATTTTTATATAGTCAAATAAAATCCTCACAAATTCTAATAAATCAAATAGTGCTAGTGTTGCAATAAAAACCAATAAAAATCATTTTAAAAATACCAAAATGATTTCAAACTTATTTCTCTCCAATTTTCCAATGTAGGGAATCATGTTACCCTATTTTCCATATAATTTATTTTTGGAGAAAAATATTTTGAATAAAAACCAAATAACTCAAATTTTGAAAAAAAAATTAAAAATTCTCCAAAGGAACTTCCAACTCATATTTCCTATAATTTGAAGAAGTCATTTTATCTTCTCTCGGGGAAATCATTGAGTTTCATAAAGTTTCTGAATTGGAAATATTTCAAGGATGAAATTCAAAAATCCTTTCAAACCCTTTTTCATTTAATAAATGGAAGTAGTCATATTATCTTCACTCTAGGGTTTTGGGTTTGAAAAGAATTTGAATTCCCGGAGATCAAAATGCAAAGTGAAAGTTTTGGGGAAAGTCATTTTATTCCCTCTCAATTAACTTTCAAAAGTTTCAAATTTCACTCAATTTCACACAGCACATCAAACAAGCAATCAAATCTATCTATATATTATAACATTCCAAAATTTAGAATTTTGGGATGTTACAATAACACCTTAAGACACACATCAACTAAAACCCTAATGTCACCTAGATACTCCATTGTCACCTCACGTATCCGTGGGCATGATTATACGATATGCATCACACAATCTCAGATTCATCTATTCAACCACCACAAAGAACTTCAAAGAGTGCCCCAATGTTTCTACCGGAGAGTCAAGATGAAAACGTGTGCCAACCCCTATGCATAAGTTCACAAGGTCACTGAACCCGCAAGTTGATCACCAAAACATACATCAAGTAGATCACGTGAATATCCCATTGTCACCACATATAAGCACATGCAAGACATACATCAAGTGTTCTCAAATCCTTAAAGACTCAATTTGATAAGATAACTTGAAAGGGAAAACTCTATCCATTACAAGAAGGTAGAGGGGGAGAAACATCATAAGATCCAACTATAATAGCAAAGCTCGCGATACATTAAGATCTTGCCATACCAAGAACACGAGAGAGAGAGAGAGATCAAACACATAGCTATTGGTACATACCCTCAGCCCCGAGGGTGAACTACTCCCTCTCGTCATGGAGAGCATCGAGATGATGAAGATGGCCACCGGTGAGGGATCCCCCCTCCGGCAGGGTGCCGAAATAGGGTCCCGATTGGTTTTTGGTGGCTACAGAGGCTTGCGGCGGTGGAACTCCCGATCTAGGTTTCTTTTCAGGGGTTTCTGTATTTATAGGAATTTTTGGCGTAGGTCTCACATCAGAGGGGGTCTCCGAGTCATCCACGAGATAGGGGGGCGCGCCCTCCACCCTCGTGGATGGCTCGGGACTCTTTTGGCCCAACTCTTTTACTCCGGTGGCTTCTTTGGGCCCACAAAAAATAATCAAAAATTGGCACGTCAATTGGACTCCGTTTGGCACTCCTTTTCTGTAAAACTCAAAAACAAGGAAAAACAGAAACTGGCATTGGGCTCTAGGTTAATAGGTTAGTCCCAACAATAATATAAAAGTGCATATTAAATCCCATTAAACATCCAAAACATATAATATAATAGCATGGAACAATAAAAAATTATAGATACGTTGAAGACGTATCAGACATAGCTATTCCTGGCCCGCCCGAAGGCAAGGAGAACTGCAAAACGGAGAGATACTTCGAGGACGTCATAGAAGGCGCCCGCATTGTAGAAGGCCAGTGCTCAAAAGATATTACCTTTGAGTAATTGTATCTGATTGTAAAGACTTGAGCTTATGAACCGATGTATATAACTTTTGCGCTATTATAATGTGAGCGCCTTTTACCTCCCGTGCGGCCGTTTATTTAACTCTGAAAGATTCCAGTCATCGGCTTCAGACCCCGTATGAATAGTACTGGGGGTGTTCAGTCATATGCATAGACACTCTTTATCCAACGTCTTGGTCCGTGTAGGAGGTGTATGCGGAGCGAACCAGGCAATCAGACTATGCGGTGTTATTGCTTTCACTTAGCCATAAGAGTTTGACAAGTGGGGCTAGGTACTAGCTCCTGGCGCGTATATGGTATTTCTGAATTAAGGTATCCATTTGTACACGGTTGGGAAAAAACCAACCGTTGGTATAACACGGGGTAGATCTCCATTGATCGTAGTACAACACTAAGTCACCAAATCGCCGACCAGGTTCTCGCATATCATGACAGTCAATTTTCGGCTTTCTCTACTGAGGTACTTGACCGAACGAGCCAGAAATACAATCACAGTAGTTCTCCCTTTACACCCTAGCCAAACAATCGGAACGTAGCAGTAAGCACAAGAGCCGGGCAACCCAACTATTGACCCAAGACATGATTTGGAACTGATGAATATAAAATAAATATCCAGGACGCCGAACTCTCCCTATAGGTGTTCGGGCTTTTCGACATATACCGGGCTGGATACAGCCCCTGGTAATGGACCCTGTTGTCAAGGCACACGTGGCAATCTGACGTGGGGAGAGAACACTAGTGGTGAGAGAATAAAACTCTAAACACAATATAAACCAAGCTGTTTATATAATATCCCGTTATAGTATGGCGAGCCGTATGTTTACAGATAATGCCGATAACTTCCTTGGACATTTTACATGCCAGAAAGGTATAAAACAGAAAAGATAAAAAAGGTTTACACACGGTCTTAATCTAAAAAGAAACCTTAGCGCGGGTCCCTGCTTCACGTCTACGTCGTTTTCTCCTTTGTGATGTGCCCTTGAAGCGGGGAGTGTGATGGCCATCTGTAAAGAGGAAAGAAAAAACCTGGAAAAGAAAAGAAATCTAGTGTGGCCGTAAATGAAACCGGTTCGTTTAATGAACCTTGAAGGATAATTTTAAAGTCTGAATAGGGTCGAGCCGAACTATGGACTATTTGTCTGCAGTGTGCCCCCAGTGCCGCCCAAGGAATTTTAAGGGCATAATTGTGTACATGAGGCATGTATGCTACCACCTTATGGGGCAGTTGATGGGGGCATAGCTGCTAATCAAGCTCAGGTTCATCTGAGCCGCCGCACTCAGGCGTATGTCAGACACGTTTAGCTGTGTCCCCAGTCTTGACGACCGATGAGCTGTTCGGCTTGAATAGGCCGTTTTGGATTTCGGCTGCTAGGGCCGTAGTGTCCTCCTCCGTTCGGAGAGAGTGCTCCATATTTGCATTGACCGTGATGACGCCACGTGTTCCAGGCATTTTGAGCTTTAAATAAGCATAATGTGGGACTGCATTAAAGCGGGCGAAGGCCGTTCTTCCGAGTACTGCATGATAGCCACTTCGGAATGGAGCTATGTCGAAGATTAGTTCTTCACTTCGAAAGTTATCGAGAGAGCCGAATACGACCTCTAGTGTTAAAGAGCCCGTGCAGCGGGCTTCTACTCCCGGTATCACTCCTTTAAAGGTCGTGCTGCTTGGCTTGATTCTTGATGGGTCTATCCCCATCTTGCGGATAGTGTCCTGATATATCAGATCGAGATTGTTGCCGCCGTCCATAAGGATTTGAGTGAGATGGTATCCATCGATTATTGGGTCGAGCACTAGGGAAGTCGAACCCCCATGACGGATACTAGTGGGATCATCCCTGCGATCAAAGGTGATCGGACGGGCCGACCATGGGTTGAATTTGGGGGCAACAGGCTCAACGGCATAGACATCTCGGAGTGCGCGCTTGCGCTCCCTCTTTGGGATGTGAGTGGAATAGATCATGTTCACTGTTTGATCTCTGGTGGAAATTTCTTCCGTCCCCCTCTGTTCGGCTGGTGAGGTTCATCCTCGTTTTCGCTCTGAGGTCCCTTTCCCTTGTGTTCGGCGTTGAGCTTGCCGGCCTGCTTGAAGACCCAACAATTATGGTTGTTATGGTTTGCAGGTTTATCTGGGGTGCCATATGGATCTGGCAGGGACTATCTAATATTTTGTCCAGGCTAGATGGACCGTCTTTGTTGCCTTTAAATGGCTTCTTTCGTTGACCGGGTCTGGAGCCACTAAATCCGGCGTTTACCACTGTATCATCTGGGCTTCTAACATTATTTCAACGTTTGTTTTTATTATGTCGTGGCTTTCCATTGTCATCCCTGACTTCAGATGTTCCAGGGTCGCTGGTGCCGCTACGAGCTAACCAGCTGTTCTCGCCCACGCAAAAACGGGTCATGAGTGTACTTAGGGCTGCCATTGTCCTCGGCTTTTCCTGTTCGAGGTGTCTAGCTAGCCATTCATCCCGGACACTGTGCTTGAAAGCCGCTAAAGCTTCGGCGTCCGGACAGTCGACGATTTGGTTCTTCTTAGTGAGAAACCGATTCCAAAGCTTGTGGGCTGACTCCCCGAGTTGTTGGATGATGTGACTTAGATCGTCAGCATCCGGGGGCCGGACATAGGTCCCTTGAAAATTGGCCCGAAAAGCATCCTCAAGTTCTTCCCAACTTCCAATGGACTTCTCTGGGAGGCTATTTAGCCGGTGCCGAGCTGGTCCTTTTAGCTTGAGGGGTAAGTATTTGATGGCGTGGAGATCATCTCCACGAGCCATGTGGATGTGAAGAATAAAGTCTTCTATCCAGATAGCGGGATCTGTCGTTCCATCATACGCCTCAATATTTATGGGTTTAAACCCTTATGGAAATCTGTGATCTAGCACTTCATCGGTGAAGCACAGAGGGTGTGCGGCACCCCTGTATTTTGCTATGTCATGGCGTATGTCAGACGGTTGTAATGTTCGGTATTGACCCCGAACTGGTATATGACCGGCATGGTTGGCTTGATAGTCGCCGTCCCATGCGGGAGCGCGGTCCCTAGATCCGTAGATGGATCTGGTCTTGCCAGCCTTTTTGTTCAGGTCCTCACGCAGATCGTGTTTTCGTCCCCGAGCCGCGTCCTCCTTTCCTTTACGGGGTGGGGGTGCGGGCTTGTGTACGCCATTGCTAGCCACTCTGTCCCGTCCACGAGGTGGTCGGTCCGGCTTTTCGGCAGTGTTATTCTTCGGTGGTATAGGCGCAGTGGCCTCGTCGTCGAATTCGGGCAGCAGTTTATGCTTAGGATAGCCTTTGGTTTGGCAATTGCAGCCATATTTTTGCTCAACGTCTAGCACTTCGTTCCATCTATCATTGATCATGTCTTGTGCGGCTCGAAGCCATCGCTGCTGCTTTTTTAGCCTCCTTGCGGTGGCAATAAGCCTCCGATGGAAGCGCTTTTGTTCTAAGGGTTCTTCCGGGACGATGTATTCGTCATCACCTAGGCTAACATCCTCTTCGAAGACAGGTTCATAATTGCTGTCTTCGGCATCGCTGTCATCAGACAGCGGTCTCGGACTATGTTTGCCGTCCTCTCACTCGACCTGCTCCATCGCTGGATCTGCGGGGTCTTTGGCTTGCTCCGGACTGTCACCATCGTTGGTGACAGTGTTGCTATGTTTCCCTTTACGGGATTTAGTTTGGCGTTTTGGACGCCGACGCTTGGGAGGTTCATCGATAGGCTTATCCTTTTGTGGGATCGTTTTCGCTGTCGCCCTCCTTCTCCTTAGGTGTATCCACCATATACACATCGTATGAAGACGTAGCTGTCCATCGCCCGGTTATCGGCGGGTTTTGGTCTAGATCTGCTTCGGCTTCGAGGTCCGTCCCTTCGAAGTCTTCAGAAGCGTAGTCAAGTAAATTAGTTAGATCTTCGACCGTAGCTACCAAGTGGGTGGTGGGTGGGAAGCGAAATTCTTCATCACCAGCCTCCAGTTCGAACCGGATATAATTCGGTTGTGTGTCCCCAACTAAGGAGAGAGATTTAATGAGTTTAACACAACGCCAAAAGGTGAGTGCCGGAAGATATCTGCAGCTCTGAATTCGATGATAGACGCCTGATCAAGCTCGAAGGGCGCAGATGCACATTGTTCGGAACCTGCAGCCGGAGACGAGTCCGGAGTTCCGGTAACATAGATCTCGCTCAGAGTCGGGTCTGTGTGCGTCTCCAGCGTCGCTGAGTCTGTGGCTTCCGGGGCGGGGTTGAGCTTCCCGTCCTCGGGTGACGCAATATGTTCCGGATCTAGGTCCAGAACGGTTAGAGGTGCTATTCCCCGGAGGTGGTCCGATGACAGAGTTAGGTCATGTTCATCATGGTGGCAGGGAGCGATCGCCATGGGCTTGAATCCGTCAAAGATCAAGTCTCCGCGGATATCAGCAACGTAGTTCAAGCTTCCAAACCTGACCTGGTGGCTAGCAATGGCGGAAGGGTGAGAGTGCGTATAATCCATGGAATCAACATTAGTCATAAAGAACTCAAATACTTATTGCAAAAATCTATAAGTCATCAAAACAAAGTACTACATGCATGCTCCTAGGGGAAGGGTTGGTAGGAGTTAACCATCGCGCGATCCCGGCCTCCACACAAAGGATGACAATCAATGAAATACCGCATGCTTCAAATTTGTCACACAACAGTTAGCATACGTGCATGCTACGGGACTTGTAAACTTCAACACAAGTATTTCTCAAATTCAAAACTACTTTACTAGCATGACTCTAATATCACCATCCTCATATTTCAAAACAATCATCAAGTATCAAACTTCTCATAATATTCAATGCACTTTATATGAAAGTTTTTATTATACCCATTTTGGGTACCTATCATATTAGGACTAATTTTATAACCAAAGCAAATTACCATGATGTTCTAAAGGACTCTCAAAATAATATAAGTGAAGCATGAGAGATCAACAATTTCTATAAAATAAAACCACCACCGTGCTCTAGAAGATATAATTGAAGCACTAGAGCAAAACTATCTAGCTCAAAAGATATAAGTGAAGCACATAGAGTATTATAATAAATTCTGATTCATGTGTGTCTCTCCCAAAAGGTGTGTACAGCAAGGATGATTGTGGTAAACTAAAAAGCAAATACTCAAATTATACAAGACCCTCCAAGCAAAACACATATCATGTGGCGAATAAAAATATAGTCTCAAGTAAAGTTACCGGTAGACGAAGACGAAAGAGGGGATGCCTTCCCGGGGTATCCCCAAGCTTAGGCTTTTGGTGTCCTTTAATTTTACCTTGGCATGCCTTGGGCATCCCCATGCTTAAGCTATTGCCACTATTCATTCCATAGTCCATCAAATCCTTACCCAAAAACTTGAAAACTTCACAACACAAAACTTAACAGAAAATCTCGTGAGCTCCGTTAGTATAAGAAAACAAACCACCACTTTAAGGTAATGTATTTAACTCATTATTTATTTATATTGGTGTTAAATCTACTGTATTCGAACTTCTCTATGATTCATACCCCCC
>LR738714.1:60301202-60314493 GCA_902687465.1 Secale cereale | reverse complement strand
CCCAGTACTACTCATAGATTCATCAAAATAAGCAAACAACACATGAAAAACAGAATCTGTCAAAAACAGAACAGTCTGTAGCAATCTCTAACTTTCGAATACTTCTGTAACTCTAAAAATTCTAAAATAAATTGTTGGACGTGAGGAATTTGTCTATTAATCATCTGCTAAAAGAATCAACTGAAAAGAACTCTCCAGTAAAATATGTGTAACACCCCAAAATTTTGAGTTGGTTTTTCTTCTAAACTTTTGGCCTTTTTGAAAGAGGATTGTTTGATCTTTTCCTTTGCCCTTCTAAAATCCTTTCTGGCCAAAGTTTGTGTGCCTTCTCAAGCTTGGTATTTGGCCTTGAAGTTTTTCTTTTGTGTTTAGCTCAAGCACAAGTTGAGTTTCAAAAGTGGTTGTTTGAATTCTCCCCTTCTTGTTTTGAGTCTCTCAAGTTTAACCTTGGACTTATCTCCCTCTCCATCCTTCATCTTGTCATGACCCCAACAGAGATATTTCTCTCCAAGACCCTCTCCACATCTTAGGACAAGTCTTTCATGAATTCCAGTAAGTTTGAACCTTATTGGGATTTTCCCCCTATTTATTTCACTCCAAAAATAATCCTGTCTTTTATAGTGGACCTTGGTGATTTACAAAGGAGCTACCATTTCCATTTAGTTGTTTGATTCCAAACCAACTCTCCTAGATAGTCTTTAGTACCCACAACCTAGATCCATCTTGTTTCACTAGTCCATAGTTCAAGATTTTCAAATTTCACCTACTGCAAATTTGGACCAGATTTGCAAAATTTGGTGAAATTCATATTTATCTTCTTCCAAAAATTCTGTGTAAAATCATGCAGCCTCTAGAAACATCAAGAGGCCACTCCACCAAAAATCAGCCCAAGGAACATTGCACAAATACCAGAAACATTTCATCAAACACCTAGTCTACACTGTCTGTCAAATTCAGAACTGTTAACTGAAACTATCGACAGTTCGTCAGTTTCGTCAGTTTCGTCAGTTTCTTCAGCGCAGCGACAAACCTCGTCTATACCTCCTTGGCTCGACGCTGCATTGCAGCTTCTTCTTATCCATGCGCCGCACGCTCGCTTCGTAGCTTCCGGGCGTCGGTGGCGCTCTGGCCCGACCGCGCCGGCGACTGCCACGGCAACAGCGCCGCCCGTGGCGGCTGACAGAAGCAACGCCGTGGCTCAACGCCGTTCGGCGCCGCCCAAACCACCCCAGTGCTCCCTGTGTCCATCTCCATAGCCAACGCATGCTTGGCACGCCGTCGCCGTGGCCTGGCACGCGCAGAGCGCCGTTCCTGCAGCCGATGTGCCGCGCGGCCGTTCCGTCGAGGACAGGACGTAACTCGACCTCTCCTGCTGAGTTAAGCACGGGAATGGAACCCCTACAGATCCTAGATGATGCTCAAGTCCCTAACCCCGCCGTCCGACCACTGCAGCGCCGTAATCGGCTCGCCGGACTTATCCGTTCGCGGCAGCCACCTCGAGCCGCCTATAAAAGGGCACCCCAGAGCTCGTTCTCGAGCCCACACATCCTCACTACCTACCTAGACCACGCCCAGCCTCTGGAAGAGCCTCGAGAGGCCCTTCTTCCCCAGCTCCGGCCAGCTACCTATGCCTCGGGCCCCAGCTCCGTTCACTCCGGTGAGGGCTTCTCCGCCGCCGTGGACTCGGGCGTAGCATCCTGGCATCCACCTAGACCTAACCCCCACTTCAATTCCATCCCAGGAGCCCTCCCCGACGAGGTCCACGACCACCCGAGCCGTCATCCGCCGGAGCCAGTGTCGCCTTCGACGTGGGGCTCGCCGACACCCAACTCTACCACCATTCGACGCGGAATACCACCGTGAAGCCGTAGGTACCACTCCCCTCCCCTAACTCGTCGTGGATCGACGTCGGCGATCACCGCAGCACCGGCGCCGGCTCGGCTCTGTTTCCATTTTCAAACCTAACAAGTGGGGTCCCCTGTCAGCCTCACATCTCTCCCCCTCGAACCGTTTTCTGTTAAGTGTATTCAAGCAAAGTGTGTTTTCCTTTGCGGTTGACGTACTGCGTACCGATTCGCTTTGTTATTTTCTGTTCTAGCCCCTGGATCTTCTCTGTTTCATTACAGATGAGTCCCTAGACAGAAACCTTAATATCTTTTTAAACTAAAAGTGATTTTGAGTTGATTCTTTTTCTGTCCACCTTGGTTTTCTGTCTAGTTTTTTGTCATATTTATGTAGAAATTTTTGGAGCAATTTATTTGCACACGCGGTATTTATGTTAGTGTGTATTTTGTTTGAATACATAGATACCGGAGGCCGTGACGGAGACGCGAATCACACCGAGTTAGGCTCTGACTTTTCAGAACCAGGCAAGCATGTTTGAACCTTTGATATGATGAGTGTGTTGCATGTTTGCTCGAGTAGCTCTTCTCATAAGCATGGTCATATAAGCATTATGTATGGTTATATTTCATGCAAGTGAGCTTCGGGTGAGCCCCGAAAGTTGAAGTTTGAACCACCTCGATCATATGGTGATATGATGGGTGGAATGCTGGTATTGTTGGAGCATGCCAGTAGTTGGTCATCTCAGTATCAACGGAGATCATGTCATGATTCCGTTCATCTCCTTTTCGGTACTATCAAAGGCCATCCGTTGGGATTACGGTCTAGTCAGTTGTAAACCACTTCCCGAGTACACACCAAGTAGAGGAGCCGTGATGAGGGTTCCATGGCCCTGGATTAAAGCCCGTCATCCGGTCAGGGGGCATGGGTGTTTCCGGTTGGGACCAAGAGGGGGGCACCCCTTAGAGCGCGCATATATAAATTTGGTCCCATGCTATTCGAGGTTGTAGCCTCCCCGTCTTAAAGTTTTCCGTGAATGTCGTCACGGGTGATTCCGGACGACAGGATGTTAAATGGGTGTGTACTGGTTAGTTGGGTTTCTACTAAAACACCGTAGACGGGACTAGCCTACGTGGCTAGTAGAACCCGTTGGCTATGAGTTAATGGTACAAGCTCTGCAGAGTTAAATTCCTTCAGTAGCCATGTTTATGGCCTAGGGTCAATCTTCATGTCAACCTCGTGACCGTCTCTAGTATATTCTTTCTGGTAACTAGAGTAGTGTTTTTGTCAAGTTCATTTGGTAGATGAACTCACCAACTATCTCATCATTGATTTATTTTCAGAAGTATTTCATCATTGTTATATTGTTGTTCATAAGCCCTTTATGTGATGTCGCTCAGACGTCCGACTGTGGCATTCTTTTTATTTATAAGCCCTTTATGTGATGTCGCTCGGACGTCCGACTGTGGAATTCTTTTTATTTATAAGCCCTTTATGTGATGTCGCTCAGACGTCCGACTGTGGCATTGTGTTTATTTATAAGCCCTTTATGTGATGTCGCTCAGACGTCCGACTGTGGCATTCTTTCTATTTATAAGCCCTTTATGTGATGTCGCTCAGACGTCTGACTGTGGCATTCTTTTTATTTATAAGCCCTTTATGTGATGTCGCTCAGACATCCGACTGAGGCATTGTTGTTATTTACTTTTACTAGAAGCCCTTTATGTGGTGTCGCGCAGACGCCCGACTGTGGCCTGCTATCGTTCATTATTTTTCCTACGAGGCGTCACTCAGACACTCGTTTATTCTCCTTATATTTATCTTATGGATTTCAGGAGGATTACCGCCCGACTTCTATCATTGCATACAGTGCATTCATATTTTATTCCGGTCGCATTTTTGCTGGAATGCTCATATGCATCATGTTGGCATTTATTATATCTTAAGTCCGAACTGTCTTGCGAGTACATTCAAAGTACTCACCTGGCTTGTTGATTTGGCCAGATGTGGACGAAGGCGATCTCATGGATGAGGAATTCGATAGCGAGTCCGACGCTTAGAGGAGTCCCAGTCAGTCCCTTGCGATCCTGGAGTTGATCACTGTTTTATAACCGCTTCCGCCTACCACCAAATAAATTCATCGGGTCTCACTTAGACACTCGATGAGTTGTATAATATTGGAGTCACATCACCCACTTCACTGTGACATATTCCACAACTTTTTATTACGAGTTAGTAGTATGCCACCCTGCCTTGTGTCATATCCGCCTTTATGTATTATATTGGCGCGCTTGTAATAAAATTGTTGAGCAACCCCTAGCTCAACCCTGTATAATATTCAGTGTACTGGATTTCTGTATGAAGGCATTGTCTGCCAGCAGGTAATAATATTCCTCGTTGGTTTATTAAAAAAGGTCGGCCTTCCGGTAATTATTTTACTGAAGGACCAGTCCTGACAACCTTGGTATCAGAGACAGGCTGACTGTAGGAAGCCACTAGGTGCACTCGCTAATCGGTTATTAGCGAAAAATTTGCCTTTCAGCATTTTTACATCTGTAGCAATTTTCTGTTGGTTAGCATAAATTTATGGCCTGACTAGTCGGAACTTTTGTCTACTTTTGTAGATGGCCAGCAACGAATGTGATGCACAGGTGTTCGCCAACATTCCTGAGGGGTTTTTCAAGCTCCTCTTCGCCATCACCAAAGTTGCAATCGGGCCATCCACTCGTCCCGAGTTTACACTCTACCGTCACAAGCTCAACGACAGCGTGTCTATGCATCAGCTGTGGTACACTTCAAAGGTGGGCGTTCTGAAGCGCGCTGCCTTCGATTTGTGGGCAGAGCCATGCCTATGGAGAGGCATGCCATGCAGATGGCTGCCCGTGAGGCGATAGCTCGTCTCCGGGACATCCTTACTTCGATGAAGACTCGTCGCTTCCGTTACCTCCCATGCCACGTGCCATATATGTGTAACTACGCATTTGCTTGCGCAAATGGGGAGCGTGACGAAGCCATTGAATCAATGGTTGAATACCTCAAGGCACTTGAGGCAGCCTTTGATAATCTGGTGGATGACCTGGTGGCCACCCGTATGGAGTTGGTCCAGAGTGGCTTCGCCAACAGGAGGGAGCTGCTCCATACTGCACCACCGATGACATTTGTCTCGTCCACCGCATCCTATGCACCATCCATCTTAGCCACTGCTCGTCATCTGCCTACCACTGAGGAGTTCGACCAAGTCATCGCTCCTACTCCAGTCAGAGCTGCACCGCCTGCTGCACCTGCTAAGACACCTCGTACTCTTACTCCGCGCCTGGAGCCCATCAGTGAGGAGGAAGTTGAGTCTCCATCGCCACTAGGCCTTACCCTCGGCAGGCCGAGGGAAATCTTCAACATCTCCGACTAGAGCATCATTCCGCGACGCACCACGCTCGCTTGTAATATTTGTGTGTTATGTAAAATAGGTCGATGGGAGTAGTCTGTTTGCGCATCATGTAGGATCTTGGAGGAGTGCACTAGTTCTAATAACATGTCAGGATGTGTACGCACACCCTGAGTGACGTATGTATAATTAGAACCGGCGTGTAATATATGTACTAGCAGCCTTCTCCGTGCGCAATCAACCAGTTTATTTCAAAAATCTCTTTCGAGCTCGCGTTTGGTCACTTTTGCAAAATCTTGGTTTATTTTGCTACTCGGTTCTTCTCAGATTTTCTGCTTTATTACCCCAGAGTAAGAAATGACTCATCCCTGGACATGTTCCATGCCAAGTCCGCCGGAAGAAAACTATGGTACACAGACAAACAACAATTTCTCAGAGGGGCAGTCAAGTCAGCAGGGCAGTGAAACGGCATTTTCTCAAGAATGCCGCCTTTATGAGCAAAGTCAGCAACAACACCAAGAAATGATGAACCATGTCATTACATGGGAAATCACCGCGAGCTATACCAACCGCACTCAAAATTGTCTGAATTTCAGAAGACACGTCCAACAACATTTTCGCACACAGACAAGCCTCTTGAGGCCGATGATTGGCTTCGAGATATTGAAAGGAAATTAATTATGGCACAATGCTCAGACCGTGAAAAAGTATTGTACGCACCACATTACCTCACTGGAGCAGCCGCGTCATGGTGGGAAAATTTCCTGCTTATGCATCCCGACATAAATAATATCACATGGGAAGATTTCAAGGAAGGCTTCCGTGGGGCACACATTCCTAAGAGTATTATGAAGATCAAGAAAAGAGAATCTGATGACCTCAAGCAAAGAGGCATGACAGTACAGGAATACAACAGTCAGTTTGCGCAATTGTCACGTTATGCCAACGAAGAGCGAATGACGGAAAATAAGAAGATGGATAAATTCCTGGACGGACTAGCACCAGCACTGAAATGCCAGTTAGTCGTACACACTTTTCCAGATTTCAAGACACTGGTAGACAAAGCCATTACACTGGAAAATGAACGTCGTAGTCTGGAAGACATCCGCAAGACAAAAAGGGATCAGACCAACCACCCCCGCAACAACAAGAATAAAATAAATTTCCAGAGGAACGGGGCGAACATACCCACGACCAACGACACACGTCCAAATAAGAATTTTCATGCAAGAGACAAGGATTTCACCTATCGTCCAGGTGTTACCTGCTACGCATGTGGAGAAGAGGGACACTATGCTAAACAGTGTCCTAAGCCAAGAAACTCAGCACCGAAGCCAAACAGCAACGGAAACAATTCCGCGCCCAAGCGTATCAATTTCAACCCCAATAACAATCACAGGAAAGGCCACCTGAACCATGTGACCAAGGAGCAAGCATAGGATGCCCCAGATATCATACTCGGTACGTTCCCTATCAACACAATACCTGCCACGGTTTTGTTTGATTCTGGAGCTTCTCATTCGTTCATTTCGAAGAGTTTTGCTTTGCAACATGGTTTTTCAATGCTTCCCTTGGGAAAACCAAGGACCATCAAGTCCCCCGGAAGTAAGCAGATCACTCAGAATTACTGTCAAGGTTTGACCATTGAAATTGAGGGATTAAAGTTTCACGCAAACCTCATCGTGTTGGAAAAAAAGGACGGGATGTTATTCTGGGTATGGATTGGCTAACCACCAATAAAGGATTTATCGACTGCTTCAACAGGACAGTGATTCTTACTCATCACCATGGAAAAACAATAAGAGTCGCAGCTCAGGAAAGACCGGTGTCACGACAACCAAAATTAAACAAAGTTGACACATCTGAGTTAAGCAAGGTTCCAGTTGTATGTGAATTTCCGGACGTATTTCCCGAGGAATTACCAGGCATGCCACCAGATAGAGAAATAGAATTCATTATTGAGCTAGCACCGGGAACCACCCCCATATATAAGAAACCATACAGAATGGCACCATCCGAGTTGGTTGAATTAAAGAAGCAAATAAAGGAACTGCTAGACAAAGGATTTATACGGGCCAGCTCCTCACCTTGGGGTTCGCCGGTATTGTTTGCCAAAAAGAAGGATGGGACCATGAGGCTGTGTATAGACTACCGAGCACTCAACATGGTCACAATCAAGAATAAATACCCGATGCCCCGGATAAATGATTTATTTGACCAGCTCGCGCAAGCCAAAGTTTTCTCAAAGGTTGACTTAAGGTCAGGATATCATCAACTGAAAGTATGGACAGAAGATATCCCGAAAACAACATTCACCTCAAGATACAGACTTTATGAATTTACAGTAATGCCGTTTGGACTGACCAACGCCCTCGCATATTTCGTCCACCTCGTGAACAAGGTATTTATGAAATTCATGGACAAATTCGTGGTGGTGTTTATTGATGATATCTTAGTATATTCAAAGACACGAGAAGAACATGCTGAACACCTCCGCATTGTACTGGGAGAATTAAGGAAACACCAACTTTACGCCAAATTCAGCGAATGTGAATTTTGGTTGAGACAAGTGGGCTTCCTAGGACACGTATTAACACAAGAAGGAATTGCTGTGGACCCAGATAAAGTCAAAGCCGTACTTGGCTGGAAGTCACCAGCCAGTGTAACGGATATACGCAGTTTCCTCGGTATGGCCGGATATTACAGAAGGTTTATTGAAGGATTTTCTACCATAGCCAAACCAATGACACAGCTACTCAAGAAGGATAAGAAATTCGAGTGGACCGAAGCATGTGAGAAAAGCTTCCAAGAACTCAAAAAGAGGTTAACAACAGCCCCAGTATTAATTGTGCCGGACATACACAAGAGTTTTGAAGTATATTGCGACGCATCCCGGAAAGGTCTCGGATGCGTACTAATGCAAGAAGGCAAAGTAGTCGCATACGCTTCCCGGCGACTACGAAAACATGAAGAAAATTATCCTACCCACGATTTAGAGTTGGCAGCAGTCATTCATGCGCTCAAGGAATGTAGGCACTTTTTGCTTGGAAATCGCTGTGAAATATATACGGACCATAAGAGCCTCAGCTATATTTTCACACAGCCAGATCTCAATTTACGACAAAGACGCTGGCTGGAACTGGTAAAGATTACGACGTCGGTATCCACTATCACCCAGGAAAAGCAAACGTGGTAGCAGATGCTCTCAGCCGTAACCCCAGCCCGAACAGCGGCAGCATACAGAACCTGAGACCCGAATTTCAGCAAGAATTCGCCAGACTCAACCTAATGATGGTCACAGAAGGCGAAGTATCCAAGCTAGAAATACAGCCTACGCTAATTAAGCAAATAAAGAAGGCTCAGCATGGACATCCCAACATCGAAGGGATAAAAAGAAAAGCAAGTCAGGGCAAGGCCTCAGAATTCACCATAGACAGTGAAGGAATATTATGGTTTGGAGACAGACTTTGCGTACCAAATAGCAACGACCTTAAGCAGCAAATTCTAGCAGAAAGCCACACCGCTCCATACTCGATCCACCCTGGAGGTACAAAAATGTACAAGGATATTCAGGAAAGATTTTGGTGGCACGGCATGAAGAGGGATATAGCCACTTTTATTGCATGCTGCGAATCATGTCAACGCATCAAAGCCGAGCACCAAAAACCCGCAGGGCTATTACAGCCAAACAAGATACCAGAATGGAAATGGGACGATATTGGAATGGATTTTATTGTTGGACTACCACGGTCACAACACGGTAATGATGCCATATGGGTCATCACAGATAGACTGACCAAGGTGGCACATTTCATACCAGTCAAGACAACCCATACCACTCAAAATCTCGCCAAGCTTTACCTCGCCCGGATAGTATGCCTACATGGTGTTCCCAAGACTATAATATCCGACAGAGGCACTCAGTTCGTCTCCAAATTTTGGGATCAGTTGCAGCAAGCCCTCGGAACACAGCTAACGTTCAGTACGGCTTACCACCCCCAGACTGGAGGACAAACAGAACGAGTAAATCAGATACTCGAAGACATGCTAAGGGCATGTGTCCTCACCTATGGGACCAGTTGGGAGGAAAGCTTACCATATGCCGAGTTTGCATACAACAATAGTTACCAAGCTAGCCTGCAGATGGCACCTTTCGAAGCCCTGTACGGACGAAGATGCCGTACTCCATTAAACTGTTCAGAAACAGGGGACAGTCGCATATTCGACCCAGATATGTTAAAGGAAGCCGAGGAGAGAGTAAAAATAATACGGGATCGACTCAAAACCGCCCAAAGCCGACAAAAGAGCTATTATGATCAAAAGCATCGGGAAATAAGTTTTGAGCCCGGTGATGACGTATACTTACGTGTGACACCTATGAGAGGACTTCAACGATTCAAAGTCAAAGGGAAACTAGCACCACGATTCATTGGACCCTTTCGTATAGTTGCACGGAGAGGCACAGTAGCTTATCAGCTGGACCTTCCCAAGGAACTGTCAGACGTCCACGACGTGTTCCACGTCTCGCAACTATGGAAATGTGTAAGCAACCCAGAGAAACATGTGTCACATGAAAACCTTGATGTGCAACCAGATCTCACCTACCGAGAACACCCAGTAAAGATTTTGGAGGAGTCTGAAAGAAGAACCCGTCAGAAATCAATTAAATTTCTCAAGGTTCAGTGGAGTAATCACACAGAAGATGAGGCAACATGGGAAAGGGAAGATTTCCTTCGGGCAGAACATCCACTCCTATTTGAGGATCAGCTGAAATCTCGGGGACGAGATTTTTCCTAAGGGGGTAGGTGTTGTAACACCCCAAATTTTTGAGTTGGTTTTTCTTCCAAACTTTTGGCCTTTTTGAAAGAGGATTGTTTGATCTTTTCCTTTGCCCTTCTAAAATCCTTTCTGGCCAAAGTTTGTGTGCCTTCTCAAGCTTGGTATTTGGCCTTGAAGTTTTTCTCTTGTGTTTAGCTCAAGCACAAGTTGAGTTTCAAAAGCGGTTGTTTGAATTCTCGCCTTCTTGTTTTGAGTCTCTCAAGTTTAACCTTGGACTTATCTCCCTCTCCATCCTTCATCTTGTCATGACCCCAACAGAGATATTTCTCTCCAAGACCCTCTCCACATCTTAGGACAAGTCTTTCATGAATTCCAGTAAGTTTGAACCTTATTGGGATTTTCCCCTATTTATTTCACTCCAAAAATAATCATGTCTTTTATAGTGGACCTTGGTGATTTACAAAGGAGCTACCATTTCCATTTAGTTGTTTGATTCCAAACCAACTCTCCTAGATAGTCTTTAGTACCCACAACCTAGATCCATCTTGTTTCACTGGTCCATAGTTCAAGATTTTCAAATTTCACCTACTGCAAGTTTGGACCAGATTTGCAAAATTTGGTGAAATTCATATTTATCTTCTTCCAAAAATTCTGTGTAAAATCATGCAACCTCTAGATACATCAAGAGGCCACTCCACCAAAAATCAGCCCCAGGAACATTGCACAAATACCAGAAACATTTCATCAAACACCTAGTCTACACTGTTTGTCAAATTCAAAACTGTTAACTGAAACTATCGATAGTTCGTCAGTTTCTTCAGCGCAGCGATAAACCTCGTCTGTACCTCCTTGGCTCGATGCTGCACTGCAGCTTCTTCTTATCCATGCGTTGCACGCTCGCTTGGCAGGGCGTCGGTGGCGCTCTGGCCCGACCACGCCGGCGACTGCCACGGCAACAGCGCCGCCCGTGGCGGCTGACGGAAGCAACGCCGCGGCTCAACGCTGTTCGGTGCCGCCCAAACCACCCCAGTGCTCCGCGTGTCCATCTCCACAGCCAACGCACGCCTGGCACGCCGTCGCCGTGGCCTGGCACGCGCAGAGCGCCGTTTCTGCAGCCGACGTGCCGTGTGGCCGTTCTGTCGAGGACAGGCCGTAACTCCACCTCTCCTGCTGAGTTAAGCGCGGGAATGGAACCCCTACAGATCCTAGATGATGCTCAAGTCCCTAACCCCGCTGTCCGACCACTGCAGCACCGTAATCGGCTCGCCGGACTTATCCGTTCTCGGCAGCCACCTCGAGCCGCCTATAAAAGGGCACCCCAGAGCTCGTTCTCGAGCCCACACATCCTCACTACCTCCCTAGACCACGCCCAGCCTCTGGAAGAGCCTCGCGAGGCCCTTCTTCCCCAGCTCCGGCCAGCTACCTCCGCCTCGGGCCCCAGCTCCGTTCACTCCGGTGAGGGCTTCTCTGCCGCCGTGGACTCGGGCGTAGCATCCTGGCATCCACCTAGACCTAACCCCCACTTTAATTCCATCCCAGGAGCCCTCCCCTACGAGGTCCACGACCACCCGAGCCGCCGTCCGCCGGAGATAGTGTCGCCGTCGACGTGGGGCTCGCCAACACCCAACTCTACCACCGTTCGACACGGAAGACCACCGTGAAGCCGTAGGTACCACTCCCCTCCCCTAACTCATCGTGGATCGACGCCGGCGATCACCGCAGCACCGGCGCCGGTGCGGCTCTATTTCCATTTTCAAACCTGACAAGTGGGGTCCCCTGTCAGCCTCACATCTCTCCCCCTCGAACCGTTTTCTGTTAAGCGTATTCGAGCAAAGTGCGTTTTCCTTTGCGGTTGACGTACTGCGTACCGATTCGCTTTGTTATTTTCTGTTCTAGCCCCTGGATCTTCTCTGTTTCATTACAGATGAGTCCCTAGACAGAAACCTTAATATCTTTTTAAACTAAAAGTGATTTTGAGTTGATTCTTTTTCTGTCCACCTTGGTTTTCTGTCTAGTTTTTTTTTCATATTTATGTAGAAATTTTTGGAGCAACTTTAGTTGCACACGCGGTATTTATGTTAGTGTTTATTTTGTTTGAATACATAGATACCGGAGGCCGTGACGGGGACGCGAATCACACCGAGTTAGGCTCCGACTTTTCAGAACCAGGCAAGCATGTTTGAACCTTTGATATGATGAGTGTGTTGCATGTTTTCTCGAGGAGCTCTTCTCATAAGCATGGTCATATAAGCATTATGTATGGTTATATTTCATGCAAGTGAGCTTCGGGTGAGCCCCGAAAGTTGAAGTTTCAACCACCTCGATCATATGGTGATATGATGGGTGGAATGCTGGTATTGTTGGAGCATGCCAGTAGTTGGTTATCTCAGTATCAATGGAGATCATGTCATGATTCCGTTCATCTCCTTTCCGGTACTATCATAGGCCATCCGTTGGGATTATGGTCTAGTCAGTTGTAAACCACTTCCCGAGTACACACCAAGTAGAGGGGCCGGGATGAGGGTTCCATGGCCCTGGATTAAATCCCGTCATCCGGTCAGGGGGTATGGGTGTTTCCGGTTGGGACCGAGTGGGGGGCACCCCTTAGAGCGTGCATATATAAATTTGATCCCATGCTATTCGAGGTTGTAGCCTCAACATCTTAAAGTTTTCCGTGAATGTCGTCGCGGGTGATTTCGGACGACAGGATGTTAAATGGGTGTGTACTGGTTAGTTGGGTTTCTACTAAAACATCGTAGATGGGCCTAGCCTACGTGGCTAGTAGAACCCATTGGCTATGAGTTAATGGTACAAGCTCTGCAGAGTTAAATTCCTTCAGTAGCCATGTTTATGGCCTAGGGTCAATCTTCATGTCAACCCGGTGACCGTCTCTAGTATATTCTTGCTGGTAACTAGAGTAGTGTTTTTGTCAAGTTCATTTGGTAGATGAACTCACCAACTATCTCAGCATTGATTTATTTTCAGAAGTATTTCATCATTGTTATATTGTTGTTCATAAGCCCTTTATGTGATGTCGCTCAGACGTCCGACTGTGGCATTCTTTTTATTTATAAGCCCTTTATGTGATGTCTCTCAAACGTCCGACTGTGGCATTCTTTTTATTTATAAGCCCTTTATGTGATGTCGCTCAGACGTCCGACTGTGGCATTCTTTTTATTTATAAGCCCTTTATGTGATGTCGCTCAGACATCCGACTGAGGCATTCTTGTTATTTACTTTTACTAGAAGCCCTTTATGTGGTGTCGCTCAGACGCCCGACTGTGGCCT
>LR738714.1:60166511-60301129 GCA_902687465.1 Secale cereale | reverse complement strand
TATAAGCCCTTTATGTGATGTCGCTCAGACGTCCAACTGTGGCATTCTTTCTATTTATGAGCCCTTTATGTGATGTCGCTCAGACGTCCGACTGTGGCATTCTTTTTATTTATAAGCCCTTTATGTGATGTCGCTCAGACATCCGACTGAGGCATTCTTGTTATTTACTTTTACTAGAAGCCCTTTATGTGGTGTCGCTCAGACGCCCGACTGTGGCCTGCTATCATTCATTATTTTTCCTACGAGGCGTCACTGAGACACTCGTTTATTCTCCTCGTATTTATCTTATGGATTTCGGGAGGATTACCGCCCGACTTCTATCATTGCATACAGTGCATTCATATTTTATTCCGGTCGCATTTTTGCTGGAATGCTCATATGCATCATGTTGGCATTTATTATATCTTAAGTCCGAACTATCTTGCGAGTACATTCAAAGTACTCACCTGGCTTGTTGATTTGGCCAGATGTGGACGAAGGCGATCTCATGGATGAGGAATTCGATAGCGAGTCCGACGCTTAGAGGAGTTCCAGTCAGTCCCTTGCGATCCTGGAGTTGATCACTGTTTTATAACCGCTTCCGCCTACCACCAAATAAATTCATGGGTCTCACTCAGAGACTCGATAAGCTGTATAATATTGGAGTCAGATCACCCACTTCACTGTGACATATTCCACCACCTTTTATTACGAGTTAGTAGTATGCCACCCTGCCTTGTGTCATATCCGCCTTTATGTATTATATTGGCGCGCTTGTAATAAAATTGTTGAGCAACCCCTAGCTCAACCCTGTATAATATTCAGTGTACTGGATTTCTGTATCAATGCATTGTCTGCCAGCAGGTAATAATATTCCTCGCTGGTTTATTAAAAAAGGTCGGCCTTCCGGTAATTATTTTACTGAAGGACCGGTCTATCCTACATATTGCGGCCTTCGTTGCTCTTTGTGAGCTATTTCTGGGCTGCGAGGCTCATTTTAGGCTACGGCGAAAGTTCTTCTTCCTTGTTCCTCGCTCCTATAAGGGATCTATATTCGAGGTGGGAGGAGCCGAAGTGTGGCGCATAGCCGAGACAGGTTATCTGCCCGGTACTCCAAGAAGGCATCCGTAGAGTGGCCCTCGGAGTGGTGTTACATCAAGGATGTGGTCCTGCCGGACCCAATCCGGCAAGGCCTCCCCGAATATTCTAGTGCCCCTTTAAAAAAGCGTTTCAACTGGTGTCCTGGCAGTCTCAAGGAGGAAGATAGTGTGGAGGTAAAAAGACTTGCAAGCAAGATCAGACTACTTGCCCACCTCAAGCTGACAATAATCGAAGTGATGGCGATCTCAATAGCATGATGCGTGCAGCCGCTCCAGGCCAGAGGGTTTCCTATGTTGCACTACAATGGCCAAGATGATGCCTCACGCTGTCTATGCGAGGGTCTGGATAACCCCGCCGCTCTGGCCGCTATCCTAGCTGATCTCTACAAAGGGAGAAGGAGGATATTCTTCGCTTGAAGTGTCGGGAGGGTTTCTCTATGTATAACCCCATCGATTGGGTAAGCTTTTCCTTGATCGCTAGTTTTACTCAATTTTTATTCTAAGATTCGTTACCCAAACTGAGTTCGGTTGCTTCCAACAGGAGTGGAAGAAGGTTGTCGAAAACATTAGCAGTCCTATCCCACAGTGACAGGACCATATTTGGGACACGGATCCCGAATTTGAGGAGGATCTGGACATTGGCATAGATCTTAAAGACGGAGTCTTTTATCAAACCAGCCATGACGGTATCGAAGTGGCTATTATAGCCGACTATCCTGGCCTTCTTCCTTCCTCTCAGTTAAATGCCCAGGAGACTCCTCTTCAAAGAGAATATTCCCAGCGCGCCTCACCCACCGCACTATCTCATGCTCAAAAGGGGCGGCGCTCATCCGGTCATAATGCATCAAGAGTGTCTTCCCAGAGGGCGACGCCTGTGCAGGGCGGGTCTTTGAAGCGAAAGGGGACGAGAGACACCACTGAAACTCCTTATTTATCAAAGAGGTATGACTCCTTAACATATGTCTGGTGGCAGAGCCGGATCATAATTTTCCACTTTATTTTTCTTTTTAGGAAGAATATATGCCGGACTGTCTTCGGGGATCCTGCTGGTCATACTCCAACCAACCCAACCCCAGGCCCATCCACAAGGACTAGGGCTGATGCGGGGGTAACGCCGGATTGTCCTCTTCAAGAGGATTCAGATGTGGTATTAGTTACCAATTCTGAAGTGGAGAGCGCAATGAACCATCGGTAGCGAAAAGCAGCCATGCGCGGCTCAACTTTCACTGAGGAGGCTTTTAACGCCTTCAGTTCTGCAGATGCATATATCCGAGCCGCTCGAGATGGACTTGCCGGATCCACTCATCAGCTTTCCAAAGATATGCGGGTGAGTGTTAATTCAATGTTCATATGCCAATAGCCCCGAGACTTAAAGCAGTTGGCCCAACTAATTTAAGGATTGTTGTGTTTTTAGGTACTCAAGGAAAAGAATAGCACATTATCCAAGGAACTGGAAGAGTGCCAAACCAAGCTTACTACTGTTACCAGCGAATTGGAAAATTCACAGAAGTCCAAGAATGGCTCTGATGGTAAAAACAATAATGTCCGAACAGTATTGTCATGTACCGTTCAATGATCTTTAAGTATACATTGTTTGAACTGCAGCAACAGGACCAATAGACCAGTTGGAGGAAAAGCTAAGGGCTGCTCTGGCAGCGAAGCAGCAAGCCGAAGGGCAAACCACTACTGGTGAATGTGTATTCTTTTCCTTGAGTACCTAAAAACAAGCTGCAGGATACAAGCATCAAGCTAGCCGAAGAGTTAAAGGACGTGCGAGCCCAACTCTCGGATGCCTTAAAAGAGAACAAGAAGCTTAAGGGCGGCATATTCAGTATGACAATAAACCTAGCTTTCATTATAGTCCCTTGATTCAAAGTTTCCTTACGAAAACTGTTCCTGCAGGTTTGTTAACTGGGCGATCCGAAGGAGAGGTGCCCGGATATCAAGGTGATCTGCTGCAAGAGCTTTCCAAGATACACGAGCGAACTCGAAAGGCCATGAAGAACATGGCAAAGGCTTTATGGCCGGCCGATTCTCCTCCAGAAATTATGGAGGAACTAGCGAGTCTATTCAAAGGGGCCCGACACCGCTTTGAATTATGGAAAGCGTCAGCATGCCAAGAAGGTGCCCAAGAAGCCTAGGCTATGGTGAAGACACGTTATACCGGGCTAGACCCGAACCATATGGCTCGGGTTGGACCTCGTGGGTCTAACAGACTAGAAATCCCTGTAAGCTTGGTGTACGACCAATTAAAGACAGCCGCAAAGTATTCTCAACAAGACTGTAAATTAGATAGGTTCATAGATGGTATAGATGAAGAGTAGGCATTTCATTCTATGTAACAATGTACTTTCTCATCAAACTTATCTCCGGCCGAAATTAATTAAAGGATTGTCATGGCCGACCTTCTGCTGTAACCTCCGAAAACCCAAGGGCTAGAGTGTTTCTGAATACTATACATGTGGTGAACACGTGTTATGTTCGGTAACCAGGCAATCCGGTCATAATTGCTTGAACAGACAAACTATGTTCGGGGAGCTATGTTATATTACAGTTTAACGTAGAAACATCTTCGAGAGAGAATAGTTCCGTTAAGGGTTCATTTCCCTGGGTCAGCATGCGTATATATGCATGCCTAGCTTAGATCCTATAAAGAGGATTGTAGGATGTCATATCTTATTAGATTTAGAAATGTATGCTCTTTTAAAAGCAATACGTTGGTATTCGCCGACCGATTATTCCCTTAAGAACACTAGCTTTCGGCTTCACCCGTCTGAGGTACAGGTCTGGATTACCCGGTTGTAACAATCATAGAGGTGCTCCCTTTACACCCTAGCCAAACAATCGGGAACGTAGGGTATAAGCACAGGAGCGAGGCAACCCAGCTAGGCAAAAACTTAAGTCATAAAGGTGCATATAATGGCAAGGAGACTGTATGAAACAGACGACATAAATATTCTGAGCAATGTGCTTTTTAATAATGGTCTTCGTTATAGAAGCCCACAAGTATTTTTTAGGTATATACATTTGAGGATGTTCTACCCTGTGGTAGTTCGGTTGAGCGAAAACTTATCGATAAGAAAAAATAAGAAAAAGAAGAGGAGAATTTTAAAATGAAAATAGGGAATAAGATCTAGGCTGAAAAGAAAACATGTGCTACCGAACTATCCGTAGAATCGTCAGGGCCTGGCAGCATTCCATGGCTTTGGCTCAAGGCGATTTTCTGATGCCTTTTGAAGCCGATAGGCTCCACCGGTGAGTACTTCGTCAATAATGAAGGGGCCCTCCCATCTTGGTTTGAGCTTGTCCTTTTTCTTCTTCGGGAGGCGTAAGACGAGTTCGCTGACATTGTATGTCTTGGCCCGCACTTCTCTGCTCTGGTATCGCCTGGCCTACTATTGATAGAATGCGGAACGGGCCTGCGCGATATCGTGCTCCTCTTCAAGGACGTCTAGGTCATCTTGCTAATCGAGCTCGGCCTCTCTCTCTTCATACATGCGCACTCGAGGTGAGTCATGAATAATGTCGCAGGGCAAAACAGCCTCTGCACCGTGCGCCATGAAAAAAGGTGTGTATCCGGTTGTCCGATTAGGTGTGCTTCGCAGACCCCAGGGTACGGAGCCGAGCTCCTCTACCCAGTGTTTATCTGACTCCTGTAGGGAGCACACTAGTCGGGGCTTAATGCCACTCATTATCCAGCCATTGGCTCTTTCTACCTGACCGTTTGTTTGAGGATGGTACACGGAGGCGTAATCAAGTTTGATGCCTAACTTAGCGCACCAATTTTTCACCTCATCAGCTGTGAAGTTGGAGTCGTTATCCATGATAATGTTGTGCGGGACACCGTAATGGTGTACCACGCCGGATATAAAATCTATCACTAACCCTGCCTCATCTTTTCGGACTGGCTTGGCTTCTATCCATTTGGTGAATTTGTCCACCATGACCAGTAAATATTTCTTTTTATGGCTTCCCCCTTTAAGAGGTCTGACCATATCCAGCCCCCAAACCACAAAGGGCCAGGTAATGGGGATGGTTCTGAGAGCGGTGGGAGGCATATGACTTTGATTTGCGAAAAGATGGCAGCCAACACAATGTTGGACTAGGGTCTGTGCATCTGCACGCGCAGTTGTCCAGAAGAAGCCAGTTTGGAAGGCCTTGCTTACAAGAGCTCGGGCCTCGGCGTGATGGCGGCCCATACCAGCGTGTGTTTCGTCTAGAAGTTGTCATCCCTCCTCTTTAGAGATGCACCTTTGGAGAATACCAATAGTGCTTTTCTTGTATAGTTCACCTTCGTGGACCTTGTAGGCTTTAGAACGCCGAATTATATGGCGGGCCTCATTTTGGTCATCGGCGAGCTCTTACCTAGTAAGGTAGGCTAGGAAAGGCTCCATCTAGGGGGCTATAACAGCCATGATCTCATGAGTCGACGATGTGATTTCCATGTAGGTGTCCCTGATGACATCTGTATTGAGTTTGGCTGGGGGCATGTTCGAGTCTAGATTGGCGTCACTGCTCTTGTCCTGCCATGTTGTTGATGGCATGAACAACCTTTCCACAAAAGTGTTAGGTGGGACTGGGTCGTGTTTGGCGCCCATGCGAGCAAGTATGTCCGCTGCTTGATAACTGTCCTGAGCCACATGGTGAAACTCCAGGCCCTCAAATCATGCCGATATTTTTAATATGGCGTTTAGATAAGCTGCCATTTTTGAATCCTTCGCATCAAATTCTATGTTTACCTGAGATATGGTGAGGTTTGAGTCTCCGCGCACCTCAAGGCGTTGTATACCCATGGATACGGCCAAGCGGAGACCATGTAGTAATGCCTCGTATTTGGTCGTGTTATTTGAGTCCGTGTACATAATCTACAGCACGTAGCAGACCGTATCCGCTGTGGGGGATATCAAGATGACGCCGGCCCCAAACCGGCTAACATTTTGGAACCGTCGACATACATAGTCCAGTGGGAGTATGATCCATACTCTTTAGGGAGTTCGGCTTCAGTCCATTCCGCGACGAAGTCGGCCAACACCTGGGACTTAATAGTCCGGCATGGTTTGTATGTTATTTCGAACGGTAGGAGCTCTATGGCCCATTTGGCTATGCGTCAAGTGGCATCTTTATTATAGATAATGTCGCTGAGTGGTACTTCAGATGCCACTATGTTCGAACACTTTTGAAAGTAGTGTCGGAGCTTCCGAGATGCCATGAATACCACATAGGCAATTTTCTTGTAATGGGGGTATCGTGATTTGCACGGTGTGAGAACCTCGGATACATAGTATACGGGTTTTTGAATGGGGAATTTATGTCCCTCTTCATCTCGTTCAATGATGAGCACTGATGGTCCCCAAGTGCAGGGAATCATCGTAGCAATTCCCAATGGTGGAAGTGATAAGTATGGACTGTCGAACCCACAAGGAGCTAAAGGTAAGATCAATATTCTCTCAAGTCTTATCTGCCACTGATACGACTCTACGTACACCGAACGTTTGCTTCCAACTACAAACGAGAAATAAAACTACGTTCTGGGTATGAAGAGGATAACTTTGCATGATATCGGAGAGCTAAAATATAAAAGTAGGTGATGTTATCATAAAGTTAGAATATATTACTAAATATTATAAATAGCGAGTGTGGAATAATGATGGATTGGTGCGCGGAATTGTCCTAGGCAATTGTAACAAGACCGGTAGTCGTCACTGCAATTTCATATGAGGGAGAGGCATAAGCTAACATACTTTCTCTTCTTGGATCATATGCACTTATGATTGGAACTCTAGCAAGCATCCGCAACTACAAAAGATCATTAAGGTAAAACCCAACCATAACATTAAGCATCAAGTCCCCTTTATCCCATACGCAACAATCCCCTTACTCGGGTTTATGCTTCTGTCACTCAAGCAACCCACTATAAGCGAATCATGAACATAGTGCAACACCCTACAGCAGGAATCCCTCACGTTTGTGTGACACGGAGGGCACGATAGGACAGCACCAAAATAAAACATACAACTCGTACCAATCTAGATCATCAATCAACCCGAATACAAAGGATATCTACTCAAAACATCATAGGATGACAACACATCATTGGATCATAATATGTGGCATAAAGCATCATGTTCAAGTAGGGCTTACAGCGGGGTGGGGGAGAGTGGACCACCTAAAAGAAATTAGGATGGTGATGATGATGGTGATGTTGATGAAGACGATCACCACGACAATGATTCCCCTCCCGATGGCACTCCGGCGCCACCGAGAGAGAGGAGGAGAGGTTCTCCCCCTTGTGCTTCCTCCTCCATGGCCTCCCCCTAGATGGGGAGAGGTTCTCCCTTTGGTCCTTGGCATTCATGGCGATGATGGCCCCTCCCGGATCCTCCTCCATGGCCTCCGATGATGATGGCCCCCTCCGGCAAGGTGCCAGAGAGGGCCTAGATTGATTTCTCGTGGTTACACAGGCTTGCGGTGGCGGAACTTCCGATTTTGGTTATTTTCTGGAGGTTTCTGTATTTATAGGAATTTTTTGCGTCGATCTCACGTCCAGGGGGTCTCCGAGTCATCCACGAGATATGGGCCCATGCCTAGGGGGGTGGGCGCGCCCCCCACCCTCGTGGACAGCCCGGGACTCTTCTGTCCAAACTCTTTTACTCCAGGGGCTTCTTTTGGTCCATAAAAAATCATCAAAAATTGGCACGTCAATTGGACTCCGTTTGGTATTCATTTTCTATAAAACTCAAAAACAAGGAAAAAACAGAAACTGGCACTAGACTCTAGGTTAATAGGTTAGTCCCACAAATCATATAAAATAGCATATAAATGTATATAAAACATCTAAGATGGATAATATAATAGCATGAATACTTCATAAATTATAGATACGTTGGAGAGGTATCAGCATCCCCAAGATTAATTCCTGCTCATCCTCAAGTAGGTAAATGATAAAAGAAATAATTTATGAAGTGTGAATGCTAGCAGGTGCACAAGTTTGATCAATGATAATTTCAATCACCTTTTCTAGCATCATTATGTGTCATAACAGTAGCTCATCTCATAAAACTTTTCATGATCAAGTAACAAGCTATTCACATGTTAAAGTATAGATCATAAAATTTCTTGAAAACTATCAAATAGTGCTCTTAGTCATCAAACAATTGCAATTCATCTTATTTTCGGGAAGGGTCTATGGAAGAGATTTGATTCAGCAAACTCCACTTACTCAACTATCATTTAATCTTTCACAATTTCTAACACTCATGTGATATTTATGGGTTCAAAGTTTTAATTGGACACAGAGAAAGATAGGGGCGTATAGTTTCGCCTCCCAACCTTTTATCTCAAGGGTAATGTCTACAATAATAATTTATGAAAACCTACATCCAAGTGGATATATATACATCTGGATCGCTCCAACACAAAGTGCTTGCCAAAGGAAAAAGTGTCAAAAGGAAAGGTGATGATCACCATGACTCTTGTATAAGGGTAGAAGATAAAAGTAAAATATAGGCCCTTCGCAGAGGGAAGCAGAGGTTGCCATGCGCTTTTATGGTTGGATGCACAAAATCTTAATGCAAAAGAACATCACTTTATATTGCCGCTTGTGATAAAGAACTTTATTACATAGTCCGTCGCTTTTATTTCTTCCCTATCACAAGTTTGTATAAAGCTTATTTTCTTCGCACTAATAGATCATACATATTTAGAAAGCAATTTTTATTGCATGCACCGATGACAACTTACTTGAAGGATCTTACTCAATCCTTAGGTAGGTATGATGGACTCTCATGGCAAAACTGGTTTAAGGGATGTTTGGAAGCACAAGTAGTATTTCTACATGGTGCAAAGAATTTGGCTAGCATGAGAGGGAAAGGCAAGCCCAACATGTTGGATGATCCAAGACAATATAACGTTTCGGATATAGGAAAACATAACCCATTAAGTTGTCTTCCTTGTCCAACATCAACCTTTTAGCATGTCATATTTTAATGAGAGCTCACAATTACAAAAGATGTCCAAGATAGTATATTTATATGTGAAATCTCTCTTCCTTCAATATTCTTTCATGAATTGTTCAAGTGGCCAATTCTGTGTTTGCTAACTTTCAATAAGTTTACTGCTATGCTTATTCTGTGTGAAGTCATTACTCCCCATGGTATAAGCATATGAAACATATATAAATTCAGATTTATGATATTCAATTCAGTCAACCATTTACTCATAGGATGTACGTGAAGCACGTGAGTAAATGACAAACTACTCCAAAAGATATAAGTGAAGGACACTGAGTAGTCAAATAATTAACTAGCCATGGGAGGATTCTTTTTCATTCAAGACTTCAGATCCAATGATTTTATTCAAACAGCAAGTAAAATTGAAAATATGCTCCAAGCAAAACACATATCATGTGACGAATAAAAATATAGCTCCGAGTAAGGTATACCGATAGTTTTGAAGACGAAAGAGGGGATGCCTTTTGGGGCATCCCCAAGCTTAGGTGCTTGAGTCTTCCTTGAATATTACCTTGTTGGGAAACATAGCAGAATTTTAAAATTTTATACGCATCACCAAGATCAATCTATGGAGTCATCTAGCAATGAGGGAGAGGGGAGTGCATCAACATACCCTTGTAGATCGCGCGCAGAAGCGTTCAAGAGAACGGGGTTGATGGAGTCTTACTCGTCGTGATCCAAATCACCCATGACCTAGCGCCGAACGGACGGCACCTCTGCGTTCAACACACATATGGTTGGGAGAGACGTCTCCTCCTTCTTGATCCAGCAAGGGGGGAGGAGAGGTTGATGGAGATCCAGCAGCACGACGGCGTGGTGGTGGAAGCAGCGGGATTCCAACTGGGCTTCGCCAAGCGCTACGGGATGAGGAAGAGGTGTCATGGGAGGGAGAGGGAGGCGCCAGGGATTAGGGTGCTGCTGCCCTCCCTCCCCCCCTCTTTATATAGGGCCCCTAGGGAGGCGCCGGCCCTAGAGATCCAATCTCTAGGGGGGCGGCGGCCAAAGGGGGTGACTTGCCCCCCAAGTCAAGTGGGGCGCCCCCCACCCCCCGGGTTTCCAACCCTAGGCGCAGGGGGAGGCCCATGGGAGGCACACCAGCCCACCAGGGGCTGGTTCCCTCCACACTTCAGCCCATTGAGCCCTCTGGGATAGGTGGCCCCACCCGGTGGACCCCCGGGACCCTTCCGGTGGTCCCGGTACAATACCGGTGACCCCCGAAACTTTCCCGGTGGCCGAAACTGGACTTCCTATATACAAATATTTACCTCTGGACAATTCCAGAACTCCTCGTGACATTCGGGATCTCATCCGGGATTCCGAACAACTTTCGGGTTACCACATACTTATATCTCTACAACCCTAGCATCACCGAACCTTAAGTGTGTAGACCCTACGGGTTCGGGAGACACGTAGACATGACCGAGACGAATCTCCGGCCAATAACCAACAGCGGGATCTGGATACCCATGTTAGGTCCCACATGCTCCTCGATGATCTCATCGGATGAACCACGATGTCGAGGATTCAATCAATCCCATACGCAATTCCCTTTGTCTACCGGTATAGTACTTGCCCGAGATTCGATCATCGGTATACCGATACCTTGTTCAATCTCGTCATGGCAAGTCTCTATACTCGTTCCGTAACACATCATCCCATGACCAACCCCTTAGTCACATTGAGCTCATTATGATGATGTCTTACCAAGTGGGCCCAGAGATACCTCTCCGTCATACGGAGCGACAAATCCCAGTCTCGGTTCGTGCCAACCCAACAGATGCTTTCGGGGATACCCGTAGTGTATCTTTATAGTCACCCAGTTACGTTGTGATGTTTGGCACACCCAAAGTATTCCTACGGCATCCGGGAGTTGCACAACCTCATGGTCTAAGGAAATGATACTTGACATTGGAAAAGCTTTAGCATACGAACTACACGATCTTGTGCTAGGCTTAGGATTGGGTCTTGTCCATCACATCATTCTCCTAATGATGTGATCCCGTTATCAATGACATCCAATGTCCATGGTCAGGAAACCGTAACCATCTGTTGATCAACGAGTTAGTAACTAGAGGTTTAATAGGGACACGTTGTGGTCTATGTATTCACATATGCATTACTGTTTCCGGATAATACAATTAAAGCATGAACAATAGACAATTATCATGAACAAGGAAATATAATAATAACCATTTTATTATTGCCTCTAGGGCATATTTCCAACATACCTTGGGGTGCCTTGGGCATCCCCAAGCTTAGGGTCTTTCCACTCCTTATTCTCCTCATATCGATATCTCACTCAAAGCTTGAAAACTTCAACCACACAAAACTTAATGTAACTTCGTGAGATAGGTTAGTATGATAAAGAGTAAACCATTCACTTTGGTACTATCAAAGACAAGGTTCATAATTGTTCTCACACAATGCCTATTGTACCATATCATTTCTAGAATTTGTATTGAGAAATATAAGCCATAGAAACTAGAAAACAAGCATACTATGCAATGAAAACAGAATCTATCAAAAATAGAACAGTCTGTAATGATCTGAACAACAACCATACTTCTGCTACTCTAAAAATTATGAAATACATTGGTGGACGTGAGGAATTTGTCTATTAATCTTCTGCAAAAAGAATCAACTCAAAAGCACTCTTCTGTAAAAAAAATAGCAGCTAATCCCGTGAGCGCAAAGTTTCTGTTTTTTTTACAGCAAGATCACATTAAATTTCACCCAAGTCTTCCCAAAGGTCGTACTTGGCACTTTATTGAAACAAAATCTATAAAACAAGATTACTACAGTAGCTTAATCATGTAAACACAAAAAAACAGTAAGGGTAAATATTGGGTTGTCTCTCAACAAGCGCTTTTCTTTCATGCCTTTTAGCTAGGCATGATGATTTCAATGATGCTCACATAAAAGATAAGAATTGAAACATAAAGAGAGCATCATGAAGAATACGACTAGCATATTTAAATCTAATCCACTTCCTATGCCTAGGGATTTTGTGAGCACATAATTTATAGGAACAAGAATCAACTAGCATGGGAAGGCAAGACAAGTATAACTTCATAACTTTAAGCACATAGAGAGGAAACTTGATATTATTGCGACTTCTACAAGCATGTAATCCTCCCTCATAAAAAAATTCAGTAGCATCATGAATGGGTTCAACAATATAACCATCACATAAAGCATTCTTTTCATGATCTACAAGCATAGAAATTTTACTACTCTCCACATAAGCAAAATTCTTCTCATTCGGAATAGTTGGAGCAAACTCGAAATAGTGGAATCATTACTAACTAAAGTTGACACTCTTCCTAATCCACTTTAGATGATAGTATTATTCTTAGTCCAAAAGATGTAAGTGAAGTTCCTGGAGTATTCTAGGATTAATGTCGACTAGCAAATATCCAAGCTCAAAATATATAAGTGAAGCACGCGAAGCATTCTATAAAACCGTACTCAAAAGATTTAAGTAAAGCACAAAGATCATTATATAAGATCATACTCAAAAGATATAAGTGAAGCACATGAATAATTCTACAGATCAAGGAAGGGCTATCTCATACTAGCATGGTTCTTAAAGAAAAAAATAAAAACACAAGGGACACAAATCATGTAAACAAAACAAAAACCTAGGTATACCGATAATTGTTGAAGAAGAAAGATGGGATGCCAACCGGGGCATCCCCAAGCTTAGATGCTTGAGTATCCTTGAAATATTTACTTGGGGTGCCTTAGGAATCCCCAAGCTTGAACTCTTGCCTCTCTTTATTCTTCTCATATTGATAGCTCCTCGATCTTCGAACACTTCATCCACACGAAACTTTAACAAAAACTTTGTGAGATCCGTTAGTATAATAAAGCAAATCACTACCTTTAGGTACTGTTGCAAGCTTATTCCAATTTCATATTAGCACTTTATATACTGTATTCCAACTTCACCATGGTTCATACCCCCCGATACTACCATAGATTCATCAAAATAAGTGTTCAACACATAGAAAACAGAATCTGTCAAAAACACGACAGTCTGTAGTAATCTGGAAGTTTAGTAAACTTCTGTAACTCTAAAAAATTCTAAAAAAATATGACAATTTGAACAATTTGTACAGAAGTAACGTGCAAAAAATTTCAGACCCATTCTACCTTCTAGTAAAAGAATTAAAATCACGCGCTACAGCCAAAGTTTTTGTTTTTTGTTCTGCACATAGAAAACAAGCAATCAAATCATCCTAAAACCAAAGCTTGGCACATTATTTTTATACTACAATGGATATATACAAGGGGATAATTATCAACAGAGAAACTTCCGTGAAAAATTCTACATTGTTTCCGTGAGCATGAACACAAGTGCTCAAGGTCGACCCTCACTTCTTCAATGCATAACTTTCCAATCACTTCTCTTTTTGAAAAACTTTTTAGGCATAAGGGGCAAGTAAATTTTTTTTGTATGTTCATTCTTTAAAAAAATTGTATGTTTCAACCACAAATAAACAGAAACAAAAAGGAAAAACAAAATCTATTTAGTGAAGAAAGCAAACAAGCACACACGAGAATATCAAGCCCACGTTATTGCTCCCCGGCAATGGCGCCAGAAAAGAGCTTGATGGTCCCCATGTGCAGGGAATCATCGTAGCAATTCCCAATGGTGGAAGTGATAAGTATGGAGTGTCGAACCCACAATGAGCTAAAGGTAAGATCAATATTCTCTCAAGTCCTATCTGCCACTGATACGACTCTACGTACACCGAACGTTTGCTTCCAACTAGAAACGAGAAATAAAACTACGTTGTGGGTATGAAGAGGATAACTTTGCATGATATCGGAGAGCTAAAATATAAAAGTAGGTGATGTTATCATAAAGTTAGAATATATTACTAAATATTATAAATAGAGAGTGTGGAATAATGATGGATCGGTGTGCGGAATTGTCCTAGGCAATTGTAACAAGACCGGTAGTCGTCATTGCAATTTCATATGAGGGAGAGGCATAAGCTAACATACTTTATCTTCTTGGATCATATGCACTTATGACTGGAACTCTATCAAGCATCTGCAACTACTAAAGATCATTAAGGTAAAACCCAACCATAGCATTAAAGCATCAAGTCCCCTTTATCCCATATGTTGAACAGTCACGTTATGTATCTCATGTGATGTATATCTTGTTGAGCTGTTGTAACCAATAGGCCTAGTCTTCAGGTAGTTTCCTAGTCTAGCGCCACTCCTTTGGGACGTGCCCTGCATGTAGGGACTCCTCTGTATATGTAAACTGCTCCAGCTAAGGCAATACACGCACAGATTCATTGCCCAGTTTGGTTATCAGAGCCATGGCTTCCCCAACCTCCTCTCCCTCGCGCACGGCTCACACCGACCCAGCCGCTGCCGCAGCTTCTGCTGCCGCCGCCGCCGCCGCCGGCGGCAACCCCGTTGACGCACGCCATCGCGCTCCGGCCTCCGTTGAGACTCCTGGCTCCGACGGTCTACCTCTTGCCACCCTCCCACCCAACCCTGTGGCTCCGCCCTCCTCCTCCGTCCCTCCCCCACCTCTTCCGGCCAACCTCGCCGGCATCATCGACTTCAAGCTCGCGCTCGATGGCACTAACTTCACCCGCTGGTGGAACTACATCAACTTGATGCTGGCGCGCCACCACGCCGAGGATCACGTCCCGGACGTCTCGGCCAGCCGGATGGCTGACCCGGCATGGCGCGACGACGATAACACCGTCGTCCTTTGGTTCTTCACCACCATCGAGGGTGACCTCCTCGACCTCGTTGCACCTGCTGGATCCACTGCCTTCACCATCTGGACGCGGCTCCATGAATACTTCCTTGCCAACGAGGCCGCACATGCTATGCATCTCGGCCAGGAATTCCGGGCGTGTGTGCGCGGCGACCTCACCATCAACGAGTACTTCCGCCGTTTGCACGGTCTCACTGCCGCCCTCGCCGATGTTCGTGAGCCCGTCACGGATCGGACCCTCACCTTGCAGATGCTCGACGGGCTGGGGCCGAAGTTCCCCATGCAGGCGGCGATCCTGCAGGCCATGGTACCCCTGCCCACCTTCGCGCAGGCGCGCTCCCGTCTCTCCCTCGCCGAGCTCTCCATGGATAAGCGCGCCTGCGCTGAGGGCGCCCAGATCCTCGCCGTGCAGCATGACGAGCACGGCCCTGACGGTGGCGGTGCATGCGGGGGCGATGGGCGCGGAGGCGACCGAGGTGACCGCGCCCCCCTGTTGGAGGTGCCCGTGGTGGTCAGCTCGGCGCGAACCACGGCCAGCGCGGTGGTCGTGGGCGTGGGCGCGGCCGTGGGCATGGTGACGCTCCTGCCGGATGTGGCGCGTGCGCTCAACCTTGGCTCAGGTATTTTGCACCCATGGGCATGCCCTTCCCACCGCCTCGCGCCCCGTGGATCCCTCCGAACTCCGCCGGCGTCCTCGGCCCTCGTCCAGGTGCTCCCACGCAGGCGTACCCTCTGCTGTACCACTCCGCGCCGGCGCCTCCCACTCCCGCACACTTCGGCGCTCCTCCTCATGGCTGGGATGCTGCTCCTATGTTCCACGCCGCCCCCAGCTATGGCTCGGCCCTCCCTCCCAACGCCGAGTGGATAATGGACACGGGCTCCGCCTCCCATGTGGCCAGCGATCCAGGTACCTTGACCTCGTGTCAACCCCTCTTAGCACCTTACTCTCATCATATTATTGTTGGCAACGGTTCTCATCTTCCCGTGCATGCCATTGGTACAGCTCATCTCCCTCCCAAACCTTTTTACCTTCGCCATATTCTTCTCTCTCCCAACATTATTAGGAACCTCATCTATGTCCGTAAGTTTACTCGGGACAATTTATGCTCTATGGAATTTGACCCCCTTGGCTTTTCCGTGAAGGACCTAGCCACCAAGGAGCTTCTTCTGAGGGTCAACAGTGATGGTGATTTGTACTCCTTCTCCGGCAATAACGGCGCCACTCATTGCAGTGCCTTCACCATCTCCACAGGCGATCTTTGGCATCGGCGACTTGAGCATCCTAGCTCCTCTTCATTTACTCGTTTTCCTTTAGATTTTCTTCATGCATGTAATAACGATGCCCGGCCTTCGCATCTCTGTGTTGCGTGCCAAATGGGCAAACATACTCGCCTACCATTCCCCACGTCCAACTCCTGCACTACTGCCCCGTTTCATTTAATACATTGTGATGTTTGGACCTCCCCTATCATTAGCCATTCAGGCTACAAATATTATATCGTTGTTATGGATGATTACACCCATTTTTCTTGGACGTTTCCTCTTCGTGCAAAATTTGAAACGTGTGACACTCTTCTTCGCTTCTTTAAGTTTGTATCCACACAATTTGGTGTGCTCATTCGATGTGTGCAATGTGACAACAGGGGGGAGTTCCTCTCTACTTCTCTACGAGACTATTTCTCCTCCAACGGCATCCCTTTCCGCCTCACATGCCCCCACACTTCACCGCAGAATGGTAAGGCCGAGCGTCACATCCGTACCACTAATGACGTGGTGCGTACCTTGCTGCTCCAAGCCGCCCTACCTCCCCCGTTTTGGGTTGAGGCTCTTCACACCACCACCATGTTGCTCAACATACGTCCATCTCGAGCCATCCATCACTTCACCCCCTACTTCCTTCTCTATGGCGTGCATCCCACCTACGATCACCTTCGCACGTTTGGCTGTCTTTGTTATCCCAACGTCTCTGCCACAGCCGCTCACAAGCTCTCCCCTCGTTCTGTACGCTGCGTCTTCATAGGTTATCCAAGAGAGCAAAAGGGTTACCGGTGCCTTGACTTAGCCACCAGAAAAGTTATTATTTCGCGACATGTCACGTTTGATGAGAGTTTCTTTCCAATCTCTGTATCCACCGAATTCGCAGCCGCAGAAAATCCAGTACCTTCCCAACCCGACTCCCTGATCCGCTCCGCTCCTCGTGCCTCCGATCCCCCGATCCGCCGCCCTCCACTCCAGCTGCGCCACCTGTACCAACCGATCCCACTTGCGCCCAACAACCCACGCCCCCCCGCAATCCCGCTACGGGCCACACCACACCCACCACCAACCCACGCGCATCGCCCGCCCAAACCGCTGGCTCGCAATCGCGTCCGCGGACCCCGACACCTGCGCGCCCGCGGACCCCGCCAACCTCGTACCGCTCAGGATCGCCCCCACGGACTCCGCCAACCTCGTACAACTTGGGATCGCCGCCCGACGCTTTTCCAGACGTGCCTACCACCCCACCTACTATGCGCTCTGCGCTCCTTCCCACACCCTCTCCGCCACGTCTGCATGTGTCCGCTCCTAGCTAGTCACTGCCACCCCGAGCCATTCTCGTGTCGCCCCCAGCCAACCCACACCCTATGCGCACTCGCAGCAAGACCGGATATGCTATGCCAAAACAAATACTTGACCTTCATGTTGCGAATGCTCCTTCTCACATTCCCTCGTCGTACCGTGCTGCACTCAAGGACCCCAACTGGCATGCCGCAATGATTGATGAGTTTAATGCGCTAATTCGGAAAGACACTTGGTCTTTGGTTCCTTGTCCTGCAGGTGTCAATGTGGTGACCGGGAAGTGGATATTTCGCCACAAGCTTCACCCGGACGGCACGCTGGCGCGCTATAAGGCACGGTGGGTGGTGCGTGGCTTTACGCAGCAGCCGGGCATTGACTATGGGGAGATGTTCAGCCCCGTCGTCAAACCAGCGACTATCCGGACAGTTCTCAGCATCGCGACTGCTCATTCTTGGCCCATTCGACAAATGGATGTCAAGAATGCCTTCCTCCACGGTGATCTTGCGGAGACCGTCTATTGTCAGCAGCCTGCCGGTTTTGCGGATGCCACTCTTCCCACACACGTTTGTCGCCTCAACAAGTCCCTTTATGGGCTTAAGCAGGCGCCTCGCACGTGGTTTCTTCGGTTCACTCGTTTCCTGCACTCCCTCGGTTTTGTGTCGTCTAAGTGCGACACCTCCCTCTTCATCTTACGCCGTGGCACTTCTCTCGCGTACTTATTGTTGTACGTCGATGATATCATCCTCACTGCCAGCACCACCTCCCTGCTCGATTCACTCGTCGCCGCTCTCACGGGCGAGTTCTCCATGAGTGATCTAGGAGACATTCATCACTTCCTCGGTATCAACGTGCATCGCTCCACCACCGGTCTTTTTCTCACCCAGGAGCAGTACGCGCTTGAGATCTTGGATCGTGCGCACATGCTTAACTGCAAGCCCATTTCCACTCATGTCGACACTAGCAGTAAGGTATCTAGTGCTGGTGGTGTTCCCTACACCGATCCCACACACTATCGTCGTCTCGCCGGCGCATTGCAGTATCTCATGCTCACACGCCCCGACATCTCCTATGTCGTTCAACAGCTTTATCTCGTCATGCATGCACCAATGGACACGCACTATCAGCTGCTTAAGCGTGTGCTTCGTAACCTCCGTGGCACCACTCACTACGGTCTACAGCTCTATCGTTCCTCTACACATGATCTCCTTGCCTACAGTGATGCTGATTGGGCTGGCTGTCCCGATACCCGCCGCTCTACATCGGGCTTCTGTGTGTTCCTTGGTTCTAACTTGGTCTCTTGGTCTTCCAAGCGGCAACACACTGTGTCCCGGTCCAGTGCCGAGGCCAAGTATCGTGCAGTTGCCAACTGCGTGGCTGAGTTGTGCTGGCTTCGCCAACTTCTCACTGAGCTTCATCGCCCTCCTCGACGAGCTAAGATTGTTTATTGTGATAATGTGAGCGCCGTGTACCTCTCGTCGAACCCCGTCCAGCATCAGCGCACGAAGCATGTGGAGATTGACCTACATTTTGTGCGTGACCGTGTGGCACTCGGCGAGGTCAAAGTGCTGCACGTCCCGACAGCATCCCAGTTCGCTGACATCTTCACCAAAGGATTGCTGTCAACGGTGTTTCGTGACTTTCGCTCCAGTCTGAACGTTGTACCCGGTACCGTTCGGACTGCGGGGGGGGGGGGTGTTGAACAGTCACGTTATGTATCTCATGTGATGTATATATTGTTGAGCTGTTGTAACCAGTAGGCCTAGTCTTCAGGTAGTTTCCTAGTCTAGCTCCACTCCTTTGGGACGTGCCCTGCATGTAGGGACTCCTCTGTATATGTAAACTGCTCCAGCTAAGGCAATACATGCACAGATTCATTGCCCAGTTCCATATGCAACAATCCCCTTACTCGGGTTTATCCTTCTGTCACTCAAGCAACCCACTTTAAGCGAATCATGAACTTATTGCAACACCGTACAGCGGGAATCCCTACACGGAGGGCACCATAGGACAACACCAAAATAAAACATACAACTCGTACCAATCTAGATCGTCAATCAACCCGAAGACAAAGGATATCTACTCAAAACATCATAGGATGGCAACACATCGTTGGATCATAATATGTGGCATAAAGCACCATGTTCAAGTAGGGATTATAGCGGGGTGCGGGAGAGTGGACCGCGTAAAAGAAATGAGGATGGTGATGTTGATGAAGACGATCACCGCGGCGATGATTCCCCTCCCGATGGCACTTCGGCGCCACCGAGAGAGAGGAGGAGAGGTTCTCCCCCTTGTGCTTCCTCCTCCATGGCTTCCCCCCTAGATGGGGAGAGGTTCTCCCTATGGTTCTTGGCATTCATGGCGATGGTGGCCCCTCCGCGATCCTCCTCCATGGCCTCCGGTTATGATGGCCCCCTCCGGCAGGGTGCCAGAGAGGGCCTAGATTGATTTCTCGTGGTTACAGAGGCATGCGGCGGCGGAACTTCCAATCTTGGTTATTTTCTAGAGGTTTCTGTATTCAGAGGAATTTTTGGCGTCGGTCTCATGTCCACGGGGTCTCCGAGTCGTCCAAGAGATATGGGCCCATGCCCAAGGGGGGTGGGTGCACCCCCCACCCTCGTGGAAAGCCCAGGACTCTTTTGGCCCAACTCTTTTACGCCATGGGCATCTGTTGGTCCATAAAAAATCATCAAAAATTGGCACGTCAAGTGGGCTCGATTTGGTATTCCTTTTCTGTAAAACTCAAAAACAAGGAAAAAACAGAAACTGACACTGGGCTCTAGGTTAATAGGTTAGTCCCAAAAATCATATAAAATAGCATATAAATGTATATAAAACATCTAAGATGGATAATATAATAGCATGAATAGTTCATAAATTATAGATACATTGGAGACGTATCAAGCACCGCACTCACTACCTGATGAGTGGCGGAGATGTAAAGCAGCATTGGCTCGCCAACACCTGGAGCGCCTAGGATTGGGTTACCTGCTAATAAGGTTTTTATTTCCTCTAGTCCGGCCATGGCCGCATCCGTCCATTCAAAGTTGTCTGTGCGCCTCAGCAGTCTATAGTGCGGTAGTGCATTCTCTCCTTATCTGTAGATAAAGCGGCTCAAGGTCGCTACGCAACCTGTGAGCTTTTGCATTTATTTGAGATTGGTTGGCGTAGTTAGTTGTGATAGGGCCCGGATTTTGGTTGGGTTCACTTCAATTCCTCTATGGGATACGATGAACCCTAATAGCTTTCCGGTCGGAATGCCGAAGACGCATTTTCCGGATTGAGTCGTATGTCATATGTTCATAGGTTATCGAACGTATGGCGGAGATCATCCACCAATGTTTCGACGTGTTTAGTCTTGATGACTACGTCGTCAACATATGCATCCACTGCCTTGCCAATTTGTTTCTCTAAGCATGTTTGTATCATGCGTTGATACGTGGCGCCAGCGTTTTTGAGCTCGAATGGCATAGTGCTAAAGCAAAAGGGGTCGTACGGAGTGATGAATGCCGTAGCAGCCTGATCTGATTCCTTCATTTGTATTTGATGGTATCCGGAGTAGGCGTCGAGGAAGCACAACGAGTCATATCCTGCAGTTGTATCTATAATTTGGTCAATGCTGGGCAAGGGAAAGGGAACCTTAGGGCAAGCCTTGTTTAGGTCCGTGAAGTCGACACAAAGGCGCCAGGATTTGTCCTTCTTTGGTACCATGACCAGGTTGGCTAGCCAGTCCAGGTATTTGATTTCCCTTATGAATCCAGCTTCCAATAGCTTGGCCAGCTCTTCCCCCATAGCCTCTCTTTTGGGTTCGGAAAATCGTCGTAATGACTGCTTGACTGGCTTGAATCCTTTGAGAATATTGAGGCTGTGTTTGGCCAGCCTGTGTGGGATTCCTGGCATATCTGAAGGATGCCAAGCGAATATGTCCCAATTTTCGCAAAGGAAGGCGCGCAAAGCGTTGTCTACCGCCGGATCCAACTGTGCCCCAATGGATGTTGTTTTACTAGGGTCCGTTGGGTGCACTTGGAATTTTACAATTTCATCAGCTGGCTTAAAAGAGGTAGATATCGATCATTTATCAAGGACTATGTCGTCCTTATCCACCATAGATCGTAAGGTGGTTAATTCTTCTGCCGCAAGGGCTTCAGATAATGCCTCTAGGGCTAAAGATGCGGTTTTGTTCTCAGCACGGAGTGCTCTATCCGGATCACTTGCGACTGTGATTATTCCATTGGGCCCTGGCATTTTGAGATTCATGTACCCGTAATTGGGTATAGCCTGAAAGCGTGAGAAAGCGTCCCGCCCTAGAAGGGCGTGGTATCCACTGTTGAAAGGGACAATGTGGAAGAGCAGTTCCTCCGACCTATAGTTCTCGGTTGTACCGAATACTACATCAAACTTAATGCTCCCCGAACATCGGGCTTTCGGCAGGGGATAATTCCTCGAAAGGTTGTGTTACTTTGCTCAATGCGGGATCTGTCAACCTACATTTTTGCAAGCGGGTCCTCGTGTATGAGGTTGAGTCTGCTGCTTCCGTCCATGAGTACGTACATTAGTGAGGAGGAAGCCATCTACTATTGGGTTTAGTACGAGAGTGGATGTGGCTCGGACTGGCCGGACTCATGGATTGTCCTCGGCAGAAAAGCTGATTGCCGTGTTGTTCCATGCACTAGCAGTATTGATTTGATTGAGCTCAGTAAGTTCGTGATTTGCTCTCTTGCGCCGGTTGTTTGAGTAGAACGTCTTGAAGAAGGTGAAGAGATCGAGGTTTTTCTCCCCTGGTGTTGCGGTGGTGAGGATTGCTTCACCGCTCTTTGCTACCTGCAGGAGTACCCAGCATGCTCTAAGGCAGTGGGTAGGGGTATTGTCCGGGGCAGCATGTGTTTGTCAAGGTTTGTCCAACAGATCGTCCAGAACGGACTTGTGCCCTGTGAAAGGATTGTTTTTCTTGCCATTGTGTATCTGATCGGACGCCCTTCCAGGGTATGTCCGTTTTGCTTTAGCGGCGTGTCGTCCGAAGATGAACGTAGTGCCCGGGGTTTGTTCAACCTCCGATATGGATGATCTGGGCCCAACGAGATCTGAGTATTCCGCGGGCCCGATGTATGCCCCAGAGCTCGAACGGCACGAAGTGCCACCCGTCAGAGGTGCGTCTGGATCGATGGGTTCAGATATCCGAATAGTGTCGGTCTCCGTCCTGAGCGGAGAAGTATCTTCGGCTCGGTCCTAGACTGCCGCCACCAGGTGAGTGGTCGGGGTGGAATTGATTTCCTGACCGGATCTAGACCTGATCTGATCATTTGATGATGCAAGTCCCAAGGCTGCGATGCGATCCAGTAGCTTGTTTAAAGGCGAGGAATCTACCGAAGTCGCATCATCAAAATAATCGGAGCCGATGTAAGAGTGGTGCTCGATGGCCGCAGGGAGTGCGGTCCGCCTGGAGGCCACGCGGGCGCATACAGCGAATCCACCAAGATGGAGGATTTGGCCCATGGCCAGGTTGTTTCTGAGGGTGATCTCGTCATTGATGATGAGACAAGCCATCGATTGCCTTTCGCGAGTTCACAACAGAGCTCTCAATGAAAGCACCATTGTCGGTGTCAAAACCAGCAGATCTCGGGTAGGGGTGCCCAAGTTGTACGTCCAAGGATCGATGGTAACAAGAGATAGAGGACATGATGTTTACCCAGGTTTGGGCCCTCTTGGTCGAGGTAATACCATACTTCCTGCTTGATTGATCTTGATAGATATGGGGTTACAAGAGTTGATGTACCTCAAGATCGTAATGGCTAAACCCTAAAACTCTAGCGTATGTGATTGCTATGATTCTGTCATCTCTACGGACTAAACTTCTCGGCTTATATACACGCCGGAGGAGCCCTAGAGCTACAAAGGAGACTTGGGGAAGAAGGAATCGTTACATCCGGACATCTTTCCTGACTTACTACATACATAGGAGTCCTAACCGAATACGGGTGCTACTTCTCGAGCTTGCGTTGTATTCCCTCGAAGAGGAAAGGGTGATGCAGCACAGTAGCGTAAGTATTTCCCTCAGTTTTTGAGAACCAAGGTATCAATCCAGTAGGAGACCACGCGCGAGTCCCTCGCACCTGCAAAAAACATAAGAACTTCGCAACCAACACGATAAGGGGTTGTCAATCCCTTCACGGTCATTTACGAAAGTGAGATCTGATAGATAGGATAGGACAATATTTTTGGTATTTTGGGTATAAGAACAAAAAGTAAAACTAGTAAATAAGCAACGGTAACAGAAATTGAAGGTAAAGTAATATGATAAAGATAGACCCGGGGCCATAGGTTTCACTAGTGGCTTCTTTCATGATAGCAGAATTCTACGATGGGTGAACAAATTACTATCGAGCAATTGATAGAAAAGCGCATAGTTATGAGAATATCTAGGCATGATCATTTATAGGCATCACGTCTATAACAAGTAGACCAAAACGATTCTGCATCTGCTACTATTACCCCACACATCGACCGCTATCCAGCATGCATCTAGAGTATTAAGTTCATAAGAACATAGTAACGCTTTAAGCAAGATGACATGATGTAGAGGGATAAACTCAAGCAATATGATATAAACCCCATCTTTTTATCCTCGATGGCAACAATACAATATGTGCCTTGCTGCCCCTACTGTCACTGAGAAAGGACACCGCAAGATTGAACCCAAAGCCAAGCACTTCTCCCATTACAAAAACTAAAGATCTAGTAGGCCAAACCAAACCAATAATTCGAAGAGACTTGCAAGGATGTTATAATCATACATAAAATATTTCAGAAAATAATGAAATATTGTTCATAGATAATCTTGATCATAAACCCACAATTCATCGGATCTTGACAAACACACCGCAAAAATATTACATTGAATAGATCTCCTCAAAGATCGAGGAGAACTTTGTATTGAGATCCAAAAAGAGAGAAGAAGCCATCTAGCTAATAACTATGGACCCGAAGGTCTGTGGTAAACTACTCACAACTCATTGGTGAGGCTATGGTGTTTATGTAGAAGCACTCCGTGATCGATCCCCCCTCCGGCGGAGCTCCAGAACAGGCCCCAAGATGGGATCTCACAGGAACAGAAGGTTGCGGCGGTGGAATTAGGGTTTTCTCTGTTGCCTCGATGTTTTCAGGGTACAAGGATATATATAGGAGGAAGGAGGGCACCAGGGGAGCCAGAAGTGGCCCACGAGGGTGGGGGCGCACCTGCCCCTGCCCCCCTGGGCGTGCCCTGCCCCCTCGTGGCCGCCTCTCTCATTCCGTCGTGTGTACTCCAAGTCTTCTGTGTAGATACGGTTCCAAAAATAACTCTCATGAAGGTTTCATTCCGTCTAGACTCCGTTTGATATTCCTTTTTTGCGAAACACTGAAATAGGCAAAAAACAGCAATTTGCACTCGGCCTTGGGTTAGTAGGTTAGTCCCAAAAATAATATAAAGTGTATAATAAAGCTCATTAAACATCCAAAATAAAATATATAATAGCATGGAACAATCAAAAATTATAGATACGTTGGAGACGTATCAAGCATCCCCAAGCTTAATTCCTGCTCGCCCTCGAGTAGGTAAATGATAACAACTGAATTTTTGATGTGGAATGCTGACCAAAATAATTCTCAATGTAATTCTCTTTATTGTGGCATGAATGTTCAGATCCGAAAGATTCAAGACAAAAGTCTATATTGACATAAGAATAATAATACTTCAAGCATACTAACAAAGCAATCATGTCTTCTCAAAATAACATGGCCAAAGAAAGTTATCCCTACAAAATCATGTAGTCTGGCTATGCTCCATCTTCATCACACAAAATATTTAAATCATGCACAACCCCAGTTTCAGCCAAGCAATTGTTTCATACTCAAGTTTTTTCAAACCTTTCAACTTTCATGCACTACATGAGCGTGAGCCATGGATATAGCACTATAGGTGGAATAGAGTGGTGGTTGTGGAGAAGACATAAAGAGGAAGATAGTCTCACATCAACTAGGCGTATCAATGGGCTATGGAGATGCCCATCAATAGATATCAATGTGAGTGAGTAGGGATTGCCATGCAACGGATGCACTAGAGCTATAAGTTTATGAAAGCTCATCAAAAGAAACTAAGTGGGTGTGCATCCAACTTGCTTGCTCATGAAGACCTAGGGTATTTGAGGAAGCTCATCGTTGGAATATACAAGCCAAGTTCTATAATGAAAAGTCCCACTAGTATATGAAAGTGTCAAAACTAGAGACTCTATATCATGAAGATTATGGTGCTACTTTGAAGCACAAGTTGTTGAAAAGGATAGTAGCATTTTCCCTTCTCTCTTTTCTCTCAATTTTTGTTTGGAGGGGCTTTCTCCTTTTTTTTAGCCCCTCTCTATTTTTATTGGGCCATCTCTTTTTTTTATTTGGCCTTTCCTCACACGGGAGAATGCTCTAATAATGAAGATCATCACACTTTTATTTACTTAAAACTCAAAGATTATAACTCGAAGCTAGAACAAAATATTACTCTACGTGAATGATGATGAAGCATGTCATATGAACGGAACGGTGGAAAGTTGCATGGCAATATATCTCGGAATGGCTATGGAAATGCCATGATAGGTAGGTATGGTGGCTGTTTTGAGGAAGGTATATGGTGGGTGTATGGTACCGGCAGAAGTTGCTCGGTACACCAGAGGCTAGCAATGGTTGAAGGGTGAGAGTGTGTATAATCCACGGACTCAACATTAGTCATAAAGAACACATATACTTATTGCAAAAATCTATGAGCTATCAAAACAAAGTATTCAACGCATGCTCCTAGGGGAAGGGTTGGTAGGAGTTAACCATCGCGCGATCCCGACCTCCACACAAAGGATGACACTCAATAAATAAATCATGCTCCAACTTTGTCACATAGCGGTTCACCATACGTGCATGCTACGGGAATCACAAACTTTTACACAAGTGTTTCTCAACTTCACAATTACTCCACTAGCATGACTCTAATATCATCATCCTCATATCTCAAAACAATCATCAAGTATCAAACTTCTCAAAATATTCAATGCACTTTATATGAAAGTTTTTACTATACCCATCTTAGATGCCTATCATATTAGGACTAGTTTTATAACCCAAGCACATTACTATGCTATTCTAAAAAACTCTCAAAAGGATATAAGTGAAGCATGAGAGGTCAATAATTTCTACAAAATAAAACCACCACCATGCTCTAAAAGATATAAGTGAAGCACTAGAGCAAAACTATCTAGCTCAAAAGATATAAGTGAAGCAGATAGAGTATTCTAATAAATTCTAAATCATATTTATCTCTCTCAAAAGGTGTTTCCAGCAAGGATGATTGTGGAAAATAAAAAAATCAAAGACTCAAATCATACATGACGCTCCAAGAAAACACATATCATGTGGTGAATAAAAATATAGTCCCGAGTAAAGTTACCGATAGATGAAGACAAAAGAGGGGATGCCTTCCCAGGGCATCCCCAAGCTTAGGCTTTTGGTTGTCCTTGAATTTTACCGTGGGGTGCCTTGGAAATCCCCAAGCATAGGCTCTTGCCACTCTTTGTTACATAGTCCATCAAAGCCATACTCAAAACTTGAAAACTTCACAACACAAAACTTAGCCAAAAATCTCGTGAGCTCCGTTAGTATAAGAAAACAAACCACTACTCAAAGGTATTGTAATGAACTCATTCTTTGTTTATATTGGTGTTAAACCTACTGTATTCCAACTTCTCCATGATTCATACCCCCCGATACTACTCATAGATTCATCAAAATAAGCAAACAACACACGAAAAACACAATCTGTCAAAAACAGTACAGTCTGTAGTAATCTGTAACTTTCAAATACTTCTGTAACTCTAAAAAAATTGAAATAAATTGGTAAATGTGTGGAATTTGTCTATTAATCATCTGCAAAAATAATAAACTAAAAACCACTCTCCAGTAAAAAAATTACAGCCAAACTCGTGAGCGCTAATATTCCTGTTTTTACAACATGATCATATAAACTTCACACAAGTCTTACCAAAGGTTCTACTTGGCACAAACACTAACTAAAACACAAAACCACATCTTAACAGAATCTAGATGCAATATTTATTCCTAAACAGAAGCAAAAACAAAGAAAATAAAATTGGGTTGCCTCCCAACAAGCGCGATCGTTTAACGCCCCTAGCTAGTCACGATACAAGAATAGATCTAGGTATTGCCATCTTTGGTAGGCAATTCTTCGATTAAGCACTTATAATTCTTAGGAACTTCTTTATTCCTATTGATAATATCACTTCTAGGCAATAAATCGAAAAATTCATTTGTAGCATAAGGTTCCCTTGCGAAAGTGAGAAAGTTGGGTTGAACACTTATGGATTTGAGATCCGCAGTTTCCTTACTAGATGATTCACCCTTATTCATAGGAACATACATAAACTTGGCTAATTTAGTGATAGAGGGATTCGAAGTATTTTTCACAGAAGAAAGAGCAGACCCTACATTAGTGATAATATCCTCAAGTTTATCGATTCTAGTGGAATCTTGATCTATTCTCTCTTTAACTATAGGTTCTTTTTCTTTAAATAAATCATAATAACTCCTACCTTAGATCCATACTCGGTAATTTGGTTGTGGATCTTTTTATCCAAACTCTCAACCAACTCTATAGGAGAAACTTTATTTTCAATAATTTCAAGCATTTGCATAACATGTTCCAAAGTCAAAACAGTTCCATTAACCAGAAGAGGTGGTGGGCCAAACAATTCTGTCGTAGCATTATAAGAATCAAAAGTATGGCTACCCAAGAAATTCCCTCCGGTAATGGTATGAAGAATATATCTACTCCACGGAGTGATGCCAACATAAAAATTGCGAAGAAGCACGGAAGTGGAAAGATTCCTAGTAGATCTATTTTGTGCATTGCAAATTCTATACCAGGCATCCTTTAGATTTTCTTCCTCCCTTTGTTTAAAATTAAGAACCTCACTCTCGGGAGTATTGATAATGATAGGCGTGCTAGCCATGGTGACAAGGCAAAGCGAGAAAACACACGGAAGAAGAAGGGCGAATAAAACGGCAAGGGTGAAGTGGGGGAGAGGAAAACGAGAGGCAAAAATGTAATGTGAAGGATAAGGGTTTGTGATAGGTACATGGTATATGACTTTTGCGTAGATCTCCCCGGCAACGGCGCTAGAAATTCTTCTTGCTACTTCTCGAGCTTGTGTTGTATTCCCTCGAAGAGGAAAGGGTGATGCAGCACAGTAGCGTAAGTATTTCCCTCAGTTTTTGAGAACCAAGGTATCAATCTAGTAGGAGACCACGCGCGAGTCCCTCGCACGTGCACAAACAAATAAGAACTTCGCAGCCAACGCGATAAGGGGTTGTCAATCTCCTCACGGTCACTTACGAAAGTGAGATCTGATAGATAGGATAGGATAATATTTTTGCTATTTTTGGTATAAGAACAGAAAGTAAAGAAAGTAAATAAGCAACGGCAGCAGAAATTGAAGGTAAAGTAATATGATAAAGATAGACCCGGGGGCCATAGGTTTCACTAGTGGCTTCTCTCATGATAGCAGAATTCTACGGTGGGTGAACAAATTACTGTCGAGCAATTGATAGAAAAGAGCATAGTTATGAGAATATCTAGGCATGATCATTATATATAGGCATCACGTCTGTAACAAGTAGACCGAAACGATTCTGCATCTGCTACTATTACTCCACACATCGACCGCTATCCAGCATGCATCTAGAGTATTAAGTTCATCAGAGCAGAGTAACGCTTTAAGCAAGATGACATGATGTAGAGGGATAAACTCAAGCAATATGATATAAACCCCATCTTTTTATCCTTGATGGCAACAATACAATATGTGCCTTGTTGCCCCTACTGTCACTGGGAAAGGACACCGCAACATTGAACCCAAAGCCAAGCACTTCTCCCATTGCAAGAACTAAAGATCTAGTAGGCCAAACCAAACCTATAATTCAAAGAGACTTGCAAGGATATTATAATCATACATAAAAGATTTCAGAAAAGAATCAAATATTGTTCATAGATAATCTTGATCATAAACTCACAATTCATCGGATCTCGACAAACACACCGCAAAAAGATTACATCGAATAGATCTCCTCGAAGATAGCGGAGAACTTTTTATTGAGATCCAAAAAGAGAGAAGAAGCCATCTAGCTAATAACAATGGACCCAAAGGTCTATGGTAAACTACTCACAACTCATTGGTGAGGCTATGGTGTTGATGTAGAATCACTCCGTGATCGATCCCCCCCTCCGACGGAGCTCCGGAACAGGCCCCAAATTGGGATCTCACGGGAACAGAAGGATACGGCGGTGGAATTAGGGTTTTCTCTGTTGCCTCGATGTTTTCAGGGTACAAGGATATATATAGGAGGAAGGAGGGCACTGGTGGAGCCAGAGGTGGCCCACGAGGGTGGGGGGCACGCATGCCCCCCTGGGCGCGCCCTGCCCCCTCGTGGCCGCCTCTCTCGTTCCCTCGCATGTACTCCAAGTCTTCTGTGTAGATACAGTTCCAAAAATAACTCTCCTGAAGGTTTCATTCCGTTTGGACTCCGTTTGATATTCCTTTTCTGCAAAACACTGAAATAGGCAAAAAAGCAGTAATTTGCACTAGGCCTTTGGTTAGTAGGTTAGTCCCAAAAATAATATAGAAGTGTATAATAAAGCCCATTAAACATCCAAAACAGAATATATAATAGCATGAAACAATAAAAAATTATAGATACATTGGAGACGTATCAACGGGGGAGAGCCTTCTGCTTCTATCTTCATGGCCCATCAATTCGGCCCAGAATCAATGGCCCAGATGCCTAAAGACCCCTAAATACATGACTTCCTCACTTGGCATGCCTTCCTTCCTCCTCTGAACAGCTCTAGGAGCAACTCTGTACTGCTACGTGCAACCTCATATAAACAACTCGGCGGGACTATATCTCTCCGGAGAGCCCCAAACCTGGGTATGTCTTACGTCCCTCGCTCGCTCATGCTAACCTCACCTCTAGAGCCCACCAGTGCCCTCGAGTCTGTCCCTCTCTTTAGCCATACCTTCGCATCTCTTGTGCGCCCACCATGACACTATGTTTGGTTGTGTGATTGATCATACTATGCATAATGTGTGCTTAATGCTTATTCCTATCACTTTTATGTATGATCATTCACTTATGTCTTTGGTGATGTGTGCATGTTATTTCACTTATATAATTTGGTGTGCTCCACCAAGATGTATGTTACATGGAAGAGTAACCCATGATCCTAATCGATTGTGCATTTGCATTCAAACACATTTTTAATAATGCACAAATTTAGGGGGGGCTCTTGCTTGTCACACACTTCTCAAAACAATGACGTATTTCATTCATTTAACCATTTGTCGAAGCTTTGATCTATATGTTTTCCTCAAATACCAAAAAGGGGGAGATTGAAAGTGCAACTAATCCCCAGGTGGATTTGGTAATTCATAACAAAATATTGCTCATTGAACTAATATCCATTCAATCTAAATATTTCAGGATGTTCAATGATTGGCATGGCATGGACAAGAGAAGTGGACCGCTAAAATTGATAAGGACAAAGATTGGTAAAAGCTCAAGAGTCTTCATTTCTATTTTAGTGATCCAAGATCACATTGAGTCCATAGGAAAGCCAATACTGTTAAAAGGGGATGAGGTGTTGCTTAATGATCTGGTTGCTCAAGTGCTTAGTGATATTGATCCAAAACCATGAACCACTTTCTCCATCCAAATATGTCCAAACCCTAATTCCAAACTCGGGCCCACCGATATTTCCTACCCAGCGCCACCAAGTTCATTTCACACATCCACTACCAGAAACCCTAACAAATTGGTCCGACCGATACGGATCTTAGTCTCACCGAGCTAGCCTTTCCAGTGCTCTGTGATCTATTGCATCCACTTCGGTCCCATCGAGTTTACGCAATCGGTCTCACCGAGTTGGCTTGAAAAAAAATCTCTATTCCTTATTGCTTCACTTTGGTCCCACCGAGTTGATGCAATCGGCGCCACCAAGATGATGTTTGTCCTAAGCCCTTGCACATCAGTCCCACGGAGTTGTTCAAGTCGGTCCCACCGAGATTCCTAACGTTCATACATTTGAACAGATCAGTGCCACTGAGTTTAACTATTCGGTCCCACCGAGATTGGTTAAATGTGTGCAACGGTCGGATTTTGTGTGGAGGCTATATATAACCCTCCACCCCTTCTCCATTTGAGAGAGAGACATCAGAACGTGCCTACACTTCCACCATTCAATTTCTGAGAGAGAACCACCTACTCATGTGTTGACATCAAGATATTCCATTCCTACCATTTGAAACTTGATTTCTAGCCTTCCGAAGTTGCTTTCCACTCCAATTCTTCCTCCAATATATCCAAATCTGTGAGAAAGAGTTGAGTATTGGGAATACTATCATTTGACGCACAAGAGCAAGGAGTTCATCATCAACACACCGTCTATTACCTTTTGGAGAGTATTGTCTCCTAGATTGGTTAGGTGTCGCGTGAGAGCCTCCGTCGTGATGTGGTGTTGAACTAATAAGTTTGTATGGGCAAGGTGATCGCCTACTTCTTGAAGATATACCCGAGTGAGGCAAGTCCTTCATGGGCGACTGCCATGGTGGGATAGACAAGGTTGGTTGTTCGTGTACCCTTCGTGGGTGGAGCCCTCCATGGACTCGCGCAGCCGTTACCCTTTGTGGGTTGAAGTCTCCATCAACGTGGATGTACGATAGCACCACCTATCGGAACCATGCCAAACGCCCCGTGTCTCCATTGCGTTTGCCTTCTCCAAACCCTTACCTTTTGATACGTCTCCAACGTATCTATACTTTTTTATTGTTCCTTGCTATTATTTATGATATTTTGGATGTTTAATGGGCTTTGTTATACACTTTTATATGATTTTTGGGACTAACTTGTTAACCCAGAGCCCAGTGCCAGTTTCTGTTTTTCTCCTATTTTAGGTTTCGCAGAAAAGGAATATCAAATGGAGCCCAATTGACCTGAAATTCAACTGAGATTGTTTTTGGACCAGAAGAAGCCCACGGAGTACCGGGGGAGGACCAGGAGATGCACGGGCTGCCCACGAGGGTGGGGGCGCCCCCCCCCCATCCCTACTGGGCGCGCCCCCCTGCCTCGTGGACAGACCGTAGACCCCCTTTGCTTGGCCCCGACTCGAACACCTCCTATATATACTAAAACCTCCGAAAAATAACCTAGATCGGGAGTTCCATCGCCGAAAGCCTCTGTTGCCACCGGAAACCAATCTAGACCCATTCTGGCACCCTGCCGGAGGGGGAATCCCTCTCCGGTGGCTATCTTCATCATCCCGGCACTCTCCATGACGAGCGAGGAGTAGTTCACCCTCGGGGCTGAGGGTATGTACCAGTAGATATGTGTTTGATCTCTCTCTCTCTCTCTCTCTCTCTCTCTCTCTCTCTCCCTCTCTCTCTCTCTCGTGTTCTTGAGATGGCACGATCTTGATGTATCCCGAGCTTTGCTACTATAGTTGGATCTTATGATGTTTCTCCCCCTCTACTCTCTTGTAATGGATTGTGTTTTCCCTTTGAAGTTATCTTTTCGGATTGAGTCTTTAAGGATTTGAGAACACTTGATGTATGTCTTGCCTGGGATACCTGTGGTGACAATGGGGTATTCTATTGGTCCACTTGATGTATGTTTTGGTGATCAACTTGCGGGTTCCGTGACGTTGGGAATCTATGCATAGGGGTTGGCACACGTTTTCGTCTTGACTCTCCGATAGAAACTTTGGGGCACTCTTTGAAGTACTTTGTGTTGGTTGAATAGATGAATCTGAGATTATGTGATGCATATCGTATAATCATGCCCACGGATACTTGAGGTGACATTGGAGTATCTAGGTGACATTAGGGTTTTGGTTGATTTGTGTCTTAAGGTGTTATTCTAGTACGAACTCTATGATAGATTGAACGGAAAGAATAGCTTCGTGTTATTTTACTACATACTCTTGAATAGATCGATCAGAAAGAATAACTTTGAGGTGGTTTCGTACCCTACCATAATCTCTTCGTTTGTTCTCCACTATTAGTTACTTTGGAGTGACTCTTTGTTGCATGTTGAGGGATATTTAAGTGATCCAGTTATGTTATTATCGTTGAGAGAACTTGCATTAGTGAAATTATGAACCCTAGGCCCTGTTTCCTATCATTGCAACACCGTTTATGCTCACTTCTACCACTTGCTACATTGCTGTTTTTATATTTTCCTATTACAAAAACCTATATCTACCATCCATATTGCACTTGTATCACCATGTCTTCGTCGAACTAGTGCAAAAATACAATTTACCATTGTATTGGGTGTGTTGGGCACACAAGAGACTCTTTGTTAATTAGTTGCAAGGTTGTTTGAGAGAGACCATCTTCATCCTACGCCTCCCATGGATTGATAAACCTTAGGTCATCCACTTGAGGGAAATTTGCTACTGTCCTACAAACCTCTGCACTTGGAGGCCCAACAACGTCTACAAGAAGAAGGTTGTGTAGTAGACATCAAGCTCTTTTCTGGCGCCGTTGCCGGGGAGGTTAGTGCTTGAAGGTATATCTTTAGATCTTGCAATCAAATCTTTTAGTTTCTTGTTTTATCACTAGTTTAGTTTATAAAAGAAAACTACAAAAAAATGGAATTAAGGTTACCTCATATGCTTCATCTTTTTAATATCTTTCGTGAAAATGATGGAAAGGAAAATTGTGCTCAAGTACTAGAAGAAGAATTACATAGAATGCTTGGCATAAAATACGTGAATGATGAGCATGATTGCAATGTTGTTAGTATGAATTCTTTGAATACCCATGATGCTAATGATATGCAAAGCCACAAGCTTGGGGAAGCTATGTTTGATGAAGATGATATTTTTAGTCCCCCAAGTTTTGATGAGCAAATTTATTATGATGAAAGCATGCCTCCTATTTATGATGATTATATTGATGAAAGTGGATTTGGAGAGGTCATGACTTTATTTAGTGGTGTATCCACTATTTCGGAAGAGGTTCCAATTGTTTATGAGAACAAACTTGATATATATGATGATTATTGTGATGACTTGTATGCTATTAAGAATAATGATAACCATGAAACTTGTCATCATAATTTTAGTTTTCAATTGGATTATGCTTCACATGATAGTTATTTTGTTGAGTTTTCTCCCACTACTATGAATGAGAAGAATTTTGCTTATCTGGCGAGTAGTAAAATTTCTATGCAAGTATATCATGAAAAGAATGCTTTATGTGCTGGTTATATGGTTGAATTAATTCATGATGCTACTGAAAATTATTATGAGAGAGGATCATATGCTTCTACATATTGCAATAATATCAAGTTTCCTCTCTATGTGCTTAAAATTTTAAAGCTATGCTTGCTTTGCCTTCCTATGGTAGTTGATTACTGTTCCCATAAGTTGTTTGCTCACAAAATATCTATGCACAGGAAGTGGGATAGACTTAAATGTGCTAGTCATATTCTTCAAGATGCTCCCTTTATGTTTCAATTCTTATCTTTTATGTGAGCATCATTGAAATCATCATGCCTACCTACGGGCGTTAAACCATATTGCTTGTTGGGAGGCAACCCAATTTTATTTTCTTTGTTTTTGCTTCTGTTTAGGAATAGATATTGCATCTAGCTTCTGTTTAGATGTGGTTTTGTGTTTTAATTAGTGTTTGTGCCAAGTAGAACCTTTGGGAAGACTTGTGTGAAGTTATATGATCTTGGTGTGAAAAACAGAATCGTTAGCGCTCACTAGAATAGTCACCAGATTTACTGGAGTGTGCTATTTAGTTGATTCTTTTTGCAGATGATTAATAGACAAATTCCTCATGTTTACCAATTTATTTCAATATTTTTGGAGTTACACAAGTATTCGAAAGTTATAGATTACTACAGACTGTTCTGTTTTTGACAGATTCTGTTTTTCATGTGTTGTTTGCTTATTTTTGATGAATCTATGAGTAGTATTGGAGGATATGAATCATCGAGAAGTTGGAATACAGTAGGTTTAACACCAATATAAACAAAGAATGAGTTAACTGCAGTACCTTTGAGTGGTGGTTTGTTTTCTTGTACTAACGGAACTCACGAGATTTTTGTCTAAGTTTTGTGTTGTGAAGTTTTCAGTATTGCTTTGATGGACTACGGAACAAAGAGTGGCAAGAGCCCAAGTTTGGGGATGCCCAAGGCACCCCAAGGTAAAATTCAACGACAACCAAAAGCCTAAGGTTGGGGATGCCCCGGGAAGGCATCCCCTCTTTCGTCTTCATCTATCGGTAAATATACTCGGGACTATATTTTTATTCACCACATGATATGTGTTTTACTTGGAGCGTCATGTATGATTTGAGTCTTTGCTTGTTAGTTTGCCACAATTATCCTTGCTGGACACACCCTTTTAAGAGGGATAAATATGGCCTAGGAATTGTTAGAACACTCTATGTGCTTCACTCATATCTTTTGAGTTAAATAGTTTGCTTGTAGCGACCCGACCCGAATGGATCAAGTCTCTGTGCTTAAGTGTCATCCCTGGATCGGTATGCTGACACACACAGTACTCGAGGATTTATAACAGAGGTAAATCACATGTATTAAGTAACGTAAATACTATTACCTCAATCCATATAGCGGAAGTAATAAAGGTTGTGGAGTTCCATCAACACCAACGGCAAAGTTGAGTGTAGACAGCGCAACCCGAACGTAACACTTACTCGTCGAATAATTCCTGCAACATGAGACGTTGCAGCCATGTAGGTTAGTACATTGAATGTACTTGCAAATTCACACAGTAGTAGTAATGATGAACAAATACCTATAACTACATGCATATTTGGCTGGTGGAGGCTGTAAGGTTGATTTTGCATAAAGCTGATTTTTCCCTACCACAAAGGAATAATTTTTATTATTTAACTACTCAGTTTAATTAAGCAATATTGAGAATGGTTCCTCCATCTCAAATCCGCAAGTTACCATAATTAATAACCCAGCGGTTTTATTAGATCAGGTGATGAGATCAACAAATAATCCACTTCTATATACTCAAATATGTCCATAACCGGGGACACGGCTACTCATGAATAGTTTGTACTCTTTGCACAGGTTTGTGCACTTTTCCCCACAAGACTCGATTGCCTCCGTTTAATTTCTCGCACTTCATGGTGTTTGAGAACTGGTTGACCGAGACACAGTCTTTCAGAAGCATTTACTCTTTACCCTGGGTAGACCCGTACACCTACATCTGCTAGTCTACCACTGAAAGAGGTCACACAACATACTCAACTATGCCAGAGCCCATAATGGCTTGTGGCTGCAGATGGAAGTTTCTAGGCATGAAAATATCATATGATCCCTTTGAGCCTGGGTGGCATTCCAATAGGGTGATCACACGGGTCCTCCGGGATCCCCTAGGACAACACTGGACCCTCCAGGTGCCCGGGCAAACCACTGGGTGATCTAGGGTGCCCCAACCAATCCACCCAGATGTGTATTAAAGTTTCCACCTTAAGTTTCCCTTAGTTAAATATCACTCACATCTTTCATGAAACTCTCACACCAATCCACGTCTATAAGCATGGCTAAGCAATAAGTAACAAAGCGTATATCCCCTTGGTTGATCTCAAGTCATTGGGTTCCTACCTCATGAACTACAAAGCATCATCACAAGTAACCAGTGCTACTCATGCAAGTGTTTGAGGACATAACTAATGCAATGAAAACTAGGTATTTGGTAAGTATGATCAAAGTGTGAACTTGCCTTGTACTGTCGATGTAGATTCTTCGCACTCATATCTTGTGATAGATATACTCGTCACACTCCGATCAATCTATCGTAAGCAAACAATAGTAACCACACATAAGCAATCACTCAGAAGATCGGAAGAAACGAAAACACTTAGGAAAACTTTAGAACCAAGAAAATAACTCTTGCAACAGAAAACAATTTCTAACAGTACCAAAATTGCTTGAATTTGGCCTTATTAGAAAGTTTAGGTCAAGAGCTCCGATTTGCAAAAAGAATCAACTCAAACGGAGTTACGGTTAAAAATATATGATCAAAAGAAGTTTGAATATGAATTTGAACACATTTCAATATTTGAAAGTTGAAAAAGGTTTATTGGATAGATTCACTGGATTGGTGGGATCAAGACGAAAATCTAGGCGTTGGTTTCATCTAATTTGGATGAACGAGTAAAAAGTTATGGCTATTTGAAAAATCAGGGCCAAGCTGTTTTACGGAGAGAGAGAGAAAAAAACTACGGCTAAAAGAAATTCTAGGTCTAATGTATAAATACAGAGACTAACTGATAATCTAATTATTCTACCGTACTAGTTTAGAAATAATAAGCTACGGGAGTATATAAAAGAAATACCAAGAAAGATACCTTTATAAGGTAGAGAAAAGATGACTTCGGAGAGAGGTGACGACTTCCAGAATTACCGCCGGAGAGAAGAAATATTTTTTAAGTGAATCTAGTCAAACCAAAATATTGATTTAACCTGAAGCGGATGATCTTTGAAGGCTCTATGTGTCTATATTTATAGATGGAATAGAGGTTTAGGGGTCAAAGGCTAGGCAATGTAAGACTAAACGTAGACGTATAATTTTTTTGAGGCAAACTCGCAAAGCTTTTTATTAACCCGGCGTTTACAGGGACGAAACTAAGCTCTCCAGGGTGGCCTAACCAAACATGGAGACCGGTCCCTAGAGTTAAGGCATGATTTGCAAGCTTGTGGGCCTCGACATTCGAGGTTCTAAATTCATGAGAGAAAATACAAGAATTGAAATCTCTAGACAACTGATTAATCTCCAACACCACGGCTCCATGTCCAGATGAGGTACCCTTCCCAATTGCCTCCACCGCAGCTTTGCAATCCGATGCAATCGACACCTTTTGGATGTATAGATCATTAGCTAAGGCTAAGCCTTCTCAGATGCCAAGTACCTCAAGCACCTCCGGATCTTCAATATTCGCAAACACCATAGCTGACGCCCCTTGGAAGATTCCTGCATCATCCCGGCAGATCGCCCCAACCGCACCAAAACATCCCGTCCTTGCAACTGCAGCGTCTGAGTTAATCTTTGCATGGTCCCCTGGGGATGGTAACCAGCCCCTTGGTCGTGGTGGAGCAGCCACACGACCAGCAGGCGGTGGAGAGGCCAGGCATTCAAGATCAGCCAGAAATCTATCTATGAATGCATGTGTTGCGAAGGGTGTCTGAAGAATTCCCTCATGGATGACTTTCCGCCGTGCATACCAAATGGCCCATAGGGTAGTGATAAGAACGGCTAACTCCTTCTATGAGACCGAGTCGCTCATGGCAAATAACCAGGCCTTGGCATCTTCATCTTTATTCATACACATGTGTTGCACTAGCTCCTCGTTTAACAGTGCCCATACGCTCCGAGATAAAGTGCAGTCTAACAGGGAGTGTCGCCAACTATCTTCCATGCCGCAGATGGCACAAACATGAGAATCTGACATATTTCGTCGGTGTAGCACGTCGCTTGTTGGAATGGAATTCTGTGCTAGCCACCATGTGAACACCTTGAGTTTAGATGGGACCTGAAGTTTCCACACCGACGTCCAGCCCCGCCGATCGCCCTCGGCATTTGAGGTATCTTCCCTTCCCTCTAGCCATGCTTCTCTTTCCCTTTTGACTCGGATGAGTAAGCTATACGCTGATCTTACCGAGAAAATGCCCCGTGGGTCACCGGCCCATGCCCAAAAATCCTCAACTTGCCTTGTACAAAGTGGGATCTTGAGTACTGATTCAGCATCTAGCGGAGTAAATACTTGGCGTACTAGCTCCTCCTTCCAACTTGTCGATGTTGCATCGATAAGCTCAGACACTAGTTGCGGAGGATTGTCAACCATAGCCCTGATTGGTCGCAGCAAAAGATCCCGAGGTATCCAATTGTGTGTCCAGATGTTTGTTGTGGTTCCATCTCCTATTATGCGCACAATGCCAAGGCGCATTATATTTCTGCCATCTAGGACAGCTCGCCAAATCTGTGAGGGACGGTGGCCAAGATCCACCTCTAGGATCGTAGTATCCGGGAAATATACTGCCTTCAGCAGTCTCGCACTGTGGGAGTTGGGCTCATTCAACAGTCACCATGATTGTCTTGCAAGTAATGCAAGGTTAAAAAGTTCCATGTCTCTAAAGCCCAATCCTCCCAGATTGTTTGGCCGTGTAATAACATCCCATGACACCCAACATGGCCTTCTCCTTCCTTGCTTGCTTCCCCACCAAAACTGTCGTATGACCGAGGTGATGCTTTCACATAAGCCTCTTGGAAGTCTGAAACAAGACATAGAAAAGACATGTATGGATTGTGCTACTGATTTGATGAGAACCTCTTTCCCAACAGCCGACAAAAGTTTCTCCATCCAACCTTTTATCTTCTCCCAAACCCTACCCCTTAGATACTTGAAAGTACCATTCTTCGAATGACCCACCTCCGTCTGCAAGCCCAAATATTTCTCACTGAGGGACTCATTCTGCACATTTAAACTGTTTTTCACCTCCTCCTTGAGAGAATCAGGGCACCCTTTACTGAAGAAAATTGATGACTTGTCATGATTCACTCGCTGCCCCGATGCCGCACAATAAACATCCAACAGGTTTGAAACCAGATTTGCACCCTCAACACTAGACTTAAAAAGCAGCATGCTATCATCTGCAAAGAAAAGGTGGTTAACAGCTGGAGCTGAGGGGCCCACCTTGATTCCGAGCAAAGACGACTGTGAACTAGATTTTAATAGGCACGAAAGGCCCTCTGCTGCAAGTAAGAATAGGCAAGGGGAAATGGGATCTCCCTGACGAATACCTCTCGACGGTTTGAACTGTTCAAGCCTCTCTCCATTAAACAAGACCGAGAAAGAGACAGACCTAACCATGGCCATGACTATCTGAATCCATTGGGTAGCAAAACCCAATTTTCCAATGATTGCTTGCAAGTAATCCCATTCTTATCTGTCATAGGCCTTCATCATGTCAAGCTTGACCGCGCAAAAGCTGTTTGATTTGGACCTGTTCCTCTTCATAAAGTGAAGACATTCATAAGCACAGATAATGTTATCAGTTATGAGTCTACCTGGGACAAAGGCTGATTGCTCCTCTGATATGATTTCTGGCAAAACCACCTTCAGGATGTAATATCTTGGGATATTCGCAGCAGCTTGTCCTGGAAGTCCCCAACGCCATAACCCGGTGAGACCGCGTTCCATCGGGCTGAGATATTCTGCTGCCAATCCTCATGCTTCTCCCACATTACTTCATAACGGAAATTCTTAGGGGCCGAGCTGCCTGCTTCTGTGTTCTCAAACTGAAGGAAGATTGGTCCATGATCATACGATGCAGCCGAGTGGTGACTCAGAGTTGCTAGCGGGAAACGTGCGCACCAGCTAGGAGACGCCAGTGCGCGGTCTAACCTGACTCGAGTGTAAGCCCCCCTGCCACTCTTTTTTCAAAAGTCCAGAAACGACCCTGATGGCCTAAATCTATCAACATACAAACGTCAACCGCATCCCGAAAAGCTTGTATTTGCGCATTACTACGATTAGCTATTCCTTGGTGTTCATCCGGATGTAGCACTTCATTGAAATCCCCCATACATAACCACGGCAGGTCATTCAAAGTTGATATTCCTTTTAGCAGATCCCATGTCTGATGCCTAAGGTTTGTTTGTGCTTCACCGTATATAACTGTAAAATGCCACGGTTCTTGTCCTTCCACCTGCACTTTAGCATCAATATGATAGCAAGAATCGCCGAAGATTTCAACATTGCTAGTATTATTCCAAAAAATTCCTATTCCACCACTTCTCCCCTGGCTACTTATTGCATAAGATTTTTCATAACCTACAGAACTTGCTAGAGCTTCTACACGTACACCGGCGATTTGAGTCTCCACAATCCCAAGCACGGTAGGGGAAAACTTCCTCGCAAACTCGCGAAGCTCTCGAACTGCCGCAGGTTTGCCCGCGCCACGGCAGTTCCAGCATAAGGCACTCATTGGGCATGGCGGCGCTCCTCGAAGGAGCCCGCCAAATTTTTCACTGTAGAAGTTGAAGCCTCTATGTCTTCGCCGTTGAGCCTCGTCCTCTTGAGATCTCTGAGAGGAAGCGGACTAACTCCTAAATTTGCAAATACCACGATGGCCAACTCATTACCTTCAGCGCCCGCGGCTGGGGAGATCGGCTGATTTCCAAGCAGCGCCCCCGCTGCGATCCTTTTCCTGTTAGTGTCATCTCTGTCCACACCTCCTCCTTCTCCCTGTCCTCCACTTCTTTCTCCTCATATGATTTTTCCTTGGATTTGCTTGCAGGGTAGTTGCCTCTGTTCGCTTCAAATCTGCCGCCTGACTGTCCTCCAGACCGGCCTCCCCTTCGGCCTCCACCACGTCCCCTGCCTTCTCCAGGGCCTCGCCCCATGCGCATAGCCCATTCTTCTCTGAGGTCTTTAAAAACCAAGGCTGATCTGGGGTGGATTCCATTACCATGCTCCTTAAAAAGATGCCTTAACATACCACAGACGGCACACCAATCTAGTAACTTCTCGTACTTAATCCTATAGATCTGTCTCTTGCCATCTCTAATCATTGAGACTGCATTCTTGAGAGGTTTCAGCACATTGATCCTCACCCATACTCGATAGAAGTTTCCCACAAAATCATGTGATGGGGCTTCTGCGAAGAGCACCTCCCCCACCTTAGCAGCAAGCGGTGTAACCAGATGAGAGTATAGATCAGGCACATCGTGAATTTGAATCCAGATGTCAATTGTCTCCAGCTTGACCGTCGATGGTTTAGAAATTCCATCATACGGCGCTATAATCACTGCATCGCCCCTGAAGTTCCATGGACCATCATGCATAACTCTCTCCCAATCTCCCAAGCAAGAGAATTGGATCGTATACAGATTATCTTCAAGAGCTTTGAACTTTGCTACCTGCGCTATGTCCCATGTAGATCTCATATTCCTATAGAACCAAGTTTGACTATAGGATTTGGAGGTATTGACCTTGGCGACTGCGATCCATCGAGGTTCTTCCGGCGGCGCCTGCTGCTCGTCAAACACCACATCATCCAGGTCTTCCTCTTTCAGGCCCAATTCTTCCATCATCCGTTCCACATCGCTGACCCCCGAGGAGCCTGACGCTCCTTCGGATGCCATTAGTCCCTAACCCGACGAAGATCAGATCGGGTTTTGTTGAGAACCCTATGTCCTCCACTCCCCGGCTCATTCGAGATGAGGAATGACCAGCGATCGCCCCCAGCCCTTGTAGACAGAGACCAGGGAGGAAAACGGCGGCAGGGGAGTCAAGAACTCAACGACGGCGTAATCGCCATCTAGAGAAGGAAAACCCTAGCGTGAGGGAAAACTATTCATACGTAGACGTACAATTAAAAGAAAGGGAAAGCGCACAGGCTAAAAATCTACATGGCCGCCCGGCCGCACGCACGCACTGCTGCACTATTTGTTTTCTTTTTGTTCTAATTTCGGCCTAAGAGAAAAAAATGAACTAGAAAGAAAAAAAAGGCTAACTGGGCCTGGCCCATGTAAAAAAATAAAATAAAAATAGGGCGCCGCTGCTAACTATGCTCCACACGTGGGTGACGGATAGTTATAGGCCGCACACGCAGTTTTTTTTAATAGAAACGGAAGAGGAAAATGGAATAACGAAAATAAAAATAAAGTTTATATAGGCATATTATATATCACAACTTTCAGAAAATGATTTCCTACAACGTGAACATTTTTCTACAGTCAAATAAAATCCTCACAAATTTAAATAAATCATAAAGTGCTATTGTTGCAATAAAATCCAATAAAAATCATTTTAAAAATGCCAGATTATCTCAAATTTATTTCTCTCCAATTTTCTACTGTAGGGAATCATTTTACCCTATTTTCCATATATTTTATTTTAGGATAAAAATAATTTGAAAAAAACCCAATAACTCAAATTTTGAAAATGAGTTTCAGAATATTTCAAAAGAACTTCCAACTCATATTTCTTATAATTTGAAGAAGTCATTTTATCTTCTCTCGGGAAAATCATTGAGTTGCATAAAGTTTCTGAATTTGAAATATTTTCCAAAATGGAATTCAAATCTTTTCAAAACCCTTTTCATTTCTTTAAATGGAAGAAGTCATGTCATCTTCACTCTAGGGTTTTCTGTTGAAATGAATTTGAATTCATGGAGAACAAAAATGCAAAGTGAAAGTTTGGGAAAGTCATTTCATTCCCTCTCATTTAACTTTCAAAAGTTTCAAATTTCACTCAATTTCACTCATCACATCACACAAGCAATCAAAACTATCTATTTGAAATAACATTCCAAAATTTAGAATTTTGGGATGTTACAAACCTACCACACTTAAAAATGAATCTCGTCCTAGAGATTCGAAGAGGCTAGCACGAAATAGGTTGGGGTTAAGGGTTTCCTAAGAAATCCATTGATTGGTACGGTCTAGTGTGCTACCACACTTAGAAACAGGGTTACGGTTCCTTCAAAACTCAAGTACTCCATCCTTATTGTTGGCAGTGTCGATCTTATCAAATATTCAACATAATTCCTTCTCTAGGCTCTTCCGATGGTGGCATAACTTATGTCCTCAATTCCTTATGTCCTTTCATCTTGGTAAGGTTCCTTCGAGACTGGTTCTTCTTAGCTGACTTGTCTGGCGCCAATACTAAACAACTATCGATATCTCATGGTGGTCAGCAAACAATTTGATTGGGTCCCTGCAGAAAATGGGTATGGGCTTCATTCTCATCGTATGACCTACGGTTGGCAACAACTGCATTGTACAAGGGGAAATTGTCATACCATTCTAAGGTTTAAACAAGGCTTTGACATCATCGTCTCTCTACTATGGGTAAGTCACTCAGATTTACCATCCCGTATAGCAGAGGCGAATAATAAGAGTAAGTCAGTATGGTGATCAATCCATCCCGCACCCAAATCATTACATTGTATATGGTTTAGTGAATCTCGCATTCTAACACTCGGTCATCCTCACAAGCTTTGCAGAATTTCTCTTGTCGACGAACTGAGTTCGGATAACTCCATTAATTCTACAAGCTGAACAAAGCATCTATCGTTTCTTCACAACCCTCGGGTTTTGTGTAAACTCCTATTAGATCGTTTGTTGACAAAGTCGTAACTTCTACCAGGGGTTTTCTTTCAGCAAGAGTGTGCTTGCTTCTTTGACAGGTCCTGGGGCCTGTGGGTTATGGCTCATCTCATCACTAGTAACACCTGGTCTCATCATCAGGTTGCAACTGATCATTCTTCCAACATCCAGCTTCCTTAGCTTTCTTAAATTCATCCAATTATATTGTACCCCTTCTCTTAGTTCAAAAACTGAGTGTGATTAGTCACACTCATCCTTGGGCAGTCCATTCCAAGTCTGACGTAACTAACCACTAGCTAGTGTATTCGGGTAATGGTGTTGGATTCTACCACCCTTATAATGAATAACACTGGTTTCTTCAAAATCTTGATCGATGTATCATGTCTTCACTCATCACTTATATAGTACCAACTCATAAAATCCAAAATCAATACCATGATACTAACTGTATTGATTCTCAACTTACTACGATCTACTGCATTTCCATTGCATGCTTCAACTCAACTACTTAGCATAAGTCTCCTTCTCCTTGGGACAATCTCTAGCAAAATGCCCTACTTCACTACAGTAGAAACAAATTGCTTTTGACAAGTCTCGTGGTTCCCTTGTGATTACGTAGCCTCCTTATGTCCTCGGCTTAGGGTCCATTTCCGAACTTATATATCCTTAACTCATCATTGGAGTCACTATTGCTCCACACTCCAGCATTACACCCTCTTTAAAATCCAATTGTACTTATTTCCTTCACACCCTTGGGGTAAGCATCATATCAAGAATAAACTCCAACTTAGTTGTGCAAGCTCCACTATTTGGAGCAACAGTTTCCTTTCTATGGGTCCAGGGTTCACACAGTAAAGTACCACTAAACAGAATGCACAGGTTCATCCATAATCCATATTCTCCTCATATCAATCTCTTATTACATCCCGAACCACTATTCGACACTTCAAATTTCAAAGGTGCTTCACTAAAAATGCTACCATCCACATAGTTTTGATATGGTCAAGCATTACTCCCATCTTTATTCATTTGTCCAAGCTAAGGATGATTCAGTCTCATTGGAATTGTGCAATGTGATTCTTGAAATCATCGATCTTTTGATTCATCCTATTGGCCGTGTGCTTCATCTCCATCATCTCTTCATGCAACCCACTCAGGCATTCCTGAGTGTGATGAAGTCTTGCTTCGAGTATTTCTCCAATCTGACGTATGGCCTCCATAGCAGCTTTGAAGAATGTTGTTTGTGGTACTCGTGAGATGAAAAAGTAGTGTCCCGTAGTTTTTGGGAAAACTCCTTTCACACGGTGGAGGTGTACATACATGTTCCAAAGTTCAACTTCATTCTCCATGAAAGGATAACCCTTGTAAACTGCATCTCCTTCAAGGTGAATGTGCTTCATCATGTCCTTCAGGATTTTTGGGTAATCCTGATCGCTAGTTAGGATCATGATCGTTTTCGGGCCCTTGAGAAAGGACTCATAAAGGGTTTTCATCCGTAGGTATAAGATAGAAGGGGTACTCAGGATAGGGTATGTATTTCCTTGGGTGAAATGTGGTTGTTTGTCCGAGAAAGGTTTGGGGTCAGCTGGTCCATGGGTTCTAGGCTTTAGTCTCGGTTATATAGCAAGAGAGGCACTCACAACATCCAACAACTCATAACATTTCATATGAGATTCCAAACATCTTAACTTCTATTGCTTCACGAACTATACAATGTTCTTTTCATAACTCAACTCAACATCATAATAAAAGTGTATTCCACCTTTAGCTACATGCTTCATTCTAATATCCAGATCTCAACTACTCTCCTCAATCTTTCCTATGGTCTGAGACTTCTCTCGCAAATGCCCTACTTTCTTGCAGCGTAAACTATTGACATTAGACAAATCTAGGGACTTCATGGTGACTATCTTGGTTCACTGGGTTCTTGGCTTCCTTGTTGGGAAGTTGCTAGCGTAATGGCCTAAATCCTTGCACCGGTAACATGTGATGTGACTCGGGTCCTTTTCCGCGGAAATTGGGTTGTTCTCGGGGCACGTGCTATTTCTCTTCCTTGACTTCTTCGCTCCTATCAATTCTTCTATCTTTTGTGGATCAAACTCTACTTCTTCTGTCGGGAAGTCTCTCAGATGCTCTTGGCTTTCCTTCGTGCAATATTGTGAAAGAAGTCCTTTTTCCCCACATGAGTAGCAAGCGCGGATGTAATATCTGTTTAGGCCTTCTCCATCAGGGTCGTCAATATCTTCCTCCATCGCGGATTCCCTTAAGGTTTCCTCAAGGACTTCTTTCATTGCTTCTTTCTTCTACTGGATAGTTCGTTGCACCATGGGGTAAATGTGGAACTGAGCAGGGTAGTGGGTAGTCCCTTCACACAAGAAACAAGTAATCTTCCTAGTTGGGCATTCTTCAGCTGGGTAACTTTCTTCAGAATGAGGACATTCATCCTTGTGCTCCTCCTAGGTGTGTCCTATTTCTCCACTAATCCTGCAGGCACAAGGTTTCTTCTTCGGGTTGTCACCATGCTTTCGGATGAGATGGGACTTTAACAGAGTCTTCTTGAATTCCTCCCAACGTTTTGCTCCACTACATCCTTGTATGGCTTGATGCATTTTCCACCATGCTGTAACACTTTTTCTGAAGTACTGAAGAGCGTATTGAACCTCATACTTCCTTGCAACCAAATTTTTCCTCAAGTGATCCTTCATGTTTTGTATCCATAGCTCTGTCTCCGGCTGGGTCATCGGTCCAGAGAATACAAGTCTATCTTCATTCATCCTCTATTGGGTCCAAGGGTTTTGGGATGAGATTCAGGAGATGGAGAGAGATACACTCAATACAAACAATAGTTTTGAAAAGACGGGTTTTTGTATTGTGGCCGTCTGAAAAACATCAAACAAATAATGGCTCACCATCGTCGCATCTAACGTAAGCACATAACAGGGGTTTGGTCTTCTAAAGGTCAATATCTCTTCAAGGTCGTCAGCTCTTCAAATCTTTGGAGTATCCATTATTGTAGCTTCAACACTTCTAGTGCATGGTGCAATCCTCTTTACTCCGAAGTGGTCAAAATGGAAAAGGGCATTGTCTAACTATCTAAGGTAAAAGGGAAGATTTGACAAAGCTCGGAAAAGAAGAGAGGTAAAGAATCTTTTTGAAAATGAAGTTTTAGAGAAATCCTTTACTATGGGTTGGCCAGTTTCTAGGGTCACGTCCTACAATCAACATGTGCTCTGATACCATCTTGTAGCGACCCAACCCGAATGGATCAAGTCTCTGTGCTTAAGTGTCATCCCTGGATCGGTATGCTGACACACACAATACTCGAGGATTTATAACAGAGGTAATTCACATGTATTAAGTAATGTAAATACTATTACCTCAATCCATATAGCGTAAGTAACAAAGGTTGTGGAGTTCCATCAACACCGGCGGCAAAGTTGAGTGTAGACAGCGCAACCCTAACGTAACACTTACTCGTCGAATAATTCCTTCAACATGAGACGTTGCAGCCATGTAGGTCAGTACATTGAAAGTACTGGCAAATTCACACTGTAGTAGTAATGATGAACAAATGCCTATAACTACATGCATATTTGGCTGGTGGTGGATGTAAGGTTGATTTTGCATAGAGCTGATTTTTCCCTACCACAAAGGAATAATTTTTCTTATTTAACTACTCAGTTTAATTAAGCAATATTGAGAATGGTTCCTCCATCTCAAATCCCCAAGTTACCATAATTAATAACCCAACTGTTTTATTAGATCAGGTGATGAGATCAACAAATAATCCACTTCTAGATACTCAAAGATGTCCATAACCGGGGACACAACTACTCATGAACAGTTTGTACACTCTGCAGAGGTTTTTGCACTTTTCCCCACAAGACACGATCGCCTCCGTTTAATTTCTCGCACTTGATGGTGTTTGAGAACCGAATGACCGAGACACAGTCTTTCAGAAGCATTTACTCTTTACCCTGGGTAGACCCGTACACCTACATTTGCTACATCTGCTAGTCTACCACTGAAATAGGTCACACAACATACTAACCTATGTCAGAGCCCATAATGGCTTGTGGCTGCACTATGGAAGTTTCTAGGCATGAAAATATCATATGATCCCTTTGAGCCTGGGTGGCATTCCAATAGGGTGATCACACGGGTCCTCCGGGATCCCCTAAGACAACACTGGACCCTCCAGGTGCCCGGGCAAACCACTGGGTGCTCCAGGGTGCCCCAACCGATTTACCTAGATGTGTATTAAAATTTTCACCTTAAGTTTCCCTTAGTTAAATATCACTCACATCTTTCATGAAACTCTCACACCAATCCACGTCTACGAGCATGGCTAAGCAGTAAGTAACAAAGCGTATATCCCCTTGGTTGATCTTCAGTCATTGGGTTCCTACCTCATGAACTACAAAGCATCATCACAAGTAACCAGTGCTACTCATGCAAGTGTTTGAGGGTATAACTAATGCAATGAAAACTAGGTATTTGGTAAGTATGATCAAAGTGTGAATTTGCCTTGTAGTCGATGTAGATTCTTCGAACTCATATCTTCTGATAGATCTACTCATCACACTCCGATCAATCTATCATAAGCAAACAATAGTAACCACACATAAGAAATCACTCAGAAGATCGGAAGGAACAAAGAAAACACTTCGGAAAACTTCAGAACCAAGCAAATAACTCTTGCAACAGAAAATAATTTCTAACAGTACCAAAATTGAATGAATTTGGCCTTATCATAAAGTTTAGGTCAAGAGCTTCGATTTTCAAAAAGAATCAACTCAAACGGAGTTATGGTTAACAATATATGATCAAAAGAAGTTTGAATATGAATTTGAACACATTTCGAAATTTGAAAGTTGCAAAAAGTTTATTTGATAGATTCACTAGATAGGTGGGATCAAGACGAAAATCTAGGCGTTGGTTTCATCTAATTTGGATGAACGAGTAAAAAATTATGGCTATTTGAAAAATTAGGGCCAAGCTGTTTTACGGAGAGAGAGAAAAAAACTACGGCTAAAACAAATTCTAGGTCTAATGTATAAATACATAGACTAATTGATAATCTAATTATTCTACCGTACTAGTTTAGAAATAATAAGCTACGGGAGTATATAAAAGAAATACCAAGAAATATACCTTTATAAGGTGGAGAAAAGATGACTTCGGAGAGAGGTGACGACTTTCAGAATTACCGTCGGAGAGAAGAAATATATTTTTAAGTGAATCTAGTCAAACCAAAATATTGATTTAACCTAAATCGGATGATTTTTTAAGACTCTATGTGTCTATATTTATAGATGGAATAGAAGCTTAGGGGTCAAAGGCTAGATAATGTGAGACTAAACTTAGACGTACAATTAAAAGAAAGGGAAAGCGCACGGGCTAAAAAGCTACATGGCCGCCCGACCGCACGCACGCACCGCTGCACTATTTGTTTTTTTTTCTAATTCCGGCCTAAGAGAAAAAAAAGAACTAGAAAGAAAAAAATGGCTTACTGGGCCTGGCCCATGTAAAAAAATTAAATAAAAAAAGGGCGCCGCTGCTAACTATGCTCCACTCGTGGGCGACGGGTAGTTATAGGCCGCACACGTAGTTTTTTTAAATAGAAACGGAAGAGGAAAACGGAATAACAAAAATAAAAATAAAGTTTATATAGGCATATTATATATCACAAATTTCAGAAACCGATTTCCTACAACGTGAATATTTTTCTACAGTCAAATAAAATCCTCACAAATTTAAATAAATCATAAAGGGCTACTGTTGCAATAAAATCTAATAAAAATCATTTTAAAATTGCCAAATTATCTCAAATTTATTTCTCTCCAATTTCCTACTGTAGGGAATAATTTACCCTATTTTCCATATATTTTATTTTAGGAGAAAAATAATTTGAAAAAAACCCAATAACTCAAATTTTGAAAATGAGTTTCAGAATATTTCAAAAGAATTTCCAACTCATATTTCTTATAATTTGAAGAAGTCATTTTATCTTCTCTCGGGAAAATCATTGAGTTGCATAAAGTTTCTGAATTTGAAATATTTTCCAAAATGGAATTCAAATCTTTTCAAAACCCTTGTCATTTTTTTAAATGGAAGAAGTCATGTCATCTTCTCTCTAGGGTTTTTATGTTGAGATGAATTTGAATTCATGGAGAACAAAAATGCAAAGTGAAAGTTTGGGAATGTCATTTCATTCCCTCTCATTTAACTTTCTAAAGTGTCAAATTTCACTCAATTTCACTCATCACATCACACAAGCAATCAAAACTATCTATTTAAAATGACATTCCAAAATTTAGAATTTTGGGATGTTACATTGCTCTAGTGCTTCACTTATATCTTTTAGAGCACGGTGGTAATTTTATTTTGTAGAAATTACTGATCTCTCATGCTTCACTTATATCCTTTTGAGAGTCTATTAGAACAGCATGGTAATGTGCTTTGGCTATAAAACAAGCCTTAACATGATAGGCATCCAAGATGAATGTAGTAAAAACTTTCATACTAAGTGCATTGAATATGATGAGAAGTTGGATGCTTGATAATTGTTTTGAGATATGAGGATAGTGATATTAGAGTCATGCTAGTGGAGTTATCATGAAATTGAGAAATACTTGTGTTAAAGTTTGTGATTCTCGTAGCATGCACGTATGGTGAACCGCTATGTGACGAAGTTAGAGCATGAGGTATTTGTAGAGTGTCATCCTTTGTGTGGAGGTCGGGGCGCGCGATGGTTAAATCCTACCAACCTCCCCCCTAGGAGCATGCGTTGATTGCTTTGTTTTGATGACTCGTAAATTTTTGTAATAAGTATATGAGTTCTTTATGACTAATGTTGAGTCCATCGGTTATACGCACTCTCACCCTTCCACCATTGCTAGCCTCTCTAGTACCGCGCAACTTTCGCCGGTACCATACCCACCATATATCTTCCACAAAACAGCCACCATACCTACCTATCATGGCATTTCCATAGCCATTCCGAGATATATTGCCATGCAACTTTCCACCGTTACGTTCATATGGCAATGTAATGCCCAGGATGGGACTATATCTCCTACGTGTCGAGGCACGACTTAGAGACATAACCCCATGCTGGAATGATCGCAAGTCTGGTATCTTTGCACAACTCATGTAAAAGATGGGGATGGAAAACATAAAATAGTTGGCTTATAATCGCCACGTCACACAAATATAATACATGTCTCAAACATCATCCAATAAAACATCCCAGCCCTCTAAGGGTAAAATCCAAATGACAAGATACCAAACATAATTTAAAAACCACAGGTCGAATCGAATCCTAGTAGACGTCTCCACTACTGATCATCAGGATAACGAACATAGTATCAACTACGCTCCTCGTCATACTCCCAGTCTAGCTCGGTGCCATCACCGGGATAGCTCACCATCGGACCTGCATCTGGTGTGGTGAAGTAACTGTGAGCCACAGAGGACTCAGCAATCCCGTTCCCGGGTAACAAGACTATTTAAGCCTTGGGAGAGGATAAGGCTGAAGAAAAGAATAAGTGTCTGCAGCAGCAACTAGCACTAGCTTACGTGAAAGAGTGCGAGAAGAGAAGTGCCTCGGTCAAGAGATGATCACGAAGTGATCCTAGCTAAAGCTCAACAAACATAACCCCACCGTGTTCAACTCCCGAATCCCTATTCGGAAATTGACAGTCACGGTACACACGCTGGTAGTGTATTAGAACAATGTGTCAAGTTATCTACAACCGGATATTAACAAGCTCCCATCTACCACATAACCGCGGCCACGGCTTTCGAAAGTTCATAACCCTGCAGGGGTGTTCCAACTTGGCCCATGATAAGCCCACGATCCGCGGAGTCGCAACTCCAAGGTGGGAAGACCCGAGTATTCTCGGAATCCCGTGCTCAAGATACTCCAAACTAAGGTAAGGCTAATCTAGCAAATCCTCCCGGCGTGTCGACACCCTGATGGTAGCTGCGCGTATCTAGTCTCAGGACACGACCGGATGGGCGATTCTACAGGTTTATATCAATCCTCGAGTTCCCTCGTGGTGACCCCGCAGAACCCCCGGTTTGGACCAACACTCATGAGGAGCACTGGCCCGGGGTTGTTGATTAAGAACTCGGGTTTGCAAGACCCTATGCAAGTTTTATTAGTTATTAGGCGAATAGTACCAATGTTGGGACTTGCTGGAAAAGACTTAGCACTTAGCGGTTTATCGAGGGGGTCCCATACACCCCAACCGTGTTAGGAACGCATAATCAAGGAACATAACACCGGTTTAAACGGTTCCTAACGGCATGAGTGGAACAAATCACCAAGCAAAACGGCTTAGCCTTCCACCCTTGCCAATATATAGATGATTTCATTTTAAGCAATTATATAGTGTGATATAACCCAACAAACTTCAACATGAAGCAAGCATCTTCGATCTTCACCTGCAACTAGCAATGCTATAAGAAGGGCTAAGCAAAGCGTACTTAGCCATTCAACGGTTTGCATAGGTAGGGTGGTTAAACATGGTCATGGTTACAAGTAGGAGGCTGACAAGAAAGACATGGGCATCGAGGCAAAACTATAGATCGAGACTACTAGCAATAGGCAAAGATAGTAGTGTTATCGGGGTTCGGTCATCTTGCCTGAAGTGTAGTCGTTCGGATCGAAAGAAGGGTCCTCGTGCTCAACCTCGTTGGTAACCTCGTGCTCGTACTCGTACTCGGTCTCAGCTTCCGGCTCTAAACAATACAATCACACAAAGCACGAATCAACAAGATGCAATGCGCACACAAAAATGATGGATGCATGACGGATGCACTAAGGAAGCACATGGAGCACGGAAAATAGCACTCAAGAAAATCACTTCAAAACATGGCAACAATAGGATATTATGAATCTACACGGAAAATCAATCAAGTTTCATATAAGACTTGCTGAAATCGGAGCTACAGGCTAAAAGTTATGCCCGAAACAAGAAATATGCACAAGCTGAAAAATTACAGCAACATAGCAACTTCGGAGGACTAGAAAAATAAGCTACAGCACTCAAACACCATGGCAAAGAGCATGAACATAAACTAGACATATCCTACAGCAAATAAGTCCAAAGGTGCACCCCCAAAGGAGCCACGGATCAATAGCAACAAGCTTGGACATATTGAACTTGACAACAAAATTCTGACAGCAGAATTTTATTGAAACTTTGGAGCAAAAGTTAAATATGCTAAAGCCACTTAAATAGGCATGTGAGAACATGAATGGAAAGCCAACAATATATACTACAAGGAACCATCAAGAGGCACCCCAAAACTATCATGGTTTGTCCTAGAACAGCACGCAAACATGGCATCGGAACATTACAGATTCCAGACTTAGTGAAAATCCACTAAGTGTTAAAACAGCAGTTTCATCATGGCATCTATAAGAGCAAGTTTAAGTCACCTCGAAATTAAACATGGCAAGTGGTAAGCACCACATCAAAGTACACATGATGGTGATTCCGAAACATACAAGTATGCATCATGGAGATAAACACAACGATAGCAATGAGCTCAACAATATGGCATTTCATAACAAGTGAAACAACATCACAGCCACATGGCACTTTGCAACGAATATATATATACATGGCAAGAATAAATCTATCATGCAACCTAACACAAACAACATGTAGAGCATGGCAAGACGAACACGTGGACATGTCATTTGCATGATTCGGATAAACGAGCTAAAAGATTTCACTATGCAAAGATGGCATAAAAACAACACATAGCAGCAGTTATATCGGGATGCACTCTTGCAACAGAAAAATAAGCATCTAGATGATCTCTAACATGCATGGCACAATGAAATGAATCGTAGTGCTAATCACCACGAACGTCTGGACACCTCATTCACTCAAATCGGAGCAACACACAAAAAGATATCATCACTTGAATATTGCATCAGACAGATAAAAACTGGGACTTAGAAGGATTTAGAGGCAACCTTCTCAGATCTGAAAAAGGTCAAACGGGCTCGATTTGGATCTGGTGCGGCCCGGAGCCTGGTGGCTAGGCTGGAAGGAGGCTGGGCCTGGTGACGGCGCTTCGGCCCAGGAGGCGGACGGCGGGAAACTAGCGGAGAGGCGGCCGAGGGCGGCGCGGCGCAGGCCGAATGCGGCCTACGGGCCGGGAGGCGCTAGGGTTGGCCTGCGGGCCGCTGGGAGGCGCTCGATGGGATCAGGGGCTCGGCTCCTCCCCGATCCCCAGCGACTGGCGGCGGCGAACGAGGACCTGAGCGGCGGTGGCATTCCAGGAGGCTGGAGGGACTCGGGGCCGGCTGGATCCGGTGGCCCCTCACCGGATCTGGCCGGAGGTGAGGTAGAGAGGGCGCGAACTGCGGGATCCGGCCGGTGGGGATGGTGAGGTGAGAGGAGGGTGGTTTTCCGGCGAGGAGGTGGTATTCCGGCGAGCTCCGGCGAGATTCCGGCGGAACTCCGGCGAAACTCCGGCGAGGTGGTGGCTGGAGGAAGGGGATGAAGTGGGGGCTAGGGTTTCCTTGTTTTGGGGCACAAATTTGGGGGAGTGGACAAATATATAGGCACAAGTAGCTAGGGTTGTCCAAATGGAGTGCGGTTTTCGGCCACAGGATCAGATTTGGATGTCCTAGATGATAGAAGTGGTTAGGAGTGGTTGGTGGGCTGTTGGAGGGGGTGTCTTGGGCCTCAAAGTGGAGGCACTTTGAGCCCACGAGAATAACTGTTGGGGTAGCAAACGGACTCGAAACGCGACGAGATTTGACAGGCGGGTTACACACACCAAAACAACAACACACGACAAGTCTCGCGCCAAACCGGTAACGTTATACGGCCAAACACCAAAGTAGGCCTACGGGACGCCACGGACACGTGAGGGAGCTCCGGAACGCGAAACGGACAACGGGAAGGAACGCGTGGAACCGGATGCAAATGACAACACAAATGCAATGCGATGCACATGACTACATGATATGAATGAATGCCACACACGCACACAACAAAACGACGAAACCCGAAAGACAAAGAACCCGGAATGGAATAGATGAACCAGAGATATATTATATGCCCAAAAGGGAAAGTATTACATCCGAGGCATTACAAACTCTCCTCTACTACAAAAAGATCTCGTCCCGAGATCTAGGACTGGAAAAAGGAAGGGTACTCGGAACGAAGATGATCTTCTCGTTCCCACGTAGCCTCTCGGTCGGTATGATGTGACCACTTGACTTTCAAGAATTTGAAGGACTTGTTGCGGGTCTTGCGTTCGGTTTCTTCGAGAATAGCAACGGGATGCTCTCGGTAGGACAAGTCTTGTTGAAGATCAATCTCTTCAAACGGAATCATGCGTTCAGGTGCCTTGAAGCATTTGCGGAGTTGAGATACATGGAACACATCATGAACGTTGGCGAAGTTGGAAGGGAGCTCAAGTTGATAGGCTAGGTCGCCTCTTTTGCCAAGAATCTTGAAAAGCCCGACGTATCTAGGAGCAAGCTTTCCTTTGATACCGAATCTTTGGGTGCCTTTCATCGGAGAAACACGGAGATAGACATGATCACCAATGTTGAATGCCAAATCACGATGCTTTCCGTCATAGTAGCTCTTCTGACGCGACTGAGCGGCCTTGAGATTCTCACGTATGACTTTGTACATTTCTTCGGCCTCTGAGATCAAGTCATTGCCAAGAAGTTGACGTTCGCCTGTTTCGGACCAGTTGAGAGGGGTACGGCACTTTCTGCCATAGAGGATTTCAAACGGAGCTTTGCCTGCACTTGCTTGGTAGCTGTTGTTGTAAGAGAACTCGGCAAATGGAAGGCAGACTTCCCATTTCATGCCAAAAGATATGACACAGGCTCTGAGCATATCTTCTAGAATCTGATTCACTCGCTCGACTTGACCACTAGTCTGAGGGTGAAAAGCAGTGCTGAACCTGATCTTAGTGCACATGGCAGACTGAAAGGAGTCCCAGAACTTGGATGTGAACAAACTTCCACGGTCTGAGGAGATGACTTGAAGAATGCCATGTAAGGACACAATTCTAGAAGTGTACAATTCTGCAAGTTGAGCTGCATTGATGGATTCTTTGACTGGAAGGAAGTGAGCGACTTTGGTAAGCTTGTCAATCACCACGAAGATAGAATCATTCCCTCTTTTGGACTTAGGATAACCAGTGACGAAGTCCATTTCAATGTGGTCGAGCTTCCACTCGGGAATAGGAAGAGGTTGGAGAAGACCGGCTGGACGTTGATGTTCTGCTTTCACTCTTCTGCAGACATCACATTCATTCACGAATTGGGCAATCTCCCTTTTCATACGTGTCCACCAGTAAGACTGCTTGAGGTCTTGGTACATCTTGGAGCTGCCAGGATGAATGGAAAGGAGAGAATCATGTGCTTCTTCCATTATGAGCTTCCTGAGATCACCTTTGGGAACAACGAGTCTGTCCTCGAAGAACAAGGTATCTCTCTCATCAACACAAAAGCACTTGTATTTTGGAGTGCCCTTTGCAATACCATGTTTCACCTTCTACACCATGGTATCACTGAGTTGGGCCTCACGGAACTGATCTTCCAAGGTAGGAGCAACTTGAAGATTTGCAAGAAAACCCTGGGGAATAACTTGAAGGTTGAGCCTCCTGAAAGCTTCACAAAGCTCAGGCTGGAACGGCTTGATAAGAAGGTTGTTGCAATATGCCTTTCTGCTCAAAGCATCTGCAATCACATTCGCCTTGCCAGGAGTGTACTCAATGCTGGGATTATACTCTTGGATCATTTCAACCCAACGAGTCTGGCGGAGGTTCAGATTCGGCTGTGTGAAGATATACTTCAAACTCTTGTGATCAGTGAAGATGTCGACTTTTCTGCCCAACAACAGATGTCTCCACGTAATCAAAGCATGTACCACAGCTGCTAGCTTGAGATCATGTGTGGGATAGTTCTTCTCACTTGGCTTGAGCTAACGAGAAGTGTAAGCCACAATTCTCTTATCTTGCATAAGCACACCACCAAGTCCTTGAAGAGAAGCATCACAGAATACTTCATAGGGCTTGGATTCATCTCGAGGAGTAAGAACTGGAGCAGAGACGAGCTTTTCTTTGAGAGTTCTGAATGCCACTTCACACTCTGGAGACCAAAAGTATTTGACATTCTTCTGAAGCAAGTTAGAAAGAGGCTTGGCAATCTTGGAGAAGTTCTCAACCAACCTTCTGCAATAGCTGGCAAGACCCAGAAAACTGCGGAGTTGCTTGACGTTCTGAGGAGCTTCCCAGTTGACAATTGCTTCAACTTTCTCGGGATTTACCGCAATGCCGTCAGCTGAGATGATATGGCCCAGGTACAAAACCTTATCGAGCCAAAACTCGCACTTGGAGAACTTGGCATAGAACTTATGCTCACGAAGTCGATCAAGAACCAGACGCAAGTGCTTTTCGTGATCTTCTTCATTCTTGGAAAACACAAGAATATCATCCAGATACACAAGCACAAACTCGCCAGTATAGGGGTTGAAGATGTAGTGCATCATCCTCGAAAAGGTAGGAGGAGCATTGGCGAGACCAAAGGACATGACGGTATACTCATATGAACCGAAACTCGTTCTGAATGCAGTCTTGGGAATGTCTTTCTCGCGAATGCGAATTTGGTGATAGCCCATTCGGAGATCAAGCTTAGAGAACACTTTAGCTCCTTTGAGCTGCTCGAAGAGTTCGTTGATGTTGGGGAGCGGATACTTGTTCTTTATTGTCTTGTTGTTCAATGGCCGGTAATCTACACAAAGACGCTCCGTGCCATCTTTCTTCTTGACAAATAAGACACCACAGCCCCAAGGAGACGTACTAGGCCTGATGAGACCCATACGCTCCTTTTCATCAAGCTGCTTCTTCAATTCCTTCAATTCTTCGGGAGAGAGCTTGTACGGACGCCGGCATGCTGGCTCAGTACCTGGCTCGAGTTCAATGACGAATTCCACCTGACGGTGTGGAGGCATGCCTGGAAGTTCTTCAGGAAAGACGTCTTGGTATTCGTTAACCACCGGAATTTGAGAGATGGCATTAATCTCGCCCTTATCATTGAGAGAGAAAAGCCTGATAGTGTTATCCCTGGAGGCAAAGATAATCACATCTTCATCAGGATGAGTCATCTTGACTTCCTTCTGTGCACAATCAATGTGAGCATCATGCTGAGAAAGCCAATCCATTCCGAGGATGAGGTCAATGTCAGAATTGCCAAGAACCACCGGATTAGCCAGAAAGCGATAATCACCCATGCGAATAGACACATTCGGAGCATATATACTGGAATGCATCTGCTTTCCCGGAGAAGAAATTGCCAACTGCCTTGGTAAAGCTGCTGTGGTCACACTATGCTTGGATGCAAATGGGTATGACATGAAAGAATGTGAAGCACCCGAATCAAATAACACTTTAGCTGGAAAAGAGTTCACTGGAAGGTTACCCAAAATGACATCAGAAGAATTCTCCGCTTGCGCTGCACTCATCAAATTCACCCTTGCAGCCTTTGGATCATGCTTGACCATAGCGGTACCGACAGGTGGAGGAGGCGGAAGGCGCCTTGGGTTGTTGCACTTGTTGGAATAATGGCCCTTCTGGCCACACTTGTAGCAAGTAACCTCATAAAGTGGACGAGCAGGAGGAACACTTGGTCTTGGAGCTTGGAACTGTTGCTTGGACTGCTTGTTGGAGTTGGGTGGGTGGGAGAAACCACGACCACCAGCATTCTTGTTGTTGTTGGAGTTGCTGGAGTTGTTGGAGTTGTTATAAGGAGCTCGAATCACTGGAGGAGGAGGAAGCCAAAATTTCTGTTGTTTCGAGACCATCTGAGACGATGAGGAAGAGTGAACGGCATCTCGAATCCTCTTTTTAGAAGCCTCCATCTTAAGCTGAGCTGCCTCTTGTTTCAAAGCCATGTTATAGAATTTGTCGAATTCATCGGGCTCGAACAAGGTGAGAGCAAGTTGAAGTTCATCTTTGAGACCTCCACGGAACTGGTAGATTTTGCTCTTGGCATCAGGAATGTCTTGCTTAGCATAGTGGGCGAGGTTTTGGAACTTGACATTATACTGATAGACTGTCATAGAGCCCTGCTTCAGGTTGCGGAATTGCTCACGCATACCCTCGATGACACTTGTAGGAATGTGGTGAGAGCGAAAGTCCTTGCAGAAATCCTCCCAAGAGATCACACGACCTGGCCTAGAGTCTTTGTAATGCTGCCACCAGTCAGCTGCTTGGTCTTTCAGTTGGAAGGCTGCAAACTTCACATAATCCTCTTCTCTTACGTTACTGCACTCAAAATGCTTCTTTATGTCGGTTAACCAATCTTCAGCATCAAGAGGGTCGACACAGTAACTGAAAGCTTTTGGATTATTGGCCAAGAACTGGTTGAGAGTAGCATGGTGCTGCTGGTTGAAGAAGTTGCCTTGATTCCCTGGAACACCCTGATTAGCTTGATTAGCTTGCATCTGCTGCATCATCTGCATCAACATCTGGGTGTTCTGAGTTGTAGTCTGCATAATCGCTCTCCAAGCCTCAGACGGAGGAGGAGGGGAAGGAGGACGATCTGGGACCTCATCACCCTCTGGGTTAGCGTTGGGAACCCTTTTCGGAGCCATCATGAAAGAGATGACCACGAATCAGCAATTGATTGACAGAAGGTATAAGCTGAATCAATTGAATGAATTGCAACAAGTCTTCACAATAATCATTCGAACAATAGGAACGAATGAAATCATTCGAACAAGAGGAACGAATGAAATTCTCAGTTAAATGATAACATCAATCTTCACGAGAAGCCACATAGGGGACAAAAGGTAAAATAAGAAAAACAACAAGGTACGGATGGAAACAAACACAAGATAGGAGCTTCGTTCTAACATCTTTGTGCTGAAAGCTTATGAACGCGTTACGAAAGGGTTTTGCAATCCCCGGATCAGCATAGCCAAGGACCCTTTAAGATGCAACTCCCGATCGGAACATCGGTCATAAACCACTTCACTCAATGTAGAACCCCGAACTCGCTAACCTGCATTCGTTGGAAGAATGCCTACGATCTACTGGATAAACCCACCTATGAATTTCCGAAAGATTCCAGCTATGCAATCAGGTGTTGGGGATACAGGGGAAGCACCGCGCAATCAACTCTAAACCTACATCCAGCTGTATCCATCCTTCAACACATAACCAGTCTTTCTCGGAAACTGTCTACCTCGGACCTTCGAAAAGCATCCACTATAACAAGCTATGCCAATACTCCCGAACTACCTCCCCAGTACTGGGTGATGTCGGGGTTATCTTGCCACTAACCGTATAGGAGAGATTTTCGATGTCGGCCGTCTTAAGTATTTAGTACTGCCGCGATATGCTTGTGACGACAATACCCCGAAGCTCAACTCCCCGGGACACTGCCACAACCCCTAATGTCAGGAGGCATCGAGAACAATATTCTCGTCACAAGAACATCGAAACAATCCCAGAACACTCGCGAAATTCCTAAAAAAATTTGGTGCAATTTTTGAAAGTAGAAGAGGCAAGAGTAGTCGTCAGGAGTCCTCACCAGAAAGAAAGGGGATGAGAAGCAAAGAAATCCTACTCTCTGATATAATATATAGGACTCAAATTGTTTTCAATGTGTGCCAAGACTCGACCGTCAACGATTCGATCAATCAGTGGGGGCTCCTAGGTCGGAGAAGGCTCTGATACCAACTTGTAATGCCCAGGATGGGACTATATCTACTACGTGTCGAGGCATGACTTAGAGACATAACCCCATGCTGGAATGATCGCAAGTCTGGTATCTTTGCACAACTCATGTAAAAGATGGGGATGGAAAACATAAAATAGTTGGCTTACAATCGCCACGTCACACAAATACAATACATGTCTCAAACATCATCCAATAAAACATCACAGCCCTCTAAGGGTAAAATCCAAATGACAAGATACCAAACATAATTTAAAAACCACAGGTCGAATCGAATCCTAGTAGAAGTCTCCACTACTGATCATCAGGATAACGAACATAGTATCGGCTACGCTCCTCGTCATACTCCCAGTCTAGCTCGGTGTCATCACCTGGATAGCTCACCATCGGACCTGCATCTGGTGTGGTGAAGTAACTGTGAGCCACAGAGGACTCAGCAATCCCGTTCCCGGGTAACGAGACTATTTAAGCCTTGGGAGAGGATAAGGCTGAAGAAAAGAATAAGTGTCTGCAGCAGCAACTAGCACTAGCTTACGTGAAAGAGTGCGAGAAGAGAAGTGCCTCGGTCAAGAGATGATCACGAAGTGATCCTAGCTAAAGCTCAACAAACATAACCCCACTGTGTTCAACTCCCGAATCCCTATTCGGAAATTGACAGTCACGGTACACACGCTGGTAGTGTATTAGAACAATGTGTCAAGTTATCTACAGCCGGATATTAACAAGCTCCCTGTAATGCCCAGGATGGAACTATACCTCCTACGTGTCGAGGCACGACTTAAAGGTATAAGTCCATCCTAGAATGATCTCAAGTTTGGTAATCTTTGCACATCTCATGTAAAAGAGGGGATTGTAAACATAAATAGTTGGCTTACACTCGCCACGTCACACAAATACAATACATGTCTCAAACATCATACATTAAGAATATCACAACCCTCTAAGGGCAAAAACCAAATGTCAAGAAACCAAACTTAAATAAAACCACAGGTCGGATCGAATCCTAGTAGAAGTCTCCACTACTGATCATCAGGATAACGAACATAGTATCGACTACGCTCCTCGTCGTACTCCCAGTCAAGCTCGGTGCCATCACCTGGATAGCTCACAACTGGTCCTGCATCTGGTGTGGTGAAGTAACTGTGAGCCACAGAGGACTCAGCAATCCCGTTCCCGGGTAACAAGACTATTTAAGCCTTGGGAGAGAATAAGGCTGAAGAAAAGATTAAGTGTTTGCAGCAGCAACTAGCAACTAGCTTACGTGAGAAAGAGCGAGAAGAGAAGCCTCGGTCGAGAGATGATCACGAAGTGATCCTAGCTAAAGCTCAACAAACATAACCCCACCGTGTTCAACTCCCGAATCCCTATTCGGAAATTGACAGTCACGGAACACACGCTGGTAGTGTATTAGAAACATTGTGTCAAGTTATCTACAACCGGATATTAACAAGCTCCCATCTGCCACATAACCGCGGGCACGGCTTTCGAAAGTTCATAACCCTACAGGGGTGTTCCAACTTGACCCATTACAAGCCCACGATCCGCGGAGTCGCAACTCCAAAGTGGGAAGACCCGAGTATCCTCGGAATCCCGTGCTCAAGATACTCCGAACTAAGGTAAGGCTAATCCAGCAAATCCTCCCGGCGTGTCGACACCCTGATAGTAGCCGCGCGTATCTAGGTCTCAGGACACGACCGGATGAGCGCTACGTATAGATACCGAAGACCCCAGCGAACTGGGTAGTATCCGCAAGTGACTCTGGTTTGGACCAACACTCAAATCGAGCACTGGCCCAGGGGGTTGAATTAATTAAGCCTCGGGTTAATTACTCCCTCGGAAAGTTTTTAGTTGTTTAGGCGAATTGTACAAATGTTGGGACTTGCTGGAAAAGACTGAGCACTTAGCGGTTTATCGAGGGGGTCACATACACCCCAACCGTGTTAGGAACGCAAAATCAAGGAACATAACACCGGTTTATACGGTTCCTAACGGCATGAGTGGAACAAAACACCAAGCAAAAGGCTTAGCCTTCCACCCTTGCCAATATATAGATGATTTCATTTTAAGCATTTATATAGTGTGATATAACCCAACAAACTTCAACATGAAGCAAGCATCTTCAACTTCACCTGCAGCTAGCAATGCTATAAGAAGGGCTGAGCGAAGCGTACTTAGCCAAGCAACGGTTTGCATAGGTTAAACATTGCAATGGTTACAAGTAGGAGGCTGACAGGGAGAACATGGGCATCGAGGCAAAACTATAGAGCGGAACTACTAGCAATAGGCAAAGATAGTAATGTTATCGGGGTTCGGTCATCTTGCCTGAAGTGAAGTCGTTCGGATCGTAAGAAGGGTCCTCGTGCTCAACCTCGTTGGTAACCTCGTACTCGTACTCGTACTCGGTCTCAGCTTCCGGCTCTAAACAATACAAACACACAAGACACAAATCAACAAGATGCAATGCGCACTCGAAAATGATGGATGCATGATGGATGCACTAAGGATGCACACGGAGCACGGAAAATAGCACTCAAGCAATTCACCTCAAAACATGATAACAATAAGATATTATGAATCTACACAGAAAATCAATCAAGTTTCATATAAGACTCGCTGAAATCGGAGTTACGGACTAAAAGTTATGCCCGAAACAAGAAATGAGCGAAAGCTGAAAATTACAGCAACATAGCAACTTCGGAGCACAAAATAATTAAGCTACAGCACTCAAACATCATGGCAAAGGACATGAACATAAACTAGACATATCCTACAGCAAATAAGTCCAAAGGTGCACCCCCAAAGGAGCCACGGATCAATAGCAATAAGCTTGGACATATTGAACTTGACAATAAAATTCTGGCAGCAGAATTTTATTGAAACTTTGGAGCAAAAGATAAACATGCTACAGCCACTTAAATAAGCATGTGAGAACATGAATGGAAAGCCAACAATATATACTACAAGGAACAATCAAGATCCACTCCAAAACTATCATGGTTTGTCCTAGAGCAGCAAGCAAACAAGGCAACGGAACGTTACAGATTTCAGACTTAGTGAAAAACCACTAAGTCCTAAAACAGCAGTTTCATCATGGCATCTAAACGAGCAAGTTTAAGTCACCTCGAAACCAAACATGGCAAGCGGTAAGCACCTCATCAAAGTACACATGATGGTGATTCCGAAACACACAAGCATGCATCATGAAGATAAACACAACGATAGCAACGAGCTCAAGAAGATGGCATTTCATAACAAGTGAAACAACATCACAGCCACATGGCATTTTGCAACGATGATAAACATGGCAAGAATAAATCTCTCATGCAACCTAACACATACAACATGTAGAGCATGGCAAGACGAACATGTGGACATGTCATTTGCATCATTCGGACAAACGAGCTAAAAGATATCACATAGCAAAGATGGCATAAAAACATCACATAGCAGCAATTATACCGGGATGCACTCTCGCAATGGAAAAACAAGCATCTAGATGACCTCTAACATGCATGACACAAAGAGATGAAACGTAGTGCTAATCACCACGAACGTCTGGACATGCTATTTGCGCGAATCGGACAAACACACTAAAAGTTATCCTCAGTTGAAATATGCATCAGACAACTAAACAAAACTGGTACTTAGAAGGATTGGGGAGTCAACCTCAGGCAGATCTGGAAAAAAAATGACGGAGTGGGCCGGTGCGGTCGTGGAGGAGTGGCCCGGCCCGCGGTGGCGCTGGGGCGGCGGCTACTGGGCCCGCGGCTGGGGCGGCCCGGCCGGCTGGAGGCGGATCTGGGCCTGCTGCGCGGCTGCGGTCCAGGCGGGAGGCGGGCCGGCTCGCGGCGAGGATCCAGGCGGGAGGCGGCTGGCCGATGGAGGGAATCGGTGGCCGACCGAGTCGGACCGCCGGCTCGGCCCAGGAAGGTGATCGAAGGAGGGGCCTTCGGGCGTTGACCTGCGGAAGCGGGCGATCAGAGCGGGAGCCCAGGATGCTGGATCCCCTCGCTCGGGCCGAAGAGGCGGTCGAGACCTGCGCGGCGAAGTGGTCCAGGCTCGCGCGGAAGGCCTCGGTCGAACGAAGCGGAGCGTTGACCTGTGATCTGGTCGGGCGACGGTGCTGGCTTCCAGCGATCTGGCGGCTGGAGCTTCGAGGGGATGGATCCAAGTGGCAGTTTAGAGCTGGCTAGATCCAAAAATTGAAGGGGAGAGAGGAGCTAGAGGTTAGGGGTGCCCAAAATGGACCTAGGGGGGTCTATATATAGCAGATTTCTAGGGTTAGGGGATTTAGGTGTGTTTGGAGCCCTCCGATCGCGATCCGACGGATCCGATCGCGGGGAAAGTTTAGATGGACCTAGGAGAGGGTAGTGGGCTGCTGGAGGGATGTTTCTGGGACACAAAGTGAAGGCACTTTGGGCCCACACGAATAACTGAAGGGATAGCAAACAGAGTCCAAACGCGACGAGATTTGAGAGGCGGGTTACACACAACAAAACAACAACACACGACAAGTCTCGCGGCACACCGGTAACGTTACACGCCCAAACAACAAAGTAGGCCTATGGGACGCCACGGACACGTGAGGGAGCTCCGGAACGCGAAACAGACAACGGGAAGGAACGCGTGGAACCGAATGCAACCGACAACACAATGCAATGCGATGCACATGTCTACATGATATGAATGAATGCCACACACTCACACAACAAAACGATGAAAACCCGAAAGACAAAGAACCCGGAATGGAAATAGATGAAGCCGGAGATATATTATATGCCCAAAAGGGAAAGTATTACATCCGGGGCATTACAAACTCTCCTCTACTACAAAAAGATCTCGTCCCGAGATCTAGGACTGGAAAAAGGAAGGGTACTCGGAACGAAGATGATCTTCTCGTTCCCAGGTAGCTTCTCGGTCGGTGTGATGTGACCACTTGACTTTTAGAAATTTGATGGACTTGTTGCGGGTCTTGCGTTCGGTTTCTTCGAGAATAGCCACTGGGTGCTCTCGGTAGGACAGGTCTTGTTGAATATCAATCTCTTCAAACGAAATCATGCGCTCAGGTGCCTTGAAGCATTTGTGGAGTTGAGACACATGGAACACATCATGAACATTGGCGAAGTTTGAAGGGAGCTCAAGTTGATAGGCTAGATTGCCTCTTTTGCCAAGAATCTTGAAAGGCCCGACGTATCTAGGAGCAAGCTTTCCTTTGATACCGAATCTTTGGGTGCCTTTCATCGAAGACACACGGAGATAAACATGATCATCAATGTTGAATGCCAAATCACGATGCTTGCCGTCATAGTAGCTCTTTTGACGCGACTGAGCGGCCTTGAGATTCTCACGTATGAATTTGCACATTTATTCAGCTTCTGAGATCAAGTCATTGCCAAGAAGTTGACGTTCACCTATTTCAGACCAGTTGAGAGGGGTACGGCACTTTCTGCCATAGAGGATTTCAAACGGAGCTTTGCCTGCACTTGCTTGAAAGCTGTTGTTGTAAGAGAACTCGGCAAATGGAAGGCAGTCTTCCCATTTCATGCCAAAAGATATGACACAGGCTCTGAGCATGTCTTCTAGAATCTGATTCACTCGCTCGACTTGACCACTAGTCTGAGGGTGAAATGCAGTGCTGAACCTGATCTTAGTGCCCATGGCGGATTGAAAGGAGTCCCAGAACCTGGATGTGAACAAACTTCCACGGTCTGAGGAAATAACTTGAGGAATGCCATGTAAAGACACAATTCTGGTAGTGTACAACTCTGCCAATTGAGTTGCATTGATTGATTCTTTGACTGGCGGGAAGTGAGCGACTTTGGTAAGCTTGTCGATCACCACGAAGATAGAATCATTTCCTCGCTTGGAATTAGGAAAACCAGTGACAAAGTCCATTTCAATGTGGTGGAACTTCCACTCGGGAATAGGAAGAGGTTGGAGAAGACCGGCTGGACGTTGATGTTCTGCTTTCACTCTTCTGCAGACATCACATTCATTCACGAATTGGGCAATCTCCCTTTTCATGCGTGTCCACCAATAAGACTGCTTGAGGTCTTGATACATCTTGGAACTGCCAGGATGAATGGAAAGGAGAGAATCATGTGCTTCTTCCATTATGAGCTTCCTAAGATCACCTTTGGGAACAACGAGTCTGTCCTCGAAGAACAAGGTATCTCTCTCATCAACACGAAAGCACTTGTATTTCGGAATGCCCTTAGCAATAGCATGTTTCACCTTCTTCACCATGGTATCACTGAGTTGGGCCTCACGGACTTGATCTTCCAAGGTAGGCGCAATTTGAAGATTTGCAAGAAAACCCTGCGGAACAACTTGGAGGTTGAGTTTCCTGAATGCTTCACAAAGCTCAGGCTGGCACGGCTTGATAAGAAGGCTGTTGCAATATGCCTTTCTGCTCAAAGCATCTGCAATCACATTCACCTTGCCAGGAGTGTATTCAATGCTGGGATTATACTCTTGGATCATTTCAACCCAACGAGTCTGACGGAGGTTCAGATGCGGCTGTGTGAAGATGTACTTCAAGCTCTTGTGATCGGTGAAGATGTCGACTTTTCTGCCCAACAACAGATGTCTCCACGTAATCAAAGTGTGTACCACAGCTGCTAGCTCGAGATCATGTGTGGGATAGTTCTTCTCACTTGGCTTGAGCTGATGAGAAGTGTATGCCACAATTCTCTTATCTTGCATAAGCACACCACCAAGACCTTGAAGAGAAGCATCACAGAATACTTCATAGGGCTTGGACTCATCTGGAGGAGTCAGAACTGGAGCAGAGACAAGCTTTTCTTTGAGAGTTTTGAATGCCACTTCACACTCTGGAGACCAAAAGTATTTGACATTCTTCTGAAGCAAGTTGGAAAGAGGCTTGGCAATCTTGGAGAAGTTCTCAACGAACCTTCTGCAATAGCTGGCAAGACCCAAAAAACTGCGGAGTTGCTTGACGTTCTGAGGAGCTTCCCAGTTGACAATTGCTTCAACTTTCTCGGGATTTACCTCAATACCGTCAGCTGAGATGATGTGGCCCAGGTACAAAACCTTATCGAGCCAAAACTCGCACTTGGAGAACTTGGCATAGAACTTATGCTCTCGGAGTCGATCAAGAACCAGACGTAAGTGCTTTTCGTGATCTTCTTCATTCTTGGAAAACACCAGAATATCATCCAGATACACAAGCACAAACTCGCCAGTATAGGGGTTGAAGATGTAGTGCATCATCCTCGAAAAGGTAGGAGGAGCATTGGCGAGACCAAAAGACATGACGGTATACTCGTATGAACCGTAGCTCGTTCTGAAGGCCGTCTTGGGAATGTCTTCCTCGCGAATGCGAATTTGATGATAGCCCATTCGGAGGTCGAGCTTAGAGAACACTTTAGCTCCTTTGAGCTGCTCGAAGAGTTCGTTGATGTTGGGAACGGATATTTGTTCTTTATTGTCTTCTTATTCAATGGCCGGTAATCAACACAAAGACGCTCCGTGCCATCTTTCTTCTTGACAAATAAGACACCACAGCCCCAAGGAGACGTATTAGGCCTGATGAGACCCATACTCTCCTGTTTATCAAGCTGCTTCTTCAATTCCTTCAATTCATCTGGAGAGAGCTTGTACGGACGCCGGCATGCTGGCTCAGTACCCGGCTCGAGTTCAATGACAAATTCCACCTGACGGTGTGGAGGCATGCCTGGAAGTTCTTCAGGAAAGACGTCTTGATATTCGTTCACCACCGGAATTTGAGATATGGCATTAATTTCGCCCTTATCATTGAGAGAGAAAAGCCTGATAGTGTTATCCCTGGAGGCAAAGATAATCACATCTTCATCAGGATGAGTCATCTTGACTTCCTTCTGTGCACAATCAATGTGAGCATCATGCTGAGAAAGCCAATCCATCCCGAGGATGAGGTCGATGTCAGAATTACCAAGAACCACCGGATTAGCCAGAAAGCGATAATCAACCATGCGAATAGAAACATTCGGAGCAACTGTGTTGGAAGTCATTTGCAAACCCGGAGAAATAATCTTCAAAGGTCTAGGAATCCTCTCCGAAACCAATTCATGCTTAGCAACAAAAGGTCTTGAAATGAAGGACAAAGATGCACCCGAATCAAACAATACTTTAGCTGGAAAAGAGTTAACTGAGAGGTTACCCAAAATGACATCAGAAGAATTCTCCGCTTCGGCTGCAATCATCAGATTGACCCTTGCTGCCTTTGGATCATGCCTGACAATAGCTGAAGTCACAGGTGGAGGAGGTGGAAGACGCTTTGGGTTCGGACATCTGTTGGCATAGTGACCCTTCTGGCCACACTTGTTGCACACCACTTCTGAGAGAGGACGGAAATGAGAACCACTTGACTTGGAGCCTTGAGACTGAAACTGCTTCTTTGACTGGTTGCTCGGGTTGGGTGGGTGGGAGAAACCACGTCCACCAGAGTTCTTGTAGTTGTTGGAGTTGTTGGAGTTGTTGTAAGGAGCTCGAATCAATGGAGGAGGAGGAAGCCAGAATTTCTGATGCTTCGAGACCATCTGAGACGATGAGGAAGAGTGAACGGCATCTCGAATTCTCTTTTTAGAAGCCTCCATCTTAAGCTGAGCTGCCTCTTGTTTCAAAGCCATGGTATAGAATTTGTCGAATTCATCGGGCTCGAACAAGGTGAGAGCAAGCTGAAGTTCATCTTGGAGACCTCCACGGAACTGGTAGATTTTGCTCTTGGCATCAGGAATGTCTTGCTTAGCATAGCGGGCGAGGTTTTGGAACTTGACATTATACTGATAGACTGTCATAGAGCCCTGCTTCAGGTTGCGGAATTGCTCACGCATACCCTCGATGACACTTGTAGGAATGTGATGAGAGCGAAAATCCTTGCAGAAATTCTCCCAAGAGATCACTTGACCTGGCCTGGAGTCCTTGTACTGCTGCCACCAGTCAGCTGCTTGGTCTTTGAGTTGGAAGGCTGCAAACTTCACATAATCATCTTCCTTCACGTTACTGCACTCAAAATGCTTCTTGATATCGGTTAACCAATCTTCAGCATCAAGAGGGTCGACACAGTAACTGAAAGCTTTTGGATTATTGGCCAAGAACTGGTTGAGAGTAGCATGGTGCTGCTGGTTGAAGAAGTTGCCTTGATTCCCGGGAACACCCTGATTAGCTTGATTAGCTTGCATCTGCTACATCATCTGCATCAACATCTGGGTATTCTGAGTTGTAGTCTGCATAATCGTTCTCCAAGCCTCAGACGGAGGAGGAGGGGAAGGAGGACGGTCTGGGACCTCTTCAACCTCTGGGTTAGCGTTGGGAACCCTTTTCGGAGCCATCCTGAAAGAGATGACCACGAATCAGCAATTGATTGACAGAAGGTATAAGCTGAATCAATGGACTGAATTGCAACAAGTCTTCACAATAATCATTCGAACAATAGGAACGAATGAAATCATTCGAACAAGAGGAACGAATTAAATTCTCAGTTAAATGATAATATCAATCTTCACGAGAAGCCACATAGGGGACAAAAGGTAAATAAGAAAAACAACAAGGTACAGACGGGAACAAACACAAGATAGGAGCTTCGTCCTAACATCTTTGTGCTGAAAGCATATGAACGCGGTACAAAAAGGTTTTGCAATCCCCGGATCAGCATAGCCAAGGACCCTTTAAGATGCAACTCCTGATAGTAACATCGGTCATAAACCACTTCACTCAATGTAGAACCCCGAACTCGCTAACCTGCATTCGTTGGAAGAATGCCTACGATCTACTGGATAAAACCCACCTATGAATTTCCGAAAGATTCCAGTTATGCAATCAGGTGTTGGGGATACACGGGAAGCACCGCGCAATCAACTCTAAACCTACATCCAGGTGTATCCATCCTTCAACACATAACCAGTCTTTCTCAGAAACTGTTTACCTCGGACCTTCGAAAAGCATCCACTATAACAAGCTATGGCAATACTCCCGAACTACCTCCCCGGTACTGGGTGATGTCGGGGTTATCTTGTCACTGGCCATATAGGAGAGATTTTCGATGTCGGCCGTCTTAAGTATTTAGTACTGCCGAGATATGCTTGTGACGACAATACCCCGAAGCTCAACTCCCCGGGACACTGCCACAACCCCTAATGTCAGGAGGCATCGAGAACAATATTCTCGTCACAAGAACATCGTAACAATCCCAGAATACTCGCGAGATTCCTAAAAAAAAATTGGTGCAATTTTTGAAGATAGAAGAGGCAAGAGTAGTCGTCAGGAGTCCTCACCAGAGAGAAAGGGGATGAGAAGCAAAGAAATCCTACTCTCCGATATAATATATAGGACTCAAAACCTTTTCAGTGTGTGCCTAGACTCGACCGTCAACGATTCGATCAAACAGTGGGGGCTCCTAGGTCGGAGAAGGCTTTGAATACCAACTTGTAATGCCCAGGATGGAACTATACCTCCTACGTGTCGAGGCACGACTTAAAGGTATAAGTCCATCCTAGAATGATCTCAAGTTTGGTAATCTTTGCACATCTCATGTAAAAGAGGGGATTGTAAACATAAATAATTGTTCGCCACGTCACACAAATACAATACATGTCTCAAACATCATACATTAAGAATATCACAACCCTCTAAGGGCAAAAACCAAATGTCAAGATACCAAACTTAAATAAAACCACAGGTCGGATCGAATCCTAGTAGAAGTCTCCACTACTGATCATCAGGATAACGAACATAGTATCGACTACGCTCCTCGTCGTACTCCCAGTCAAGCTCGGTGCCATCACTTGGATAGCTCACAACTGGACCTGCATCTGGTGTGGTGAAGTAACTGTGAGCCACAGAGGACTCAGCAATCCCGTTCCCGGGTAACAAGACTATTTAAGCCTTGGGAGAGAATAAGGCTGAAGAAAAGAATAAGTGTCTGCAGCAGCAACTAGCAACTAGCTTACGTGAGAGAGAGCGAGAAGAGAAGCCTCGGTCGAGAGATGATCACGAAGTGATCCTAGCTAAAGCTCAACAAACATAACCCCACCATTTTCAACTCCCGAATCCCTATTCGGAAATTGACAGTCACGGAACACACGCTGGTAGTGTATTAGAAACATTGTGTCAAGTTATCTACAACCGGATATTAACAAGCTCCCATCTGCCACATAACCGCGGGCACGGCTTTCGAAAGTTCATAACCCTGCAGGGGTGTTCCAACTTGACCCATTACAAGCCCACGATCCGCGGAGTCGCAACTCCAAAGTGGGAAGACCCGAGTATCCTCGGAATCCCGTGCTCAAGATACTCCGAACTAAGGTAAGGCTAATCCAGCAAATCCTCCCGGCGTGTCGACACCCTGATAGTAGCCGCGTGTATCTAGGTCTCAGGACACGACCGGATGAGCGCTACGTACAGATACCGAAGACCCCAGCGAACTGGGTAGTATCCGCAAGTGACTCTGGTTTGGACCAACACTCAAATCGAGCACTGGCCCAGGGGGTTGAATTAATTAAGCCTCGGGTTAATTACTCCCTCGGAAAAATTTTAGTTGTTTAGGCGAATAGTACCAATGTTGGGACTTGCTGGAAAAGACTTAGCACTTAGCGGTTTATCGAGGGGGTCCCATACACCCCAACCGTGTTAGGAACGCAAAATCAAGGAGCATAACACCGGTTTATACGGTTCCTAACGGCATGCGTGGAACAAAACACCAAGGAAAAGGCTTAGCCTTCCACCCTTGCCAATATATAGATGATTTCATTTTAAGCATTTATATAGTGTGATATAACCCAACAAACTTCAACATGAAGCAAGCATCTTCAACTTCACCTGCAGCTAGCAATGCTATAAGAAGGGCTGAGCGAAGCGTACTTAGCCAAGCAACGGTTTGCATAGGTTAAACATGGCAATGGTTACAAGTAGGAGGCTGACAGGGAGAACATGGGCATCGAGGCAAAACTATAGAGCGGAACTACTAGCAATAGGCAAAGATAGTAATGTTATCGGGGTTCGGTCATCTTGCCTGAAGTGAAGTCGTTCGGATCGTAAGAAGGGTCCTCGTGCTCAACCTCGTTGGTAACCTCGTACTCGTACTCGTACTCGGTCTCAGCTTCCGGCTCTAAACAATACAAACACACAAGACACAAATCAACAAGATGCAATGCGCACTCGAAAATGATGGATGCATGATGGATGCACTAAGGATGCACACGGAGCACGGAAAATAGCACTCAAGCAATTCACCTCAAAACATGATAACAATAAGATATTATGAATCTACACAGAAAATCAATCAAGTTTCATATAAGACTCGCTGAAATCGGAGTTACGGACTAAAAGTTATGCCCGAAACAAGAAATGAGCGAAAGCTGAAAATTACAGCAACATAGCAACTTCGGAGCACAAAATAATTAAGCTACAGCACTCAAACATCATGGCAAAGGACATGAACATAAACTAGACATATCCTACAGCAAATAAGTCCAAAGGTGCACCCCCAAAGGAGCCACGGATCAATAGCAATAAGCTTGGACATATTGAACTTGACAATAAAATTCTGGCAGCAGAATTTTATTGAAACTTTGGAGCAAAAGATAAACATGCTACAGCCACTTAAATAAGCATGTGAGAACATGAATGGAAAGCCAACAATATATACTACAAGGAACAATCAAGATCCACTCCAAAACTATCATGGTTTGTCCTAGAGCAGCAAGCAAACAAGGCATCGGAACGTTACAGATTTCAGACTTAGTGAAAAACCACTAAGTCCTAAAACAGCAGTTTCATCATGGCATCTAAACGAGCAAGTTTAAGTCACCTCGAAACTAAACATGGCAAGCGGTAAGCACCTCATCAAAGTACACATGATGGTGATTCCGAAACACACAAGCATGCATCATGGAGATAAACACAACGATAGCAACGAGCTCAACAAGATGGCATTTCATAACAAGTGAAACAACATCACAGCCACATGGCATTTTGCAATGATGATAAACATGGCAAGAATAAATCTCTCATGCAACCTAACACATACAACATGTAGAGCATGGCAAGCCGAACACGTGGACATGTCATTTGCATCATTCGGACAAACGAGCTAAAAGATATCACATAGCAAAGATGGCATAAAAACATCACATAGCAACAATTATACCGGGATGCACTCTTGCAATGGAAAAACAAGCATCTAGATGACCTCTAACATGCATGACACAAAGAGATGAAACGTAGTGCTAATCACCACGAACGTCTGGACATGCTATTTGCGCGAATCGGACAAACACACTAAAAGTTATCCTCAGTTGAAATATGCATCAGACAACTAAACAAAACTGGTACTTAGAAGGATTGGGGAGTCAACCTCAGGCAGATCTGGAAAAAAAAACGACGGAGTGGGCCGGTGCGGTCGCGGAGGAGTGGCCCGGCCCGCGGTGGCGCTGGGGCGGCGGCTACTGGGCACGCGGGTGGGGCGGCCCGGCCGGCTGGAGGCGGATCTGGGCCTGCTGCGCGGCTGCGGTCCAGGCGGGAGGCGGGCCGGCTCGCGGCGAGGATCCAGGCGGGAGGCGGCTGTCCGATGGAGGGAATCAGTGGCCGACCGAGTCGGACCGCCGGCTCGGCCCAGGAAGGCGATCGAAGGAGGGGCCTTCGGGCGTTGACCTGCGGAAGCGGGCGATCGGAGCGGGAGCCCAGGATGCTGGATCCCCTCGCTCGGGCCGAAGAGGCGGTCGAGACCTGCGCGGCGAAGTGGTCCAGGCTCGCGCAGAAGGCCTCGGTCGAACGAAGCGGAGCGTTGACCTGCGATCTGGTCGGGCGACGGTGCTGGCTTCCAGCGATCTGGCGGCTGGAGCTTCGAGGGGATGGATCCAAGTGGCAGTTTAGAGCTGGCTAGATCCAAAAATTGAAGGGGAGAGAGGAGCTAGACGTTAGGGGTGCCCAAAATGGACCTAGGGGGGTCTATATATAGCAGATTTCTAGGGTTAGGGGATTTAGGTGTGTTTGGAGCCCTCCGATCGCGATCCGACGGATCCGATCGCGGGGAAAGTTTAGATGGACCTAGGAGAGGGTAGTGGGCTGCTGGAGGGATGTTTCTGGGACACAAAGTGAAGGCACTTTGGGCCCACACGAATAACTGAAGGGATAGCAAACAGAGTCCAAACGCGACGAGATTTGAGAGGCGGGTTACACACAACAAAACAACAACACACGACAAGTCTCGCGGCACACCGGTAACGTTACACGCCCAAACTACAAAGTTGGCCTACGGGACGCCACGGACACGTGAGGGAGCTCCGGAACGCGAAACGGACAACGGGAAGGAACGCGTGGAACCGGATGCAACCGACAACACAATGCAATGGGATGCACATGTCTACATGATATGAATGAATGCCACACACTCACACAACAAAACGACGAAAACCCGAAAGACAAAGAACCCGGAATGGAAATAGATGAAGCCGGAGATATATTATATGCCCAAAAGGGAAAGTATTACATCCGGGGCATTACAAACTCTCCTCTACTACAAAAAGATCTCGTCCCGAGATCTAGGACTGGAAAAAGGAAGGGTACTCGGAACGAAGATGATCTTCTCGTTCCCAGGTAGCTTCTCGGTCGGTGTGATGTGACCACTTGACTTTCAGAAATTTGATGGACTTGTTGCGGGTCTTGCGTTCGGTTTCTTCGAGAATAGCCACTGGGTGCTCTCGGTAGGACAGGTCTTGTTGAAGATCAATCTATTCAAACGAAATCATGCGCTCAGGTGCCTTGAAGCATTTGCGGAGTTGAGACACATGGAACACATCATGAACATTGGCGAAGTTTGAAGGGAGCTCAAGTTGATAGGCTAGATCGCCTCTTTTGCCAAGAATCTTGAAAGGCCCGACGTATCTAGGAGCAAGCTTTCCTTTGATACCGAATCTTTGGGTGCCTTTCATCGGAGACACACGGAGATAAACATGATCATCAATGTTGAATGCCAAATCACGATGCTTGCCGTCATAATAGCTCTTTTGACGCGACTGAGCAGCCCTGAGATTTTCACGTATGACTTTGCACATTTCTTCGGCTTCTGAGATCAAGTCATTGCCAAGAAGTTGACGTTCACCTGTTTCAGACCAGTTGAGAGGGGTACGGCACTTTCTGCCATAGAGGATTTCAAACGAAGCTTTGCCTGCACTTGCTTGAAAGCAGTTGTTGTAAGAGAACTTGGCAAATGGAAGGCAGTCTTCCCATTTCATGCCAAAAGATTGACACAGGCTCTGAGCATGTCTTCTAGAATCTGATTCACTCGCTCGACTTGACCACTAGTCTGAGGGTGAAATGCAGTGCTGAACCTGATCTTAGTGCCCATGGCGGACTGAAAGGAGTCCCAGAACCTGGATGTGAACAAACTTCCACGGTCTGAGGAAATAACTTGAGGAATGTCATGTAAAGACACAATTCTGGAAGTGTACAACTTTGCCAATTGAGCTACATTGATTGATTCTTTGACTGGCAGGAAGTGAGCGACTTTGGTAAGCTTGTCGATCACCACGAAGATAGAATCATTTCCTCGCTTGGACTTAGGAAAACCAGTGACGAAGTCCATTTCAATGTGGTCGAACTTCCACTCGGGAATAGGAAGAGGTTGGAGAAGACCGGCTGGACGTTGATGTTCTGCTTTCACTCTTCTGCAGACATCACATTCATTCACGAATTGGGCAATCTCCCTTTTCATGCGTGTCCACCAGTAAGACTGCTTGAGGTCTTGATACATCTTGGAACTGCCAGGATGAATGGAAAGGAGAGAATCATGTGCTTCTTCCATTATGAGCTTCCTGAGATCACCTTTGGGAACAATGAGTCTGTCCTCGAAGAACAAGGTATCTCTCTCATCAACACGAAAGCACTTGTATTTCGGAATGCCCTTAGCAATAGCATGTTTCACCTTCTTCACCATGGTATCACTGAGTTGGGCCTCACGGACTTGATCTTCCAAGGTAGGAGCAATTTGAAGATTTGCAAGAAAACCCTGCGGAACAACTTGGAGGTTGAGTTTCCTGAATGCTTCACAAAGCTCAGGCTGGCACGGCTTGATAAGAAGGCTGTTGCAATATGCCTTTCTGCTCAAAGCATCTGCAATCACATTCGCCTTGCCAGGAGTGTATTCAATGCTGGGATTATACACTTGGATCATTTCAACCAAACGAGTCTGACGGAGGTTCAGATGCGGCTGTGTGAAGATGTACTTCAAGCTCTTGTGATCGGTGAAGATGTCGACTTTTCTGCCCAACAACAGATGTCTCCACGTAATCAAAGCGTGTACCACAGCTGCTAGCTCGAGATCATGTGTGGGATAGTTCTTCTCACTTGGCTTGAGCTGACGAGAAGTGTATGCCACAATTCTCTTATCTTGCATAAGCACACCACCAAGACCTTGAAGAGAAGCATCACAGAATACTTCATAGGGCTTGGACTCATCTGGAGGAGTCAGAACTGGAGCAGAGACAAGCTTTTCTTTGAGAGTTTTGAATGCCACTTCACACTCTGGAGGCCAAAAGTATTTGACATTCTTCTGAAGCAAGTTGGAAAGAGGCTTGGCAATCTTGGAGAAGTTCTCAACGAACCTTCTGCAATAGCTGGCAAGACCCAGAAAACTGCGGAGTTGCTTGACGTTCTGAGGAGCTCCCTGTTGACAATTGCTTCAACTTTCTCGGGATTTACCGCAATACCGTCAGCTGAGATGATGTGGCCCAGGTACAAAACCTTATCGAGCCAAAACTCGCACTTGGAGAACTTGGCATAGAACTTATGCTCTCGTAGTCGATCAAGAACCAGACGTAAGTGCTTTTCGTGATCTTCTTCATTCTTGGAAAACACCAGAATATCATCCAGATACACAAGCACAAACTCGCCAGTATAGGGGTTGAAGATGTAGTGCATCATCCTCGAAAAGGTAGGAGGAGCATTGGCGAGACCAAAAGACATGACGGTATACTCGTATGAACCGTAGCTCGTTCTGAAGGCCGTCTTGGGAATGTCTTCCTCGCGAATGCGAATTTGATGATAGCCCATTCGGAGGTCGAGCTTAGAGAACACTTTAGCTCCTTTGAGCTGCTCGAAGAGTTCGTTGATGTTGGGGAGCGGATATTTGTTCTTTATTGTCTTCTTATTCAATGGCCGGTAATCAACACAGAGACGCTCCGTGCCATCTTTCTTCTTGACAAATAAGACACCACAGCCCCAAGGAGACGTACTAGGCCTGATGAGACCCATACTCTCCTGTTTATCAAGCTGCTTCTTCAATTCCTTCAATTCATCCGGAGAGAGCTTGTACGGACGCCGGCATTATGGCTCAGTACCCGGCTCGAGTTCAATGACAAATTCCACCTGACGGTGTGGAGGCATGCCTGGAAGTTCTTCAGGAAAGACGTCTTGATATTCGTTCACCACCGGAATTTGAGATATGGCATTAATTTCGCCCTTATCATTGAGAGATAAAAGCCTGATAGTGTTATCCCTGGAGGCAAAGATAATCACATCTTCATCAGGATGAGTCATCTTGACTTCCTTCTGTGCACAATCAATGTGAGCATCATGCTGAGAAAGCCAATCCATCCCGAGGATGAGGTCGATGTCAGAATTACCAAGAACCACCGGATTATCCAGAAAGCGATAATCACCCATGCGAATAGAAATATTCGGAGCAACTGTGTTGGAAGTCATTTGCAAACCCGGAGAAATAATCTTCAAAGGTCTAGGAATCCTCTCCGAAACCAATTCATGCTTAGCAACAAAAGGTCTTGAAATGAAGGACAAAGATGCACCTGAATCAAACAATACTTTAGCTGGAAAAGAGTTAACTGAGAGGTTACCCAAAATGACATCAGAAGAATTCTCCGCTTCGGCTGCACTCATCAGATTGACCCTTGCTTCCTTTGGATCATGCCTGACAATAGCTGAAGTCACAGGTGGAGGAGGTGGAAGACGCTTTGGGTTCGGACATCTGTTGGCATAGTGACCCTTCTGGCCACACTTGTTGCACACCACTTCTGAGAGAGGATGGAAATGAGAACCACTTGACTTGGAGCCTTGAGACTGATACTGCTTCTTTGACTGGTTGCTCGGGTTGGGTGGGTGGGAGAAACCACGTCCACCAGAGTTCTTGTAGTTGTTGTAGTTGTTGTAGTTGTTGGAGTTGTTGTAAGGAGCTCGAATCACTGGAGGAGGAGGAAGCCAGAATTTCTGATGCTTCGAGACCATCTGAGATGATGAGGAAGAGTGAACGGCATCTCGAATTCTCTTTTTAGAAGCCTCCATCTTAAGCTGAGCTGCCTCTTGTTTCAAAGCCATGTTATAGAATTTGTCGAATTCATCGGGCTCGAACAAGGTGAGAGCAAGCTGAAGTTCATCTTTGAGACCTCCACGGAACTGGTAGATTTTGCTCTTGGCATCAGGAATGTCTTGCTTAGCATAGCGGGCGAGGTTTTGGAACTTGACATTATACTGATAGACTGTCATAGAGCCCTGCTTCAGGTTGCGGAATTGCTCACGCATACCCTCGATGACACTTGTAGGAATGTGATGAGAGCGAAAATCCTTGCATAAATTCTCCCAAGAGATCACTTGACCTGGCCTGGAGTCCTTGTACTGCTGCCACCAGTCAGCTGCTTGGTCTTTGAGTTGGAAGGCTGCAAACTTCACATAATCATCTTCCTTCACGTTACTGCACTCAAAATGCTTCTTGATATCGGTTAACCAATCTTCAGCATCAAGAGGGTCGACACAGTAACTGAAAGCTTTTGGATTATTGGCCAAGAACTGGTTGAGAGTAGCATGGTGCTGCTGGTTGAAGAAGTTGCCTTGATTCCCTGGAACACCCTGATTAGCTTGATTAGCTTGCATCTGCTGCATCATCTGCATCAACATCTGGGTGTTCTGAGTTGTAGTCTGCATAATCGTTCTCCAAGCCTCAGACGGAGGAGGAGGGGAAGGAGGACGGTCTGGGACCTCTTCAACCTCTGGGTTAGCGTTGGGAACCCTTTTCGGAGCCATCCTGAAAGAGATGACCACGAATCAGCAATTGATTGACAGAAGGTATAAGCTGAATCAATGGACTGAATTGCAACAAGTCTTCACAATAATCATTCGAACAATAGGAACGAATGAAATCATTCGAACAAGAGGAACGAATGAAATTCTCAGTTAAATGATAACATCAATCTTCACGAGAAGCCACATAGGGGACAAAGGGTAAATAAGAAAAACAACAAGGTACAGACGGGAACAAACACAAGATAGGAGCTTCGTCCTAACATCTTTGTGCTGAAAGCATATGAACGCGGTACAAAAAGGTTTTGCAATCCCCGGATCAGCATAGCCAAGGACCCTTTAAGATGCAACTCCTGATAGTAACATCGGTCATAAACCACTTCACTCAATGTAGAACCCCGAACTCGCTAACCTGCATTCGTTGGAAGAATGCCTACGATCTACTGGATAAAACCCACCTATGAATTTCCGAAAGATTCCAGTTATGCAATCAGGTGTTGGGGATACACGGGAAGCACCGCGCAATCAACTCTAAACCTACATCCAGGTGTATCCATCCTTCAACACATAACCAGTCTTTCTCGGAAACTGTTTACCTCGGACCTTCGAAAAGCATCCACTATAACAAGCTATGGCAATACTCCCGAACTACCTCCCCGGTACTGGGTGATGTCGGGGTTATCTTGCCACTGGCCGTATAGGAGAGATTTTCGATGTCGGCCGTCTTAAGTATTTAGTACTGCCGAGATATGCTTGTGACGACAATACCCCGAAGCTCAACTCCCCAGGACACTGCCACAACCCCTAATGTCAGGAGGCATCGAGAACAATATTCTCGTCACAAGAACATCGAAACAATCCCAGAATACTCGCGAGATTCCTAAAAAAAAATTGGTGCAATTTTTGAAGATAGAAGAGGCAAGAGTAGTCGTCAGGAGTCCTCACCAGAGAGAAAGGGGATGAGAAGCAAAGAAATCCTACTCTCCGATATAATATATATAGGAATCAAAACCTTTTCAGTGTGTGCCTAGACTCGACCGTCAACGATTCGATCAAACAGTGGGGGCTCCTAGGTCGGAGAAGGCTCTGAATACCAACTTGTAATGCCCAGGATGGAACTATACCTCCTACGTGTCGAGGCACGACTTAAAGGTATAAGTCCATCCTAGAATGATCTCAAGTTTGGTAATCTTTGCACATCTCATGTAAAAGAGGGGATTGTAAACATAAATAGTTGGCTTACACTCGCCACGTCACACAAATACAATACATGTCTCAAACATCATACATTAAGAATATCACAACCCTCTAAGGGCAAAAACCAAATGTCAAGATACCAAACTTAAATAAAACCACAGGTCGGATCGAATCCTAGTAGAAGTCTCCACTACTGATCATCAGGATAACGAACATAGTATCGACTACGCTCCTCGTCGTACTCCCAGTCAAGCTCGGTGCCATCACCTGGATAGCTCACAACTGGACCTGCATCTGGTGTGGTGAAGTAACTGTGAGCCACAGAGGACTCAGCAATCCCGTTCCCGGGTAACAAGACTATTTAAGCCTTGGGAGAGAATAAGGCTGAAGAAAAGAATAAGTGTCTGCAGCAGCAACTAGCAACTAGCTTACGTGAGAAAGAGCGAGAAGAGAAGCCTCGGTCGAGAGATGATCACGAAGTGATCCTAGCTAAAGCTCAACAAACATAACCCCACCGTGTTCAACTCCCGAATCCCTATTCAGAAATTGATAGTCACGGAACACACGCTGGTAGTGTATTAGAAACATTGTGTCAAGTTATCTACAACCGGATATTAACAAGCTCCCATCTGCCACATAACCGCGGGCACGGCTTTCGAAAGTTCATAACCCTGCAGGGGTGTTCCAACTTGACCCATTACAAGCCCACGATCCGCGGAGTCGCAACTCCAAAGTGGGAAGACCCGAGTATCCTCGGAATCCCGTGCTCAAGATACTCCGAACTAAGGTAAGGCTAATCCAGCAAATCCTCCCGGCGTGTCGACACCCTGATAGTAGCCGCGCGTATCTAGGTCTCAGGACACGACCGGATGAGCGCTACTGTCACATCCCTATCTAGCACTTGCATTAGGACCTAACTAGAGTGTGCATCATGTTTACTTTCAAAGAAACTTGAAATGGGATTAACAGAAACCCCAGCACCCCTCTCCTAATAACTAGGGTTTGTTAAAATATTTCCCAATGTACCCAAAATGCCCTTCAAAAATGTTCATCATTTCTGCCTTGGTCTTAAACCTTTGCCAAAAATGGTGCACAATTTTCTAGGACATCTAAGGGCTTTGGATTAACTCATATGTTATTTGAATTTGAGCATTTAAATGCTATAAAATATTTTAAATGCTCAAATAATCATGAACTATAATGTTTCCTACTGTTAATATTATATACAGTAGGTATGACAAGTGTCATGAGTTATAAAAATGTTTAGGCATTTTTATTAATTGAACAAAGCTGCAAAAGAAATAAAACAGAAAGAAAATAGGAAAAGAAAAATAGGAAGAACACTTACCTGTGCCACTTACCTGCTGGCCCAGCCGGCCCGGCCCACCAGGGGCATCCCCGTCTTCTTTGCCGTGCCAGCGCACGAAGCAGCTCGGTGGCGAGCGCCGCCGATGCGCCGGCCACCTCCTGCCTGCCTGGCTGGCCCTCGGCCCTCTGGATGGACTAGAACGACGCCACGAAGCCCCCTCGACCGTTTCTCCTCTTCCCCATGTCTCTCCCCCTCCTCTCTCCCCTCCGCCGAGCTCCCCCGAGCGAGCTCGTCGCCGACGACCGCTGACACCGCGCTCTACGCCACTCCCTCGCCTCCCCGAAGCACCACTAGCTCCGCCGCATCACCCCGAAGCTCCCCACCGACGCACACGACGCCAGGAGCCCCGCAACGTCCTCCTCGCCGTCGTCTTCAACCTTCGGCACCGGAGATCGCCGCCGCCCGTACGCCGTCGTCCGACCGTCCCCGAGCTCACTTCGACGCCCTCTGCGACCGCTGTGAGCTCACGCTTCGAACCCCCCTCTCCACGGGCTCGTTTATGCCTTGTAGCCGCCGCCCCCTTTGCTGACCGACGATCACCGCCGCCGGCCAACTCACCGCCGTGGCCATAGGCACCGTACCTCGTGGTTGAGCACGCCATTAGCTTCAGTAGGTCACCAGCAAGCTAAAGCAAGCTTTAGCTCCTCCTACCGCGCACTACAACTCCATCCCGACCAACTCCGTGCGAGCACCGCCGCGGACGAGCTCGTCGCCGTCGACTCCGGCGACCTCTCGACCAACCAGTGGCACCGTTGGATGCGGTGCATCACCAGGAGCACACCGAGCCCATCCGCGCGGCAAATGGCTGCCAGAATGAGGATTCCGACGAGTCACCGCCGTGCGAAATGGTCGCCGCCGGCCAAACTCCGGCGGGCTGACGTGGCCTGTTGTTTAGGAGCTAACAGCAATTAGTTTAACCACCACAGTCACTGACAGTGGGCCCCCTTGCTTAGTCAAACCCAGTCAACCCTGGTTTTGACCGGAATTAGCCCCTGAGACACTGACATGAGGGACCCACCAGTCAGGTTTGACTTGGACTGGCCCTGTTGACTGCCTGACGTCAGCATGATGTCATGCTGACGCAGTAAAGGTTTTTCTGGGATTTTTAGATTTGAAATAATTCAGGAAATTCCAGAAAATACCCAAAACTTCTAAAAATCATATAAAATCAACCATAGCTCAGATGGAAAAGATTTATATATGAAAAATGATCAGAAAAATCCAATCTTTCTAATGGCACTGGTTTCATGCATGTTTGAACAAGTTAACTTGCTGTATACATCAAAAACATGATAATGCACTTATTTAAATATTTGAACTTCAATTTGAATCCTTGATTCAAATAGGTTCAAACCCTTCTGGTTTTAGTTGCATTAGCCAACACACATGCATCTTGCCATGTCATGAGCATGCATCATATTGTTGCATTTGTTTGTTAATAATTGTATCGCCGGTATTCTCTGTGTTAGGTCCTGCTCCCGAGGATACTGCTGCGTATCCAGTTGAAGAGCAGTACCCGACAACTACCTTGTCAGGCAAGCAATCATTGATCATTCCGATACAAACCCAATCTTCTCGCTCCTGCTCTCTTTTACTGCATTAAGGCAACAGCGTGTGAACTTCTACTTGCTGCGGTAGTTGAACCCTATTCCCTTGCATGACCTGTCATTGCCACAGTAAATAGTTGAAACCCACTAGCATGTGTAGGAGTTGATTGAGCCATGTGATGTGTGATCCACCATGCTATTTGTTTATGTTGCCTGCTATGCTTAGAGTTGTGTCTGGTCTGGTTCATCTGGGTGATGGATCAGAGTGAAATGATCATACCGATAAAGAGAAGGAAGTGTGGAATACGCTTGGTAAAGGTATCGATGAAAGGCCATGTAGGAGTACATGGTGGGTTGTTTCATTGGAATCGTCCATAGGACCTGAGATCTGTATCCGTGGTTCAAGTTGCAGTTACTACCATGCATTGGGCCCAAAACCAATGGACCCTCTCGGCTTATTAATTACCCTCGATCTCTGTCCAGGAGTTGCAACTAGTTTCTGGTGTTTATAGCTTACTGGAGGTCGTGCATAGCGCTGACCCTCGGGGTGGGCTGTGATGCGACAGGTACGTGGCACGGTGTACCGGTTGCCCGTTTGGTGACTCGGGAACCTTGTACACATCGTTTGGGGCCGTGAGCGACACCCCGGCCGGATCTCCCCACGGATGGAACCCAAATAGGCGATAAACCTGGACGAGAGACTGGAGTAGTTAGTCAGGTCGTGGCCGACACCCTCGCTGGGCTTCCGCTTGAAGGTTGCCGAGTACACGCCGAGTAAACGGCGATAAGTGGTGAAAGCGTGTGTGAAGAGGTACACCCCTGCAGGGTTATCAAACAATTCGAATAGCCGTTGTTCGCGGTACGAACTACTTGGTTACTCTTACAGTTCATAGACAAGTTGATGGATACTACTAAAAGCCTCAAGATAAGTGTGAGTGCCGTGGATGGCCCTTCCGTAGGATGACGGAAGAGGATCCTCGGTAGTGTATTGATGTGGTGAGTAGAGGACTCGTGTTCGTAATAACATCTTGTAATCTGTTGAGAGTTGTAGTATAGGTTAGCCAAGGTCAAAGCTGGCATTCTGCTATGAACTCCACTACCCCCCTTTGATAATGTTGCATGTATGATAGGTTCTGTGGTAAGACTTGCTGAGTACCTTTGTACTCATGTTTGCTTAGTAACTGTTGCAGAGGAGAACCCTGCCCCTGCTGATGGGTTCTACATAGACGTTGACGTCGACGAGTAGCTTGACACCCAGACGGTGATCTGGAGCTTGTGAAGGGCCTTGTAGATAGTCAGGCTACACCAAGCCTGTTTTATTTTCTAAGTTGTCTGTACTCAGACATGTAGCTTCCGCTTGTGTTTGTATGACTGTATGACTTGAGTGTTGGGTCATGTGACCCCTACCTGTATGGATATGTTATGTATGGCTCCTGGAGCCTTTTAAATAAAGTACTTTGAGTCATAGAGTTCTGTTGTGATGCAATGTTGTATTTGCACATATTGAGCATATTGCGTGTATGATTGAAATGCTTGGTATGTGTGGGATCCGACACCTAGTTGTTCTCCTTTGGTAGCCTATCTTATAGGGAAATGCCTCCTAGTGATTCCAATGAGCCTTGGTAGCTTGCTACTGCTCGGAACACGTAGGCTGGCCGGCATGTGTCCTTCTTCGTTCCTGTGTCTGTCCCTTAGGGGAAATGTCACGCGTTGTTCCTTTAAGTCCATGTAGCTTGCTACGACTTGGGTTCATACGTTGATGACCGACACGTTCGTTGCTGGGTCATGGATGCCTGTCTCTGTAATTTAGTGCCACTTTTGGTTTATAACTAGCCATGTCGGCCCGGGTTCTCTGTCATATGGATGCTAGCGACACTGTCATATACGTGTGCCAAAATGCGCAAACGGTCCCGGGCCAGGTAAGGTGGCACCCGTGGGGTTACCGTGCGTGAGGCCGCAAAGTGATATGACGTGTTACAGCTAGATCGGTGTGACTTAGGATCGGGGTCCTGACAGCTAGGTACAGATACTGAAGACCCCAGCGAACTGGGTAGTATCCGCAAGTGACTCTGGTTTGGACCAACACTCAAATCGAGCACTGGCCCAGGGGGTTGAATTAATTAAGCCTCGGGTTAATTACTCCCTCGGAAAGTTTTTAGTTGTTTAGGCGAATAGTACCAATGTTGGGACTTGCTGGAAAAGACTTAGCACTTAGCGGTTTATCGAGGGGGTCCCATACACCCCAACCGTGTTAGGAACGCAAAATCAAGGAACATAACACCGGTTTATACGGTTCCTAATGGCATGAGTGGAACAAAACACCAAGCAAAAGGCTTAGCCTTCCACCCTTGCCAATATATAGATGATTTCATTTTAAGCATTTGTATAGTGTTATATAACCCAACAAACTTCAACATGAAGCAAGCATCTTCAACTTCACCTGCAGCTAGCAATGCGATAAGAAGGGCTGAGCGAAGCGTACTTAGCCAAGCAATGGTTTGCATAGGTTAATCATGGCAATGGTTACAAGTAGGAGGCTGGCAGGAAGAACATGGGCATCGAGGCAAAACTATAGAGTGGAACTACTAGCAATAGGCAAAGATAGTAATGTTATCGGGGTTCGGTCATCTTGCCTGAAGTGAAGTCGTTCGGATCGTAAGAAGGGTCCTCGTGCGCAACCTCGTTGGTAACCTCGTACTCGTACTCGTACTCGGTCTCAGCTTCCGTCTCTAAACAATACAAACACACAAGACACAAATCAACAAGATGCAATGCGCACTCGAAAATGATGGATGCATGATGGATGCACTAAGGATGCACGCGGAGCACGGAAAATAGCACTCAAGCAATTCACCTCAAAACATGATAACAATAAGATATTATGAATCTACACAGAAAATCAATCAAGTTTCATATAAGACTCACTGAAATCGGAGTTACGGACTAAAAGTTATGCCCGAAACAAGAAATGAGCGAAAACTGAAAATTACAGCAACATAGCAACTTCGGAGCACAAAATAATTAAGCTACAGCACTCAAACATCATGGCAAAGGACATGAACATAAACTAGACGTATCCTACAGCAAATAAGTCCAAAGGTGCACCCCCAAAGGAGCCACGGATCAATAGCAATAAGCTTGGACATATTGAACTTGACAATAAAATTCTGGCAGCAGAATTTTATTGAAACTTTGGAGCAAAAGATAAACATGCTACAGCCACTTAAATAAGCATGTGAGAACATGAATGGAAAGCCAACATTAATATATACTACAAGGAACAATTAAGATCCACTCCAAAACTATCATGGTTTGTCCTAGAGCAGCAAGCAAACAAGGCATCGGAACGTTACAGATTTCAGACTTAGTGAAAAACCACTAAGTCCTAAAACAGCAGTTTCATCATGGCATCTCAACGAGCAAGTTTAAGTCACCTCGAAACTAAACATGGCAAGCGGTAAGCACCTCATCAAAGTACACATGATGGTGATTCCGAAACACACAAGCATGCATCATGGAGATAAACACAACGATAGCAACGAGCTCAACAAGATGGCATTTCATAACAAGTGAAACAACCTCACAGCCACATGGCATTTTGCAACGATGATAAACATGGCAAGAATAAATCTATCATGCAACCTAACACATACAACATGTAGAGCATGGCAAGACGAGCACATGGACATGTCATTTGCATCATTCGGACAAACGAGCTAAAAGATATCACATAGCAAAGATGGCATAAAAACATCACATAGCAGCAATTATACCGGGATGCACTCTTGCAATGGAAAAACAAGCATCTAGATGACCTCTAACATGCATGACACAAAGAGATGAAACGTAGTGCTAATCACCACGAACGTCTGGACATGCTATTTGCGCGAATCGGACAAACACACTAAAAGTTATCCTCAGTTGAAATATGCATCGGACAACTAAACAAAACTGGTACTTAGAAGGATTGGGGAGTCAACCTCAGGCAGATCGGAAAAAAAAACGACGGAGTGGGCCGGTGCGGTCGCGGAGGAGTGGCCCGGCCCGCGGTGGCGCTGGGGCAGCGGCTACTGGGCCCGCGGCTGGGGCGGCCCGGCCGGCTGGAGGCGGATCTGGGCCTGCTGCGCGGCTGCGGTCCAGGCGGGAGGCGGGCCGGCTCGCGGCGAGGATCCAGGCGGGAGGCGGCTGGCCGATGGAGGGAATCGGTGGCCGACCGAGTCGGGCCGCCGGCTCGGCCCAGGAAGGCGATCGAAGGAGGGGCCTTCGGGCGTTGACCTGCGGAAGCGGGCGATCGGAGCGGGAGCCCAGGATGCTGGATCCCCTCGCTCGGGCCGAAGAGGCGGTCGAGACCTGCGCGGCGAAGTGGTCCAGGCTCGCGCGGAAGGCCTCGGTCGAACGAAGCGGAGCGTTGACCTGCGATCTGGTCGGGCGACGGTGCTGGCTTCCAGCGATCTGGCGGCTGGAGCTTCGAGGGGATGGATCCAAGTGGCAGTTTAGAGCTGGTTAGATCCAAAAATTGAAGGGGAGAGAGGAGCTAGAGGTTAGGGGTGCCCAAAATGGACCTAGGGGGGTCTATATATAGCAGATTTCTAGGGTTAGGGGATTTAGGTGTGTTTGGAGCCCTCCGATCGCGATCCAACGGATCCGATCGCGGGGAAAGTTTAGATGGACCTAGGAGAGGGTAGTGGGCTGCTGGAGGGATGTTTCTGGGACACAAAGTGAAGGCACTTTGGGCCCACATGAATAACTGAAGGGATAGCAAACGGAGTCCAAACGCGACGAGATTTGAGAGGCGGGTTACACACAACAAAACAACAACACACGACAAGTCTCGCGGCACACCGGTAACGTTACACGCCCAAACAACAAAGTAGGCCTACGGGACGCCACGGACACGTGAGGGAGCTCCGGAACGCGAAACGGACAACGGGAAGGAACGCGTGGAACCGAATGCAACCGACAACACAATGCAATGCGATGCACATGTCTACCTGATATGAATGAATGACACACACTCACACAACAAAACGACGAAAACCCGAAAGACAAAGAACCCGAATGGAAATAGATGAAGCCGGAGATATATTATATGCCCAAAAGGGAAAGTATTACATCCGGGGCATTACACTCCCATCTGCCACATAACCGCGGGCACGGCTTTCGAAAGTTCATAACCCTGCAGGGGTGATCCAACTTGGCCCATGACAAGCCCACGATCCGCGGAGTCGCAACTCCAAGGTGGGAAGACCCGAGTATTCTCGGAATCCCGTGCTCAAGATACTCCGAACTAAGGTAAGGCTAATCCAGCAAATCCTCCCGGCGTGTCGACACCCTGATGGTAGCCGCGCGTATCTAGTGTCAGGACACGACCGGATGGGCGATTCTACAGGTTTATATCAATCCTCGAGTTCACTCGTGGTGACCCCGCAGAACCCCCGGTTTGGACCAACACTCATGAGGAGCACTGGCCCGGGGTTGTTGATTAAGAACTCGGGTTTGCAAGACCCTATGCAAGTTTTATTAGTGATTAGGCGAATAGTACCAATGTTGGGACTTGCTGGAAAAGACTTAGCACTTAGCGGTTTATCGAGGGGTCCCATACACCCCAACCGTGTTAGGAACGCATAATCAAGGAACATAACACCGGTTTAAACGGTTCCTAACGGCATGAGTGGAACAAACCACCAAGCAAAAAAGGCTTAGCCTTCCACCCTTGCCAATATGTAGATGATTTCATTTTAAGCAATTATATAGTGTGACATAACCCAACAAACTTCAACATGAAGCAAGCATCTTCGATCTTCACCTGCAACTAGCAATGCTATAAGAAGGGCTGAGCGAAGCGTACTTAGCCATTCAACGGTTTGCATAGGTAGGGTGGTTAAACATGGTCATGGTTACAAGTAGGAGGCTGACAAGAAAGACATGGGCATCAAGGCAAAACTATAGATCGAGACTACTAGCAATAGGCAAAGATAGTAGTGTTATCGGGGTTCGGTTATCTTGCCTGAAGTGTAGTCGTTCGGATCGAAAGAAGGGTCCTCGTGCTCAACCTCGTTGGTAACCTCGTGCTCGTACTCGTACTCTGTCTCAGCTTCCGGCTCTAAACAATACAATCACACAAGGCACGAATCAACAAGATGCAATGCGCACACAAAAATGATGGATGCATGATGGATGCACTAAGGAAGCACACGGAGCACGGAAAATAGCACTCAAGCAAATCACTTCAAAACATGGCAACAATAGGAGATTATGAATCTAGACGGAAAATCAATCAAGTTTCATATAAGACTTGCTGAATTCGGAGCTACGGGCTAAAAGTTATGCCCGAAACAAGAAATATGCACAAGCTGAAAAATTACAGCAACATAGCAACTTCGGAGCACTAGAAAAATAAGCTACAGCACTCAAACACCATGGCAAAGAGCAAGAACATAAACTAGACATATCCTACAGCAAATAAGTCCAAAGGTGCACCCCCAAAGGAGCCACGGATCAATAGCAACAAGCTTGGACATATTGAACTTGACAACAAAATTCTGACAGCAGAATTTTATTGAAACTTTGGAGCAAAAGTTAAATATGCTACAGCCACTTAAATAGTCATGTGAGAACATGAATGGAAAGCCAACAATATATACTACAAGGAACCATCAAGAGGCACCCCAAAACTATCATGGTTTGTCCTAGAACAGCACGCAAACATGGCATCGGAACATTACAGATTCCAGACTTAGTGGATGTGTTAAAACAGCAGTTTCATCATGGCATCTATAATAGCAAGTTTAAGTCACCTCGAAACTAAACATGGCAAGTGGTAAGCACCACATCAAAGTACACATGATGGTGATTCCGAAACATACAAGCATGCATCATGGAGATAAACACAACGATAGCAATGAGCTCAACAAGATGGCATTTCATAACAAGTGAAACAACATCACAGCCACATGGCACTTTGCAACGAAGATATACATGGCAAGAATAAATCTATCATGCAACCTAACACAAACAACATGTAGAGCATGGCAAGACGAACACGTGGACATGTCATTTGCATGATTCGGATAAACGAGCTAAAAGATATCACTATGCAAAGATGGCATAAAAACAACACATAGCAGCAGTTATATCGGGATGCACTCTTGCAACAGAAAAATAAGCATCTAGATGATCTCTAACATGCATGGCGCAATGAAATGAATCGTAGTGCTAATCACCACGAACGTCTGGACACCTCATTCACTCAAATCGGAGCAACACACAAAAAGATATCATCACTTGAATATTGCATCAGACAGATAAAAACTGGGACTTAGAAGGATTTAGAGGCAACCTTCTCAGATCTAAAAAAGGTCAAACGGGCTCGATCTGGATCTGGTGCGACCCGGAGCCTGGTGGCTAGGCTGGAAGGGGGCTGTGCCTGGTGACGGCGCTTCGGCCAAGGAGGCGGACGGCGGGAAACAGGCGAAGAGGCGGCCGAGGGCGGCGCGGCGCGGGCCGAATGCAGCCTACGGGCCGGGAGGCGCTAGGGTTGGCCTGCGGGCCGCTGGGAGGCGCTCGATGGGATCAGGGGCTCGGCTCCTCCCCAATCCCCAGCGACTGGCGGCGGCAAACGAGGACCTGAGCGGCGGTGGCGTTCCAGGAGGCTGGAGGGACTCGGGGCCGGCTGGATCCGGCGGCCCCTCACCGGATCTGGCCGGAGGTGAGGTGGAGAGGGCGCGAACTGCGTGATCCGGCCGGTGGGGATGGTGAGGTGAGAGGAGGGTGGTTTTCCGGCGAGGAGGTGGTATTTCGGCGAGCTCCGGCGAGATTCCGGGGGAACTCCGGCGAAACTCCGGCGAGGTGGTGGCTGGAGGAAGGGGATGAAGTGGGGGCTAGGGTTTCCTTGTTTTGGGGCACAAATTTGGGGGAGTGGACAAATATATAGGCACAAGTAGCTAGGGTTGTCCAAATGGAGTGTGGTTTTCGGCCACAGGATCAGATTTGGATGGCCTAGATGATAGAAGTGGTTAGGAGTGGTTGGTGGGCAGTTGGAGGGGTGTCTTGGGCCTCAAAGTGGAGTCACTTTGAGCCCACGAGAATAACTGTTGGGGTAGCAAACGGACTCGAAACGCGACGAGATTTGACAGGCGGGTTACACACACCAAAACAACAACACACGACAAGTCTCGCGCCAAACCGGTAACGTTATACGGCCAAACACCAAAGTAGGCCTACGGGACGCCACGGACACGTGAGGGAGCTCCGGAACGCGAAACGGACAACGGGGAGGAACGCGTGGAACCGGATGCAAACGACAACACAAATGCAATGCGATGCACATGACTACATGATATGAATGAATGCCACACACGCACACAACAAAACGACGAAACCCGAAAGACAAAGAACCCGGAATGGAATAGATGAACCAGAGATATATTATATGCCCAAAAGGGAAAGTATTACATCCGGGGCATTACAGGCACGCTTTATATTGTCATATTGCCATGCATGATCATGTAGTTGACATCGTATTTGTGGCAAAGCCACCATTCACAATTCATTCATACATGTCACTCTTGATTCATTGCACATCCCGGTACACCGTCGGAAGGATTCACATAGAGTCATATCTTATTCTAGCTTCGAGTTGTAATCTTTGAGTTGTAAGTAAATAAAAGTGTGATGATCTTCATTATTAGAGCATTGTCCCGTGTGAGGATACAAAAAAAAGATAAAGGCCAAAAAAAAGAGATGGCCCAAAAAAAATAGAGAGGGGCTAGAAAAAAGAGGAAAGCCCCTCCAAAAAAATGAGAGAAAAGAGAGAAGGGACAATGCTACTATCCTTTTCCACACTTGTGCTTCAAATTGGCACCATAATTTTCATGATAGAGAGTCTATTATTTTGTCACTTTCATATACTAGTGGGAATTTTCATTATAGAACTTGGCTTGTATATTCCAACGATGGGCATCCTCAAATGACCTAGGTCTTCATGAGCAAGCAAGTTGGATGCACACACACTTAGTTTCTTTTGATGAGCTTTCATACACTTATAGCTCTAGTGCATCCGTTGCATGGAAATCCCTACTCACTCACATTGATATCTATTGATGTGCATCTCCATAGCCCATTCATATGCCTAGTTGATGTGAGACTATCTTCCTCTTTTGTCCTCTCCACAACCACCATTCTATTCTACCTAGCGTGAGCCCTGAACTTCCCTAGGCGTGTAAGTCTCATTACATCCTTTGGTTTTGTTCTTTCTCTACATGTTTTTACCATCAACACATGACTGGCTTTCTTCGGGATCTTACACGTTTCAGTCTTAAACATAGTTTAACACTTCAATAGAATTTGCAAACAAAACACTTCTTTAGATATGGCATATCTTATAGCCTTTGTTTGTTTCTCAAAAGAATTTTCAGTTCCAAGAATATCACATAATTGTTCCAAACATTTTTAAGTTTGGGTTTCTCGAAAGCAAGTAGACCGTAATGCAATTCTAGCTTTTGGATCAAAGGACGTGAGTCTTGTCATCCATAGCATCAGCAAGACGGTATTGTAAACATGCAGTAGGACAAAATCCTTCTTGGCACTTTTAAAGGGCGATCCTCTCAAGCATAAAGTTTGAACCAGATAAGTAACAATCAATCAATTTCAACAACAAAGGTGGAACTGTGAGCCATAATTCTACAAATATAATGCAAACTACACATGGTCATTGTTCATAATTAATTTGCAGTAGTTATTAAACTTAATTAATACATAATTGTGCTCCCACTCAAATCAATATTTCTCATAATTGATAGTGAGTGATTCAAGATCCAAGCCTAGTTCTCAGCCGTTGATGTGGACATCACTGATGACGAGAATTTTAACCGGTGGGCAAAAAAAATCCGATCATATCTCCATATGACTCTTGTGCTCCGAGCTCAGAACTATTCTTCTAGAACTTCAAGACAAACGAGTATTATCCCCGCCTTACACCTCATGATCCATTTGTCATCGTGTGGACATGAAGCACTACTGAACGGTACGTGTCATTGACGGTTGCAACACCGGGAAGAGCACCTTTTAACTTGATATTTACTGTAAGAGATCACCCTAATAATTGACTACTGCGCAATCAAAGGGTGAAAACAACAGAGGGATAAACATCTCAGGAAATTCATAATAGCATGACATGGTATAGCCTTGGGTGCCGGGAGTCCTCCATGCTTGTCTTCAATCTCAAGTTGAAGCAACGTGATGGCCAATATTTCTTTACCGTGGCCAATTGTTTCCAAAACCTTGTTGTGACAGCAATTTCAAAAAATGTTGCCATGGCGACCGTTTCATGAAACGTAGCCATGGCACCAAAATCTGAAATTCCGTCGTGGTACTAAATTATAGCTCCTCGTCCCGCGCCTAGTACACCTTCTCCTCACCAGGATCCTCCGTGTACGTTTTGCCACCAAGACCTGTAACCTACACTGGTACAACGAGCTGCTATACAATCGATTTTTAACCCCTTTCCACAACGGTGTTTTGAATCGCCCTGGGAAGTGAGTGTGTGCGATACGGAGGTCCTTCCCACACGACCCAGAAACCAACGGGGATAGGGACCCTTGATGCATACAGTTGTCCCTATAAAACTGTTTCTGATATCTCGAATATCCCAAACGCTTCATCATTGCTACTCGTTTGTGCTTGCATTGCTATCATAGTCGGTATTCTGTGGTGCTATGTTTACTATGCGTGGCCCATCACAAATGGTTCACGATTATAGAACGTGTATGATAAGCACATAATCACACACATTCACTTTTCCTGAACTGTATGTGATAACTAATTAACAAGATTATCTAATCATCATACGAGTGTCGGATAGGATTACGAAATGTCGGGCCGTCGTAACATCATCGTACATGGTATTGCACACATTATTCTATGGTGCAACATTTACGATGTGTACCACATCAGAAACAGTTCATGGTTACGAATCATGTATGATAAGGCAACTATCACAAACGTTTAGTTTGCCTGCACTGTTTGTGATTTGTCTAACATCACACATAGTTTGCAAATGGCAATTGTGTGCATGCTCGCGCACGTTTCCTCTCTATGAACCGTGTCGGATTATGGTTGTCGGTGTACAAAAGTAGGAGCGCTCTTTTTTACCCCTTACTTGTGCATGGGCAGTCAAAGCCACGTGTGTGGCCGAACATAACAGGGTAGAAGGAGGAAGCCAGAAACGCGGTGTTACCAGAACAACGCCAAGATAGGCAACACGAGAAGACCAAACAAAGAAGACAGGCTCTCCCCCGGCAAGGATTCTTGTCGGGGCGGCCTGCGCACCACCCGGAAAGGGCTCTTGCCGAGGCGATCCACTCAGACGCCTCCTTCACAGCCACCCTTGAAGCCTATGGGCTCCAACAGTACCAACAACATTGGAGCCAGGACTCGGGAAGCGCCCACGTGATGGCAAGCAGATCTTTGTGAAGACAAAGATATATGACTCCCAAGATAAGAACCAGAAGACATGGCGATTGATACGTCTCCAACGTATCTATAATTTTTGATTGTTCCATGCTATTATTTATGAAGTCTTGGATGTTTAATGGGCTTTATCATTCACTTTTATATCATTTTTGGGACTAACCTACTAACCCAAAGGCCCAGTCCAGATTGTTGTTTTTCGCCTATTTCAAGGCTTTGCAGATAAAGAATATCAAACGGAGTCCAAACGGAATGAAACCTTCGTGAGAGATATTTTTGGATAAAATCACGCCAGAGGAACTTGAGAACCACGTCAGAGGTTTAAGGATCCACCCTCGAGGGTGGGGGCGCACCCCCCTGCCTCGAGGCCTCCTCGAGTGGCCCCCGGTGCCCTCCTTCTTCCTATATAAGTCCACGTACCCCAGAAACTCCGTGAACAGAGAGAAAACCCTAATTCCACCGCCGTAGCTTTTGTTCCCGTGGAGATCCCATCTTGGAGCCTGTTCCAAAGCTCCACCGGAGGGGGATCCATCACGGAGGCCTTCATCATCATCATCATCATCGCCCTCACCATGAGTTGTGATTAGTTTACCACAGACCTTCGGGTCCATAGCTAGTACCTAGATGGCTTCTTCTCTCTCTCTGGATCTCAATACAAAGTTATCACCAGTCTTCGAGGAGATCTATTCGATGTAATCTCTTTTGTGGTGTGTTTGTCGAGATCCGATGAATTGTGAGTTTATGATCAAGGTTATCTATGAAAGATATTTGGTTTTTCTCTGAACTTTTTATGTGTGCTCATAATATCCTTGCAAGCCTCTTCGAATTATTGGTTTGGTTTGGCCTACTAGATCTATAGTTCTTGCAATGGGAGAAGTGCTTGGCTTTGGGTTCAATCTTGCGGTGTCCTTTCCCAGTGACAGTAGGGGCAGCAAGGCACGTATTGTATTGTTTCCATCGAGGATAAAAAGATGGGGTTTACATCATATTGCTTGAGTTTATCCATCTACATCATGTCATCTTGCTTAAGGCGTTACTCTGTTCGTATGAACTCAATACACTAGATGCATGCTGGATAGCAGTCGATGTGTGGAGTATTAGTAGTAGATGTAGGCAGGAGTCGGTCTACTTGTCTCGGACGTGATGCCTATATACAATGATCATGCCTAGATAGTCTCATAATTATTCGCTTTTCTATCAATTGCCCGACAGTAATTTGTTTACCCGCCGTAGAATATCGCTATCATGAGAGAAGCCACTAGAGAAAACTATGGCCCTCGGGTCTATTCTCAACATATCAATCTACATCTACTTTGCTTTTATTGCTTTTATTTGTTGTTTTATTAAACCAAAAATACCAAAAATATCAACTATCATCTCTATAAGATCTCACTCTCGTAAGTGACCGTAAAGGGATTGACAACCCCTTATCGCGTTGGCTGCGAAGTTCTTATTCGTTTGTGCAGGTGCGAGGGACTGGCGCGTGGTCTCCTACTGGATTGATACCTTGGTTCTCAAAAACTGAGGGAAATACTTATGATACTATGCAGCATCTCCCTTTCCTCTTTGAGGGAATACAACGCAAGCTCAAGAGGTACCAAGAAGAATTTCTGGCGCCGTTGCCGGGGAGGCTTACGCAAAATTCATATACCAAGTACCTATCACACACCCTTATCCTTCGCATTACATTTATTTGCCTCTCGTTTTCCTCTCCACCACTTCACCCTTGTCGTTTTATTTGCCCTTCTTCCGCCGTGTGTTTACCGTTCGCGTGCCTCTTGTTTGCTTGTGTTGCTATGTGTCCTCAATTCGCTTGCATCTTCGCTTGCTAAAGTATGGATCCTCATCCAATTGCTAATATCTTTAAGAGATCCAATTATGTCGAACCTATTGCTAGTGAGTTGCGTGAACTAGATTATCTTTATGTGGTTTTGCTTGAAATTTATGAATCTGAAAATTGTGAAGAATTGTTGAAAGAAAAAGTGATTCATGTTAGCTCCTTAAATAAAAAGCATGATTCCAATGATGCTATTATAAATTCTCTTAATGTCAATTGTGCTAATGATATGCAAAACCCTAAGCTTGGGGATGCTAGTATTGCTATGCCCACTACTTGTTGCAATGATCATGATTGGGGTGATTCTTCTTATGATCTTGAAAATTTATTTAATCCCCATGATGAATGTAAGATTGATAATAATGTTTGCAATAATATTGAAAGTGGGTTTGTAAGAGTGTCAACTTTAGATCCCATATATTTGGAGTATGATCAATCTTATGAATTTTTTGATAAAAGTGGGTTTGGAGAGGTCATGACTTTAGTTAATATTGATCCCACTATTTTGGAAGAGTGTCAACTTTGCATGCATGTGTATCGTGTTGAGAATATGTTAGGTGATAGATATCTTGTTGAATTTAATCATGATCCTACATGCAATTATTATGAGAGAGGGAAATATGGTTGTAGAAATTTTCATGTTACTAAATTACCTCTCGTTGTGTTGAGATTGCTATTGTTTCTGTCTTCTTCCTTGCATATGCTAGTTTTTGCTTGCTTTAATAATTTGTTTTCTTATAAGATGCCTATGAATAGGAAGTATGTTAGACTTAGATGTGTTTTTCACATGTTTTATGATGCTCTCTTTGTGCTTCAATTCTTATCTTTCATGTGAGCATCATTGAATTAATCGTGCCTAGCTAGGGCGTAAAACGATAGCGCTTGTTGGTAGGCAACCCAATTTTATATTTTTTGTTTTTGCTGCTGTTAGGGAATAAATATTGCATCTAGCCTCTGATTAGATGTGGTTTCATGTTTTGTTTAGTGTTTGTGCCAAGTAGAACCTTTGGGAAGACTTGTGTGAAGTTTATGTGATCTTGCTGTGAAAAACAGAATCGTTAGCGCTCGCTAAAGTAGTCTTCAGATTTTACTGGAGCGTGCTTTTTAGTTTATTCTTTTTACAGATGATTGGTAGACAAATTGCGCAAATTTACCAATTTAGTTTGAATTTGTTGGAGTTCCAGAAGTAGGCGAACCCTGCATATTATTACAGACTGTTCTGTCTTTGACAGATTCTGTTTTTCGTGTGTTGTTTGCTTATTCCGATGCATCTATGAGTAGTATTGGAGGATATGAACCATAGAGAAGTTGGAGTATAGTAGGCTTAACACCAATATACACAAAGAATGAATTCATTGCTGTACCTTTGAGTAGTGGTTTGCTTTCTTATACTAACGGAGGTCACGAGAATTTTTGTCTAAGTTTTGTGTTGTGAAGTTTTCAAGTTTTGAGTATTGCTTTGATGGACTATGGAACAACGAGTAGAAAAGGCCTAAGCATGGGGATGCCCATGGCACCCCAAGTAAATTCAAGATAATCAAAAGCCTAAGCTTGGGGATGCCCCGGGAAGGCATCCCCTCTTTCGTCTTCATCCATCGGTAACTATACTTGGAGCTATATTTTTATTCGCAACATGTTATGTGTTTTGCTTGGAGCGTCTTGTATAATTTGAGTCTTTGATTGTTAGTTTGCCAAAATCATCCTTGATGGACACACCTATTTGAGATAGTTAAATATGGCCTAGAAATTATTAGAACACTCTATGTGCTTCACTTATATCTTTTGAGTTGAATAGTTTTTGCTCTAGTGCTTCACTTTTAACTTTTAGAGCACGGTGGTGATAATATTTAGTATAAATTGTTGAACTCTCATGCTTCACTTATATCTATTTGAGAGTCTATTAAAACAGCATGGTTATGTGTTTAAATAAACTAGTCTTCACATGATATACATCCAATGTCAATGTAGTAAAAAAAATCACACCAAGTGCATTGAATAGAATGAGATGTTGGATGCTTGATAATTGTTTTGAGATATGAGGATAGTGATATTAGAGTCATGCTAGTGGAGTTATTATGAAATTGAGAAATACTTGTGTTAAGGTTAGTGATTCCCGTATCATGCACGTATGGTGAACCGCTATGTGACGAAGTTAGAGCATGAGGTATTTGTAGAGAGCCAACCTTTGCGTGGAGTTCGGGGGCGCGCGATGGTTAACTCCTACCAACCTCCCCCCTAGGAGCATGCGTTGATTGCTTTTGTTTTATGACTCGTAGATTTTTGCAATAAGTATATGAGTTCTTATGACTAATGTTGAGTCCATGGATTATACGCACTCTCACCCTTCCACCATTGCTAGGCTCTCATGTACCGCGCAACTTTCGCCAGTGACATAAACCCACTATATATCCTTCCTCAAAACAGCCACCTTATTGTTCCTCAAAACAGACACCATGCCTACCTATCATGGCATTTCCATAGCCATTCCTAGATATATTGCCATGCAACTTTCCACCGTTCCGTTTATATGACACGCATCATATTGTCATATTGCCATTGCTTGATCTTGTAGTTGACATCGTAGTTGTGGCAAAGCCACCATGCATAATTTTTCATATATGTCGCACTTGATTCATTGCACATCCCGGTACACTGCCGGAGGCATTCATGTAGAGGCATACTTGTTGTAGTATCGAGTTGTAATTTCGAGTTGTAATAAAAAGTGTGATGATCATCATTATTAGAGCATTGTCCCGTGTGAGGAAAGGCCAATAAAAAAAGGGAGATGGCCCAAAAAATAGAGAGGGGCTAATAAAAAAATGAGAGAAAGCCCCACCAAAAAAATGAGAGAAAAGAGAGAAGGGACAATTGCTACTATCTTTTTCCACACTTGTGCTTCAAAGTAGCACCATGTTCTTCATTGTAGAGAGTCTCATGCTTAGTCACTTTCATATACTAGTGGGAACTTTCATTATAGAACTTGGCTTGTATATTCCAACGATGGGGTTCCTCAAATGCCCTAGGTCTTCGTGAGCAAGCAAGTTGGATGCACACCCACTAGTTTCTTTTGTTGAGCTTTCATTCATATTTAGCTCTAGTGCATCTGTTGCATGGCAATCCCTACTCACTCACATTGATATCTATTGATGGGCATCTCCATAGCCCGTTGATACGCCTAGTCGATGTGAGACTATCTCCCTCCTTTTGTCTTCTCCACAACCACCTCTATTCCACCTATAGTGCTATATCCATGGCTCACGCTCATGTATTCCGTGAAAGTTGAAAGGTTTGACAAGATAGACTATGAAAACAAATGGTTGGATGAAATCGGGGTTGTGCATAATATGAATATTTTGTGAGATGAAGAGGGAGTATAGCCAGACTATATGATTTTGTAGGGATAACTTTCTTTAGCCATAGTATTTTGAGATGACATGATTGCTTTGTTAGTATTGCTTGAAGTATTATTATTTCTTATGTGAATATAGACTTTTATCTTGAGTCTTTCAGATCTGAACATTCATGCCACAATTAAGAGAAATACATTGAAAAAACTATGTTGGTTAGCATTCAACATCAAAAATTCTTTCTTTATCATTTACCTACTCGAGGACGAGCATGAATTAAGCTTGGGGATGCTTGATACGTCTCCAACGTATCTATAATTTTTTATTGTTCCATGCTATTATTTATTAAGTCTTGGATGTTTAATGGGCTTTATCATTCACTTTTATATCATTTTTGGGACTAACCTACTAACCCAAAGGCCCAGTCCAGATTGCTGTTTTTTGCCTATTTCAGGGTTTTGCAGAAAAGGAATATCAAACGGAGTCCAAACGGAATGAAACCTTTGAGAGAGATATTTTTGGAGAAAATCACGCCAGAGGAACTTGAGAACCACGTCAGAGGGTCGAGGGGGCGCCCTCGTGGGTGGGGGCGCGCCCCCCTTCCTAGGGCGTGCCCCCTGCCTCGAGGCCTCCTCGAGTGGCCCCCGGTTCCCTCCTTCTTCCTATATAAGTCCACGTACCCCAGAAACTCCGTGAACAGAGAGAAAACCCTAATTCCACCGCCATAGCTTCTGTTCCCGTGGAGATCCCATCTTGGAGCCTGTTCCGGAGCTCCACCGGAGGGGGATCCATCACGAAGGCCTTCATCATCATCATCATCGCCCTCACCATGAGTTGTGAGTAGTTTACCACAGACCTTCGGGTCCATACCTAGTATCTAGATGTCTTCTTCTCTCTCTGGATCTCAATACAAAGTTCTCCTCGGTCTTCGAGGAGATCTATTCGATGTAATCTCTTTTTGCGGTGTGTTTGTCGAGATCCGATGAATTGTGAGTTTATGATCAAGGTTATCTATGAAAGATATTTGGTTCTTCTCTGAACTTTTTATGTGTGCTCATAATATCCTTGCAAGTCTCTTTGAATTATTGGTTTGGTTTGGCCTACTAGATCTATAGTTCTTGCAATGGGAGAAGTGCTTGGCTTTGGGTTCAATCTTGCGGTGTCCTTTCCCAGCGACAGTAGGGGCAGCAAGGCACGTATTGTATTGTTTCCATCGAGGATAAAAAGATGGGGTTTACATCATATTGCTTGAGTTTATCCCTCTACATCATGTCATCTTGCTTAAGGCATTACTCTATTCGTATGAACTCAATACACTAGATGCATGCTGGATAGCGATCGATGTGTGGAGTAATAGTAGTAGATGCAGGCAGGAGTTGGTCTACTTGTCTCGGACGTGATGCCTATATACAATGAGCATGCCTAGATAGTCTCATAATTATTCGCTTTTCTACCAATTGCTCGACAGTAATTTGTTTACCCGCTGTAGAATATCGCTATCATGAGAGAAGCCACTAGAGAAAATATGGCCCCCAGGTCTATTCTCAGCATATCAATCTACATCTACTTTACTTTTACCGCTTTTATTTGCTGTTTTATTAAACCAAAAATATTAACCTATCATCTCTATCAGATCTCACTCTCGTAAGTGACCGTAAAGGGATTGACAACCCCTTATCGCATTGGCTGTGAAGTTCTTATTTGTTTGTGCAGGTGCGAGGGACTGGCGCGTGGTCTCCTACTTGATTGATACGTTGGTTCTCAAAAAATGAGGGAAATACTTACGCTAATGTGCTGCATCTCCCTTTCCTATTCGAGAGAATACAACGCAAGCTCAACAGGTAGCAGCGATCACAGGGCTCCTTACCAAAGACACCCCGGAGCCCCGGCAAGCCTCTTGCTGCAGGATACTCATGGACGCCCAAGCAAGACCCTTGCCAAGAATAGAAGCAAGTTTGCGGCAAGCCCTTGCCGCCCCGTCGCCGCCCCAGCTCGGCGGCTGACCCGCTGGCCCAGGCAGGCACCCACGTGGCAATACGTGGTTCCTGGGCCAGCTAGCCAAGCACCTACATGGTGGCATGCAGATCTTCGTGAAGACCCTACCGCGATGCCACCTCAGCTGCCCGCCTCACTGCCTGGACGCGCGTCGCGACCAGACAGAGCAGCCACAGACGGTACGGGCTTCTTTTCCGTCCCCGATAAAGTAAATAGACACCTAAGCAGCGCATTGAATGCGCCTTGTCCCGTAATGGCGTGGGATAAGCCCATACACTATACACCTTTCCACCTCCTGTGTGCCACTGTGGCAGCCCCTTTAAACTATAAAAGGAGGCCCGTGGCATACTGGAGGAGGATTTGGATCCTGAAAAGCTGGATAGGCACCGTAGGTAGCTCAATAACTCAAGAACACTCAAATATACACCAAAGCAGGACTAGGGTATTACGCATCCTCGTGGCCCGAACTTCGGTAAACAATCGTTGTGCTGACTCTTAGACCTGCTCTTTGCACAACTTCGCACCCGCCAACCGTAGAAGGGATTCCAGGGATCCCATAGGTGTCGTTTCGTACCGACATCTTTGGCGCGCTAGGTAGGGGGCGCAGTTGTGAAAATCTGTTCTAGCAGTTAGTGTGGCAGTTCTTCATGGCCATAATTTCCCAAGAAGGAAATGACCAAGTGCGGGGCATCATCAGCGAGTTCGGTGGATGCCCAAGCGATGACAGAAAAAAGATAAGTCACGCAAGTCTGTGAGTGATTCCATTTCACATGAGGTTATTCTCCTTGGAGATATTGCTCTCGGTATGATAAACCTGTATGCAATGGGGCCCTTCCACTATTGGCAAAGCCCTCGCCCTATTTTGAGTCCGCTCAACAGTTCGAGTGGCCGCGTCGAGAACGGCATGGAAGCCTTTCTGTTACTAGCAACGCTTTTGTCCTGTCTCGAGCCCACTCGACAGTTCAAATGGCCGCGCTGGGAACGGTAAGTTGGCTTGCCCGGCTGCAAGCATACCCGGCAGGCTATTGAGGATATGTCCTCAAAACGTCGTGGCATAGGTTACGCACCGGCAAGCCCTCCCAATTAAACATAGGGTAGACATACATAGAAGGATCAAACAGGAAGATAACATGCATCGCTATGAAATATTGCAGAGTTAATTACATGAATTGTTGTTGCGGTTCTGACTAAAGATAAAAACTGTCTCGGTTCTGAACCTGCAGTGGCAACAAGAAATGGGGTGCGCAATCCCGACGATGTCCCTCTACCCTATGGATTCCGCCGACGCGATCGATGATGGGCTTGATACTCTCCTTGAGCACCGTGAGATCTACATCATCCTGCAAGCTATCCAGCGCAGCGTCGAAGTTGAGGTCGGGGTTCCAGTAGGCCATCTTGGTGAGGACCTTGGTCATAGCGCCCCGGCAGAGATTCCGGGATTCATCGGCTAGACAAGCCGCCCGATCGGAGTGGATCATTCCCAGGGCCTCAAGAACGCGTTCGAAGAACACGGTCAAGCTGGCGTGGATAGAGAGGTTCACCTCCTGGGAGAACCTGAAGCTTGGCATGCCCATGGTGGCCAGCTGCGTAGTGAGATCCTCCGCGACGGCGACGAGGTGGTTGATCCAGAGGTCCACGCCCTTTACGTACTCTGTGTAGCCAGCGGCGTCGTCCTTCCCCAGCCGTTTCTCCTCCTCCAGGCCCTTGTTCAGAGCATCCGCTCGAGCATTGGCCTCTATGAGCATACCCTTGAGGCCCTCCAACTCTGGCTTCAGATCCTTGATGGAATCCTGGGCCGTGGAGAGCTATTCAGCCTTGCCGAGGACCTCGGACTGCGCATCCATCAAGGTGGCATGGATCGTGTCCCTCTCTATGGTCAGCTCTAGGAAACGCTTGTTCAAGCCTTCCCGCTCCACCTCCAGCTCCTTTACCTTGCCGGCATGGAACCGAGCCTGAGCATTGAGAGCCTCAATGTGCCTCTATTCCAGCCCCTGGGTCCGCCGCGCGACAAGCCTGTCAATCTCTTCATCCTTGCCACGGAGGGTGGCGGCGTGTGCCTACTCACGGGCGACAAGGTCTTCCTCCTGAGAGTTCAGTTGAGCTTGGCGCTGGTTGTGGGCGGCCTCATCATTGGCGGCTCGCTCCTTGGCCTCCTCCTGGGCCTTCTCAAAATCAGACTGCGCCAGCATGACGTCTCTGGCACGCTCATCTAGCTTTTCCTGGAAAGCCCTCAACTCATTCTGGGCCTCGTCAAACCAGACTTTTGTCTGGGCAACCTGCGCCTAGAAGTCCTCCTCCGCCTTATCCACCACTTCCGACCTGGATTTTGCCTTGTCCAGGCGGGCGCTGTAAAGCACCTGGAGCTTCTAGAAGCTGGCGCTCATGGCCCAAAGAAGCAGCTCCTCTTGAGAACCGCCACCGCCGGCGCCCGACTCGTTGACGACCTCAAGACCAGCGGTGGCGAGTGCCTCATCATCAAACACCTCCCCGTCGGTTGGCGCCCTGCTGCTTGCCGTCCAGGGGAGGTGGACGAACAAGTCATCACTCACCTTCAGGTAGCGGCCCGAGCCTAAGGCGGTGGAGGAGGAAGGCTGGTCCTCTGCAGCGGCCTTGCCGGCCTCCCCGGCAGCAGCCTCGCTGGTTCCTCCGACAGGCCCGTTGTCGGCCTCCTCGGCACTGGCCTCGCTGGACCCTCCGGCAGACCCTTGGGCTGCCACCTCTGCCGTGGCCTTGGCAACCTCCTCGGCAGCGGCCTTGCCGTCCTCGGCCTCGGCGTCCGCGGTGACCTCCTCGATGGTGGGCTCTCCATCCACTCGGTCCGTCAAGGGTGGGTCTAAAAGTCAACAAAAAAAGTAAGGCGATGCCCGAGGTCAAGGGCTCAACTTGGAGAACAGAGGCAAATCGTCCATACCAGGCTGGGAAGGAGCGACGCTCTCCTCGCCAACAACCGTTGTCGGGGAGGAGCCGCCGGTGTTCAAGTCCCTCTCCTCCTCCTCCATGGGCGCGGGCTCGACGGTCAGTGCCCTTGCTGGGGATGCCCCTCGGGGCGGTGTAATTGAAGGGGGCGACATGTTGGGGGTGGCCCCCTATGGGCCGTCCTGCTACCGGTCCCCACCTACAAAGCCGACAAGGTCAGCGTCAAGAATTCACGCCCCCGTGTCCACCCATGGAAGAGAGAGTGGTAAACTTACGCCAGAGGCTGTTGTCCGGGCTGCTCTCCTCCACCAGCGGCGTGCCTTAAGTACCCGTCGGGGGCTTGTCGGTGGACGACGCCCTGGCCCTCTTCGCCGCCCTCTGGGCCAGCATCTCCGTATCCTTGCAGAGATGGCATTGGATCAGAGAGAGATAATACAGGGATGAAACCAGGAGATAACATGAGGGGCGAGGTGCTTACTCGTCTTCTGTTTCCTCCTCCTCCTCTGGTATCCTCCTCTTCCTCCTTGGGCTAAGAGACCCAAGATCAAAGTCGACATCCATGGCAACGCCTGCGGGAGGGGGAGACGGAGATGGGGTCCGGCCACGCCTGGACGAAGAGGAGGCGGCCGTCGTCCTCTTCGCCACCGTGGTCTTCCTCGTTTTTCTCCCTGCCGCGGCCGCCATCGACCTCGTCTCGCGCCCGAGATGCTCCAGGGGCTGTTGCCGCCGCACGATGCTAGACCGGCTCGCCCGAACCGGCTCGCCGCAGGACCCGCCGCCTCGCCACGGCAGGAGGGTCAGCAGCCTCGGCCTCCTCGTCGGTCGACTCCTCAACCACGTCTTCGACAAGGGGAGCATCGGCGTCGGCGCCCGCGCGGCGGGCCTCCTTGGCAGACTTCATCCACCCGGCGAACTCCTCCTCTTCGTCGGCCACATTGGCCTCGTCCTCCACGTGGCCGGCACTACCGGCCTCCAGGGCAAGTGCCGCCTCCGCCGCCCTGGCGGCAATGTAATTGAGCTCGTCCTGGGTAGTATCGTGGACGAGCACCGGCTCGTCACGAACGCGCTTCTCCGACAGAGTATCGAAGGACTCTTGCACTTGATCCGCCGGTGGCTCGACCCAAGACGGGTCAAGGCCGTGCGCGTTGAAGTCCGGCATCATGGCAATGATATCGGACCGGCAGGAGTTATTGCTTAGCGGGACCACTCCCGCCAGCAACCCAAAAAGGGGCCCCTTGACGGCCTTACCGGCCTTGGCAGCCTTGCCGGTCCTCTCGGCCCTGCCGTCGCGATCCACGTCAAGCTGAAAGAGCTTCTGGCAGATGTGGCCGTTCTGCATCACCGTGAAGTTGTGTTTCAGGCCGGGGCGAAGCCTCATGATATCGGCCGTGTTGTGCAGCAGCGCGATTCGGCGGCGGATGAAATCAGCCCCGATCATCTCAAGGGTGAGCCCGGCCTGGGCAAGACGGTGGATCCTGTTGGTGGCGATCGAGAGCTTTTTGTCGTTGACGTCGACGTGCCCCCAGTCTCCCTTACGGACCGGCGGGCTCCAACAAACTCGACATAACTCCGGTGGGTCTTCTTCCTCTATCCACAACCACCGGCTCCTCCACTCTTCCCACCTCTCCTTCTGCGCACCCTCCAGATACGTTCCCTTCTCCTGGGTCCGTGGAATCCAGGCGACGCAGCCGAAGATGGTGTCCCCCCCTTGGATACGAGGGAAGAAGTAATGGCGGAAGAGCGCCGTGCTTGGAACCACCCCGGTGAAACCCTCGCAGAGGTGGGCGAAAAAAGCCATGCACGCCATGGTGCTCGGCATGAAATCGAGGAGATGGAAGCCATAGGTGTGCATGATGTCGTTGAATAAATCGGAGAAAGGGGGATAGAATTTGCAGTAGAAGTAGTCGACAAAGAAAGGATACTGATTTGGGCCGGCCTCTTCGCATTGGGCAGGGATGACGTGCGTGGCTAGATGCCCCGTCGTCTCGCACCCCCACAAGGGCTTGAAGTAGTCCCTGAGATGGACGACCGTCGGAGGAAAGTAGGCGTGTTTCGTCCGCAGCACCGCTAGCTCACTCTCCGGGAGCTCTTTCTCCCCCGCGCCCTCGGTCGCTGCCTTCCCCTTGCTGGACTTGGGCGCCATTGTAGCCACGAGGGAAAGAAAGGGGTCGGAGACAGAACGGAGCACGGCGGTGGCGGGCGGAGGCGAAGGCTCTGGCTTGGGGAAGAAGGAGAAGAACGGCGAGCGCGAGATTGGAGGAGCGCAAGAGGTAAATGAGAGGCGCGCCTGCAGATTTTTTTTCCTTTTTATGGGGTAGGCGTGGGCCGCCCTCCACTACCATTTACTGCGACGTGACACCAGCACGCAGCAAACCGCCCTACGCACGACCGCCGCGTCAGCGCAGATCGTGGGGAAGCGCAACCATCGGAGGAGTTACTCCGGTAAAGGGAATCCATTCCCACTGCCCGCGCACCGTTCTGGGCCTTGCCCAACAACCCGTTGTGCTTATGAATGGCCTAGGCCCGGGGGCTCCTGTCAGTGTACAAAAGTAGGGGCGCTCTTTTTTTTTACCCATTACTTGTGCACGGGCAGTCAGAGCCACGCCTGTGGCCGAACATAATAGGGCAGAAGGAGGAAGTCAGAAACGCGGAGTTATCAGAACAGCGCCAAGACAGGCAGCACGAGAAGACCAAACAAAGAAGACATGCTCGGGGCGGCCTGCGCACCACCCGGCAAAGGCTCTTACCGGGACGATCCACTCAAACGCCTCCGTCACAGCCACCCTTGAAGCCTATGGGCTCCAACGGTACCAACAACATTGGAGCCAGGGCTCGGGAAGCGCCCACGTGATGGCATGTAGATCTTTGTGAAGATAAAGATCTAGGACTCCCAAGATAAGAACCAGAACACATGGCGATCACAGGGCTCCTTGCCGAGGATGCCCACGAGGCCCCGGCAAGGCTCCTTACTGAAGACACCCCGGAGCCCCGGCAAGCCTCTTGCCGCAGGATACTCATGGAGGCCCCGGCAAGACCCTTGCCAAGAACAGAAGCAAGTCTGCGGCAAGCCCTTGCCGCCCCATCGCCGCCCCAGCTCGGCGGCCGACCCGCTGGCCCAGGAAGGCACCCACGCGGCGATACGTGGTTCCTGGGCCAGCTAGCCAAGCACATGCGTGGTGGCATGCAAATCTTCATGAAGACCCTACCGCGACGCCACCTCAGCTGCCTGCCTCGCTGGCCTGGACGCGCGTCACAACCAGACAGAGCGGCCACAGATGGGACGGGCTTCTTTTCCGTCCTCGATAAAGTAAATAGACACCTAAGCAGTGCATTGAATGCGCCTTATCCCGTAATGGTGTGGGATAAGCCCATACACTGTACACCTTTCCACCTCCTGTGTGCCACTGTGGCAGCCCCTTTAAACTATAAAAGGAGGCCCGCGGCATACTGGAGGAGGAGGAGGATCCTGAAAAGCTGGATAGGCACCGTAGCTAGCTCAAGAACACTCAAATATACACTAAAGCAGGACTAGGGTATTACGCATCCTCGCGGCCTGAACCTGGGTAAATGATCATTGTGCTGACTCTTAGACATGCTCTTTGCACAACTTCGCGCCCGCCCATCGTAGAAGGGATTCTAGTGATCCCATAGGTGTCGTTTTGTACCGACAATGGTGTATATCACAAACTTTTGTGTTTTACCGACCGTGTGTGCCGTAACGACCTGCGGAGCATAATTTTATCATAATTTAATTGCTGCTATTTGAAATTGTACCAGATTTGAATTTGAAAGTATTCTATAGCTTTATTCATATCAATGAGGTTCAAACAACCAATGCGTTACTCGATTCACAGGTACATATGTTCAAGAATAACATAAGCACCAAATAAAGAATGATGAACCACAGTTGTATACTTGTACTATTAAAGACGGTAAACAAAGAGCTGAAATACATTCTGGTTGTTGAACAAGGTGAAGCGGAATGCCCATATTGTACCCTCCTCCATGCAGAAGGCACGCACGACTCTAGTCCAACCACTTGTGATGCTCGACCGCCCATCCTTCACTGTCTTCATGAAAACATCTAGATAATCATCGTGTTTTGGTAGAAATACTTTAACATTTGCATGCCCACCAATCATGTAGTTTGAGAGGTAATCATTGCAAAGGAAAAAAGATTCAAACATTTTCATCTAACACAACTCATTATGGGCAGTAAAAAAGGATGCAGAGTTCTTACTTACCATCCTGCCTGCAGTTTGCTGTTGTCTTGGATAAAGCGTAAACAAAGAGTTTAATTGCCATCTTTTGACCCATTTTACTAACAATCTTTATCAGCTTCCTCACTTGATGCTAGTTCATCAATGTCTCATTGCCCCATACGCAGAAACAGTCGAAGCGTGGATCTTTACCAATGACATATGTACCTAAAAGCATCAAGTTAATATTAGAAGTTGAACAACAGTTGCACAATGATGTAGTGCAACACTCCCTCTGTCCCATTATATAATATCTTATAACATCCAATATACTCACATATTGGATGAATGAATATCTTATATTATGGGACGGAAGGAGTTTATCAAAAATTTACAAATTATCGGCTGGTTAACTGTTGGTGTGTCATCGTTGTTGTTGTTGTTGCTCTTCTACGTATATCTAGACATCATCAGAACATTAAGGTAGCACTCTTCCTTGTTGCTATGTAGCCTAGGATTTCATATTTAGACATTCAATACAGTGCATGTTGTTGTGTAGCCTCAGATACATTACATATGGCCCTAGTTAACCTAACGATAAATGGGTTAAAGATATATTCAATTAAAAGTCCGATTCACCGATTAGTCCCTTATCAGCCCCCGACCTATATGGTACCAGCTACCGATATCCTGAACAGTGAGTATATATAAGCCATGGCATGAAACTAACCTCGACGAAAAACAGCAGTATTTCCCAAAATTGTCCTATGTAAGTACATCGAGAGGCATGTTAAACACAACAGGCTAAACATCAACCAAATATATCCATGGCAGACAAAATAATCTCGAAAATATAGCTTCAGTGTGTAGGTATAAGCACGCTAGTTAAGCAAAACAAGTGGAAAGGTGTGTTAACTTCAATAGGCCTAACATTTAACAACAAGCAAACATAGTCATTCAAATTGGTATTGTGCTGGTCTAAGAACACTGGTTATTGTTAAATAAAAATGGAAAGGCGTGTTAAGTACAACATGCAGCAACCAAATGTAGTCATTCATAGTGGTATTGTTGAAACTGGTATTGATGAAATTGAACTGCAGAGTTCATACTTGCACATATAGAACATCACATTGTGAATAACTGGAATAAACAAGCCATACTACAAACAACCAAATATAGCATTTGAAACTAGGCATATGCTAACTAAAAACAATTGAACAGCCAAAACACTTTAAAAGAGGCATATGCTAGCTATAACAGGCTTAACAACAAGCAAATATATGCATTCATGTCGGTATGTTTAAAACTGGTATTGATGAAAATGTACTACATATTAAATAGTTGCACATATAGAGCATCACATTATGAACAACTGGAATAAACAAGCCATACTACAAACAACCAAATATAGCAATTTAAAATTGACATATTCTCACTACACTACAAAAGGGACTCGACAAAACAAATCATGGGTTCCCCCTTGTGAAGAGGCACAACAAAACAAATCATGGGTTTCCTCGCTTGTCACTTATGGACTCGTTCCCGTGGGAAGAGCATGAACCCTGGGTGTGCTCCATGTTGTCGCAGATGGGCTCCTTCCCCTTGGAAGAGTGTGGTTGTAGGGTGCCCTCCCTGATGTTGTAGACGGGCTCTTTCTCCTCGGAAGAGCAGATGGGCTCTTTCCCCTTGGAAGAGCCGGAAAGGGTGCCCTCCTCGTGGTCATTGTCGATGAGGCCTGACTTGGAAGCTGTGGATCCCAAACCAGTGTCGCGGAACGTGTCCTTCAGAAATGACAAAAGGGGCTCGATGGTGATGTAGGATGGCAAATTCTTGACAAGGAGCCAGAGGAGATAAGTGGTGGGGCCATGGATGAGATCGACGACGGTTGAACCCGAGGGTTGGGGTTGGGCCACTTAACCTGTGACATAGCCCGCGTCAGGCCATCCCTGTCGACGACCTCGACGTCGTAGCCAGCGTCTGCGACATACCCGCATACTCTAGCCCACTGATTGAGTGCCTGCAACCAGTAATGGTCGTCAGCTTCCTCAGTGGACACCTTGGCGACATCGGGCGAAGAGGCCACGATACACTTTTTTGGGCCAGTCGCTCCTCGAGCCCCACGGGAAGCATAGCCGGCCTTAGGTTGCGACGCTCTGGGGTGGGGGATGGGGATGGGGATAGGGATCTATGGTACAGGGGGCGTTTGGCAGGCGTCATATAAGAAACTCAGGGCGGCCTAGGTATGGAGGTCGGTGGGTAAGTTGCACAGGCAAACCGGCAGATGTTGACAATGGAGGCCTTGCGGTGGCCGCGGCGACCTTGCTAGGGTTTTGAGCGAGGGAGGGGTTGTGGTGGGGTGTGTGTGCACGCGCGCGTGTCCGAGGAGGTTTTGGGGTGTGTGTGTGTGTGTGTGTGTGGTGGGGTGTGTTTGAGGAAATGACACGGCTATTGAAAAATTTACTATGCGGGAGTCAAACACGGGAGTGAAATGTCGGTGCTATTGAAAATTTGGATGATGGTGCATCGCACATGGTCCGGAAATAACAATCGTGTGTTATGAAACAGAAAAACCCTCGCGCTGGGCAGATATTTTCGAGGGATGCAGGCGGTAGCGGGAACAACAAACATCACACACGGTCGAAACATAATAACCATGTGTTATCAAACAGAAAAAACATGCAGATGGGTAGATATTTTTGAGAGGGGAAGCCTCGTGGAGCCCAATGTGATGTGCTGATGTGCGTGATAGGGGCACCAGCGTGGCACACGGTTAGTGTGAGTGAGCTGTGTCTGTTGCGCCATCCGACTTGTCTAATGTTCATAAATTTAGCGAAAATGATGCGAGAAAGGGTCAGAACACGAACATACTTGCATGTGGACCAAATATATGTATGAAAATGGTGATTTGATGTTCAAATATCAAATGCAACTTCGATGTGGCACCTATCTCACAAAGCGCACTGTATTGCTTGCCTCCCTCGTGTCGGCAGGAGGGGAATCATAAGTTATGAACGCATGCCCGCTGCCATGGAGGTTCACCTAGCAAAGTACGAAGTAGCAGTCCACTCCCCATCACACACACCCACACACGCAGACACACACTTCCAGTCGGTGCAAGAGGGCATCTCACCAAGATGTATCATAAAACGGACTTAGAATAATCCAGCTTGGTCGTACAACCTCTCTCTTGTTATTGGTCAAAGTGATGGTCGTCCATGCGACCCAGAGATGGGCTAGCTTGCCAATAGTCACGCGAAGACAACCTGCATGTGGCCCAAACATATGTATGGAGGTGTTGATGTTTGAATACACAATGGAACAACTTTGATGTGGCACCGTGCTTTGGAACCAGAAATCCGCACACGGAGCGAGGGATAGTTGATGATGAATATGTATGTTACACCACACTTCAAGCCGATGATGGGGATTCATGCATGCATGCATAGTATGCGCTCAAAGTTAACTAGGTCTGAATCTCACCATGACCTACTACGATAACACGAACCAAAGGAAGAATCCGCCATGGTAACCTATCTTGTTGTCGGTCAAAGTGATCACGGATGTCATGTGAGCCCACAAATATATAGGCTTGTCGCCGATAACCACGCGAGCGAGTGTACCATTCAAAGAAAACCACTACATGCATATGTATGTAAGGAGATGTGATGTCTACTACACAACTCGTTCTTGTAGAATCGTGTTGGGCCACCAAGCGCAGAGTTTTGTAGGACAGTAGCAAATTTCGCTCAAGTGGATAACATAAGGTTTATCAATCCGTGGTAGGTGTAGGATGAAGATGGTCTCTCTCAAACAACCCTGCAACCAAATAATAAAAAAGTCTCTTGTGTTCCCAACACACCCAATACAATGGCAAATTGTATAGGTGCACTAGTTCGGCGAAGAGATGGTGATACAAGTGTAATATGGATAGTAGATATTGATTTTTGTAGTATGAACAATAAAAAACAGCAAGGTAGCAAGTGATAAAACGGAGCACAAACGATATTGCAATGCTTGAAAATGAGGCCTAGGGTGCATACTTTCACTAGTGCAATCTCTCAATATGCTAACATAATTGGATCATATGATTATCCCTCAAAGTGCAATAAAGAATCACTCTGAGTTCCTATTAGCGGAGAACAAAAGATAGAAATTGTTGGTAGGGTACGAAACCACCTCCAAGCTATTATTTCCGATCAATCTATCCTAGAGTTCGTACTAAAATAACAGAAAGCTATTCTTTTCGATCAATATAACCAAGAGTTCGTACTAAAATAACACCATATGACACACATCAACCAACTCTAATGTCACCTAGATATTCCAATGTCACCACAAATATCCATGAGTTGATTCTATGATATGCATCAAATAACTTCATGATCATAATATTCAATCCACACAAAGGACTACAAGGAGACCCCAAAGTTTCTATCGGAGAAAAGATAAAATAAACATGCATCAACCCCTATGCATATATTACCCCAATGTCACCGCGGGAATCCGCAAGTTGAGTGTCATAACATACATCAAGTGAATCAATATGATACCCCATTGTCACCTCAAGTATTCATACCGCAAGACATACATCATGTGTTCTCAAATCTGAACATTCAATCCGACATGACAAAACTTCAAAGGGTAAAGATTCAATTCATCACAACAATAGTAGAGAGGGGAGAAACATCATATGATCCATCTATGTTAACAAAGCCCATGATATATCAAGATCGTGACATCTCGAGATCGTGCGCGAGAGAGATTAAACACATAGCTACTAGTACAAACCCTCAGCCCCGAGGGTGGACTACTCCCTCCTCACCATGGTGACCGTTAGGATGATGAAGATGGCCACCGGTGATGATTTCACCCTCCGGCGGAGTGCCGGAAAGGGCTCTAGATTGGATTTCGTGGACTACAGAGCCTTGCAGCGACAGAACTTCTGATCTAGGTTCACCCCAAGAGATTTTGGAATATTTGTGAATTTATAGGGTAAAGAGGGGGTGCGGGAGGCCACCGAGGTGGGCACAACTCACTTGGGCGCGCCAGGGGGCCTGGAGCACCCTGGTGGGTTGTGCCCCCCTCGGGGCATTGTGGCCCATCTTGGGTGTTCTGGCCCATAAAAATCTCCAAAAAGTTTCGGTGTGTTTGGACTCTGTTTGATATTGATTTCCTGCGATGTAAAAAACAAGCAAAAAACAGCAACTAGCACTAGGCACTGGGTCAATAGGTTAGTCACAAAAAATGATATAAAGTTGCTATAAAATGATTGTAAAACATCCAAGAATGATAATAAAACAGCACGAATACATCATAAATCATAGATACGTTGGAGACGTATCAGCATCCCCAAGCTTAATTCCTACTCGTCCTTGAGTAGGTAAATGATAAAAGAAATAATTTATGCAGTGTGAATGCTAGCAAAGTGTACAAGTTTGAGCAATGATAATTTCAATCACTTTTCCTAGCATCATAACAACAATCTTTTCTATAAAACTTCTCATGTTAGAGCAGGAACCAATTCACATGTTAAGGTTCAAACAATGAATTCTCTTGAAACTCAACAACATATATTCTCAGTCACCAAGCAATTGTAATTCAACTTATTCAACAGAGTTTAAGTAAGAGCTCCACATAATAAACCATCATATAGTGTTCTATGATTGTTAACACTCACCGCATACACATGACAAAAATGTTTCAACCGGACACATAGAAAGATAGGGGCTTGTAATTTCGCCTCCCAACGTATTCACCTTTGGGTGATGTCAACAATAATAACTCATGCTACCCATATTCAGCTGGACATATGTGCCTAGATCTTTCCTCTCCACATGATGCTTGCCAAAATATGAAGATAAAAAGGAAAAGAGAGAAAAACTTTGACTTTTTGCATAAACATAAATACTGAGAAGTAAAAGATAGGCCCTTCGCAGAGGGAAGCAGAGGTTACCATGCGCTTATTTGTTTGTTTGCTCAATCCCTTGGTGCAAAAGAACGTCACGTTATATTGCCCCTTATGATAGCAACCTTTATTACACAGTTTGTCGCTTTTATTCTTTGCCATCATAAGTTCGTATAACACTCAATTTTCCCTTACACTAAATGATCTAGCACTTTTAGAAGCAATTTTTATGCCTTTTTGCACTGATGAGAACTTGCTTGAAGGATCTTGATCAATCCTTACGTAGGTATGGTGGACTCTTGAAGATAAGATTTGGGTTTAAGGGTTTTTGGATGCACAAGTAGTATCTCTACTTGGTGCGGAATTTTTGGCTAGCAAAGATGGGGGGCAAACACCACATGTTGAAGGATCTATGACAATATAACTTCTATGTGAATATGTACAAACATAAACCATTACGTTGTCTTCCTTGTCCAACGTCAACAATTTTGGCATATAATATTTTGATGGGGGCTCACAATCACAAAGGATTTCCAAGATAGTGTATTTGCATGTGAAAGATCTCTTCCTTATACTACTTATACGTGAATTGCTTGTATGACCAATATTATGATTGTCAAGCCTCAAAAGATTTCACTTTCTAAACCCAATGTGAAGCGGCATGATATGATTTCAACTTCATGACATTCAATTTCTTCAAGAATTTACTCATAGGATATAAGTGAAGCACAAGAGTAATGACAAGATACTCCAGAAAGATATAAATGAAGATCATGAGCATAATATTTCTTTCTCTCAAATTAATTTAAGTGAAGCAAGAGATAATTTCTTAAAAAATACTAAAGCACACCATGCTCAAAAATATATAAGTGAAGCACTAGAGTAACGGCGCTAGAAAAGAGCTTTGTTGACGGGATGTGAATGCCACTTACTTAGCCTCCCTGGAAACTATTTGAGGACTCTATTTTATTTAAAAACTTTAAGATCTAAGTATTTTATTAAAACAGCAAGAAAACAAAATAAAATGACATTTCAATAATAGCACATTTGATGTGAAGAAGCAAAAACTTAGGATCAACCAATACTAACCGATAATTGTTGATGAATAAAGGTGGGATGCCTATCGGGGCATCCCCAAGCTTAGATGCTTGATAATTTTTGAAATATTATCTTGGGGTGCCTTTGGCATCCCCAAGCTTGAGCTTTTGTGTCTCCTTAATTCTTCTCATATAACGGTTTTCCTAAATCTCAAAAGCTTCATCCACACAAAACTCAACAAGAACTCGTGAGGTAACTTAGTATAAACCAATGCAAAAACCTTATCATTCTCTACTGTAGAAAATCATTAAAATTATTATTCAACATTGCATAATAAATGCCTCTGCATATTTAATACTCATATCCTCAAATAGAATTGTTAAACACGTAAACATATACAAACAATGCAAACATAACAGCAATCTGTCAAAACAGTACAGCCTGTAAAGAATGCAAGAGGATCCATACTTCCCTAACTCAAAACTGTTTGAAAATTTAACATGCGGTAGGAAATTTATCATAGTTTTCTATGCAAAATGTTTCAACATTTTATCACATTCCGACTTTTCTCAGGAATATTTGAACAGCGACAAACTTTCTGTTTTCAAACAGCAACATATAGACTTGCAAAATAAGCATGACAAAGGCTATACTTGACATTTTTATTGAAATAAAAGATGCAAAACATTATTCTAAATACCAGCGAGAAAATCCAAACAAAATAAAATGACGCTCCAAGCATAACACATATTATGTAACGAATAAAAATATAGCTTCAAGTGAGGTTACCGATAATGTTTGAGACAAAAGAGGGGATGCCTTCCGGGGCATCCCCAAGCTTAGTTGCTTGGGTATTCCTTGAATATTTAATTGGGGTGCCTTGAGCATTCCCAAGCTTAGGGTCTTGCAGCTCCTTATTCTCCTCATATCGATATCTCACCCAAAACTTGAAAACTTCAATCACACAAAACTTAACGGAATTTCGTGAGATGGGTTAGTATGATAAAACAAATCATTCACTTTGGGTACTGTCAAAGGTAAGATTCATAATTGTTATCACACAATGCCTACTGTACCATATCATTTCTACAATTTATATTGACCAATGTAAGCCATAGAAACTAGAAACAAGCAAACTATGCATTGAAAACAGAATCTGTCAAAAACAGAACAGTCTGTAATGATCTGCACAACCACCATACTTCTGCAACTCTAAAAATTCTGAAAAAATAGGACCACGTGACCAATTTGTATATTAGTCTTCTTCAAAAATAATCAACTCAAAAACACTCTTCTGTTAAAAATGAGAATTTTTCTCGTGAGCGCAAAAGTTTCTGTTTTTCAGCAAGATCAAAGCTACTATCACCCAACATGATCCTAAGGCTTTGCTTGGCACTTTATTGAAACAAAACATGTAAAACATCATTACTACAATATCTAAACCATGTGAACACACAAAAACAGTAGGTATAAGTGTTGGGTTGTCTCCCAACAAGCGCTCTTCTTTAATGCCTTTTAGCTAGGCATGAAGAGTTCAATGATGCTCGCATAAAAGATAAAATTTGAAATATAACAAGAGCATCATGAATCATAAGGTCCTCTCTCATAATAATTTTCAATAGCATCATTCATAGATTCATACATATAACCATCATATAAAGCATTCTTTTGATGATCCAAAAGCATAAAATATTTATCACTCTTTATGGCATACATGTCATCATAATAATCATCCTAAGTAGCAACTTTGTTCTCATCATAGTCAATTGAAACCTCTTCCAAAATAGTAGATGTATCACTAAATAAAGTCATGACCTCTCTGAATCCACTTTCATCAATATTGTAATAAGATTCAACACCCTCCAAAATAGGGGATCACTACTACCTAGAGTTGACACTCTTCCAAACCCACTTTCATCATTGTAATCATCATAAATAGGAGGCATGCTAACATCATAATAAAAACATTTATTGAAAGTAGAAGGAATCAAAGGATCATATTCATTATGCAAAGCATCCCCAAGCTTGGGACAAGCATTATTTTCAGTAAATAAATCTTCAAACATTTCATACTCATCAAACATAGCATCCCCAAGCTTGTGGTTTTGCATATCATCATAATAATTCTTATCAATAGCATGAATGGCACCAATAGTATAGCAAACATTATTATCATATTCTTCCAAGAAAGTATCGAAAAGATTTTCAAGATCATAAAAGACATCATTGTCTTCCCAAGCATAATCATTACAACAAGTATTAGGCATTGCAAAATCATACTCAATATCATCATCTTCCCTCAACATATTTGATTCACTTTCATGAGGCACAATGGTGATAGGAGCAATATTACTTGGGAGAGTTACCTTTTTACCTCTACTTGTTCTTCTTTTCTTTTTCTTCTTCACCACCTCACATGTGGGTTTAATCAATTTTTTCGAGCTTCTTGTTGAAGAGATTGATTGGATAGGAAGCTCCTCCTCGTTAACTGATTCATCATAATAAACACTAGGAGGGTATTGGTAAACATTTTCCCTTTCATTTGTACTCTCTTCATGTTCCATTTGTTTTCTTGTCTTTAGGAAGTTGGCAATATAAGGATTCTATATGCAATTTACCGCACAAAACATATAAATTTCTTCTAGATCAAAATCAAGAATTCTCTTGGGATTTGGAAAACCCTTAGTTATACATTTCATTTATTCATACCCCAAAAGAAGACTAACCTCTTTATGATGCTCAAGGGTAATCGAGTTATCACAATTTTTGGACACGATTTGATCATGAAATAATTTGCATTGGAGGATTAAATGACCACGTTCATTGCAAAGTTCACAGGGATGGCGAAAAAATTACATCTTTCAGCACAATCATCTAGCCTCTCTTGCAACCTTTTCGTTTCTAAATATTTATACTTCTTACAAAATCTATCTTCCCTTTTTGGTGTTCCATAGCACTCCCAATTCACTCTGCAAAAATTGACATTCTTATAGGAGACATTTTTCTCATGACTAGTGCAACAATCATTAGCATTTTGGATATTCAAGGAATACATACTAACAACATTGCAATCATGCTCATCATTGAAATATTTTGTGCCAAACATTTTATTGACTTCTTCTTCTAACAATTGAGCAAAAAAAATCGATCCATCATTTTGAAGACACATATTATAAAGATGATCAACAATATGATGCAACCTCAATTTCATTTTTCAGTTTTCTTATAAAACAAGAAACTAAAAGATTCGATTGCAAGATCTAAAGATATACCTTCAAGCACTCACCTCCCCGGCAACGGCGCCAGAAAAGAGCTTGATGTCTACTACACAACTTGTTCTTGTAGACTCGTGTTGGGCCTCCAAGCGCAGAGTTTTGTAGGACAGTAGCAAATTTCCCTCAAGTGGATGACCTAAGGTTTATCAATCTGTGGGAGGTTAGGATCAAGATGGTCTCTCTCAAACAACCCTCCAACCAAATAATAAAAAGTCTCTTGTGTCCCCAACACACCCAATACAATGGCAAATTGTATAGGTCCACTACTTCGCCGAACAGATTGTGATACAAGTGTAATATGGATAGTAGATATTGATTTTTGTAGTAGGAACAATAAAAAACAGCAAGTTAGCAATTGATAAAACGAAGCACAAACGGTATTGCAATGCTTGAAAATGAGGCCTAGGGTGCATGCTTTCACTAGTGGAATCTCTCAACAATACTAACATAGTTGGATCATATGATTATCCGTCAAAGTGCAATAAAGAATCACTCCCGAGTTCCTATTAGCGGAGAACAAAAGATAGAAAAAATTTGTAGGGTACGAAACCAAGTCAAAGCTATTCTTTCCGATCAATCTATCCTAGAGTTCGTACTAAAATAACACAAAGCTATTCTTTCCGATCAATCTAACCAAGAGTTCGTACTAAAATAACACCATATGACACACATCAACCAACTCTAATGTCACCTAGACATTCCAATGTCACTACAAATATCCATGAGTTGATTCTTTGATATGCATCAAACAACTTCATGATCATAATATTCAATCCACACAAAGAACTACAAGGAGACCCCAAAGTTTCTATCGGAGAAAAGATAATAAAAACATGCATCAACCCCTATGCAAAGATTACCCCAATGTCACCGCGGGAATCCGCAAGTTGAGTTCCATAACATACATCAAGTGTGAAAGAACATGCGGTGCCCCCATGTTTGGTTTTGGTAATTGATGACAATCTCTATGGACTAATGGTTGCCTTGAGTTATATTTGAAGGGTTTGTCCATAGGCTTTTCTTGGAGTTCATTTGTTGGTTTCAAGGAGAGTTTGTGATGACCAAGGTGCTATTAAGGAATTATCCAAAGATTGGTCTTGTGAGTGTTGAGCTTATTGCAAGCATGTCTTGAAGAAGAAGAGTGTGTTATCATTCATGTTTACCTTCAAGACATCATCCAAATGAAGAGAGTTGGAAAGATTCAAGGTTGATCAAGACTAAGTGAAGGAGTGAATCAAGTTGATCAACACACAAAGTGTAGAAGATGTACCGAGAGGGATCAAGCAATCCCATGGTATGGTAAGCATTGTCAATCACGCTTTGTGTACTAACCCATGTTCTTCGTGAGAGTTCTTTGTGGGGTTAGGTTGCGGTGTGCAAGTTCAAGTGGAGCATCACAAAGAAATCAAGTGCTTGAATCTTGCCGTCCATTGTCGTGACAATGGACTTGTGAAGATATTCCGAAGAGTGGCTCACCCATAGAGGAGTATGGGGGAGCAATCTACTAGTCTTCACCGAGACAACGCAAATAAGAAAGATGGTCCAACTTGAGGAAGTCAAGATCGTCTACATCTAGCTCAAGTGGACTTTGTGCAAAGCAAAGGTTTGCCCTTGATAGGTTTTCTATTTTACCGGTCTCGTGGTGGTAGTTGGGAGACCGGGTTATAGGATCGTTTGCCGTACTATCAAGGGGGGCTCTCAAGTTGGTAGCTTGATCGTATCGTTAGTAGAGAGCTCAAACCATTGCATCCTTGCATCATGTTTCTTGGTTCTTGTTTGGTTCTCTTTGTAGTCTTAGAGCTTATGGTCATCTTGATGACAAGCTTGAGTTCATCGAAAACGGAGTTCACATGTGTCTTCTATGATGTTTTCGGTGTTGGAGGTTTTACCGGTCTTATCCGAGAAAGGGTTCTCACCATTTTCTTTTGGGACTTTTCTAACTTGCTTCTTATTGATATTTCTATCAAGATTGTGTTAGCCCTTGTCGCTAGCTTTCCAACAAACTTGGTTTCATCGAATTCGGAGTCCGTATGCAAAAGTTATTGTCGTTTTGGTGTACTGAAAAGGCTGCAGCGGTACTACCGCGCGTAGGAGCGGAAGTAATTTTTTACTACCGCTTTCGGGAGCGGTACTACCGCTTTCGGGAGCGGTACTACCGCTTGGAGCAGTACTACCGCGGCTACTTCCGTGGCTACTTCCGCTCGGGACCAAAAACTCGTCACAAGTCCAGCGGTGGTAGGCACGGGTGTAATTTTTTAGTACCGCTCGCAAGCAGTAGTACCGCTACCCTTAGCAGTACTACCGCTACCCCTAGCGGTAGTACCGTGAGGTCAAGCGGTACTACCGCTCCGACGGTGTTTCTGGCCTTTTTGCCTCCTCGCTGTTGTTTTTCAAAGGGGTTCTACTGCCCTAGCGGTAGTACCGCTCCTGGAGCGGTAGTACCGCTCTGTGCGGGCTGTGAACATAACGGTTGGATTTTCCCCCCACCTATAAAAGGGGGTCTTCTTCCCCAATGAACCTAATCTTTTGAGCTCGTGTTCTTCCCCCATTGTTGACCTTCTTCGAGCTTGCTATCTCTCAATCCCTCCATGGATTCTTGCTAGTTTTTGGGGGAATAGAGAGAGGAGATCTAGATCCACATTTCCACCAATCACTTTCTCCTCTAGGTGAGGGGAACCCCTTGGATCTTGATATTGGAGTTCTTGGTGTTCTCCTTCTTGTTCTTCCTCTCATTTCCCTCCCTAGCATTAGTTGCTTCGGTGGGATTTGGGAGAGAAGGACTTGGGCACTCCGTGTGCCCTTGCCATTGCATTTGGTGCATCGGTTTGAGTTCTCCACGGTGATACATGGAAGTGAAGTTGAGAAGCTTATTACTCTTGGGTGCTTGGTACCCTTGAGCTTGTTCCTCTTGGGTGCTTGGGCGCCCTAGACGGTTGTGGTCACCTCAGAGCCATATTCCATTGTGGTGAAGCTTCGTGGTGTCGTTGGAGAGATAGCCCCAACCTTGGTGTCCGGAGCTCAATCATTGTGGTGTAAAGCTCCGGGCAAGCGTCGGGGTCTCCAATTAGGTTGTGGAGATCGCCCCGAGCAATTTGACGGGTTCCGGTGACCGCCCCCAAGGGTTGCCAAAGTGTACGGGTTCTGTGACCGCCCCCAAGGGTTTCCATTTGTACGGGTTCGGTGACCACCCTCAAGGGTCCCTTAGTGGAATCACGGCATCTTGCATTGTGCGAGGGCGTGAGGAGATTACGGTGGCCCTAGTGGCTTCTTGGGGAGCATTGTGCCTCCACACCGCTCCAAACGGAGATTAGCATCCGCAAGGGTGTGAACTTCGGGATACATCGTCGTCTCCGCGTGTCTCGGTTATCTCTTACCCGAGCCCTTTACTTATGCACTATACTTTGTGATAGATATATTGTTTCTTGTCATATATCTTGCTATCACCTAGTTGTTTATCTTGCTTAGCATAAGTTGTTGGTGCACATAGGTGAGCCTAGTTGTTGTAGGTTTTGTGCTTGACAAATTAACCGCTAGGTTTATTCCGCATTTGTTCAAGCCTAAACCGTAATTATTTTAAAGCGCCTATTCACCCTCCCCCCCCCTCTAGGCGACATCCACGATCTTTCAATTGGTATCAGAGCCTCGTCTCTCTTTATAGGGCTTTACCGCCTAGAGAGTAAGGATGTCGACTAGGGGTTTAGTTTTCTCTGACACTCTTAGTTTCAATGGCACAAATTTTGATGTTTGGGTAATTCGCATGCTTAATCTCTTTAGGGTCATGGACCCAAATTTAGAGCGAATTGTAGATATGTGTTTTTCTCCTCCAAAGGATGCACAAAGATTATCTTTAGAGGATGAGAAAAACTCTTATCTCAATGCTCAAGCTTCTAATGTGCTTTTTGATGCTTTGAGCAATGTAGTTATATTTCAACTCATGCCGTTCCGGGATGCTCATGAGTTGTGGACAAAGCTTCAAGATAAATATGGTGTGTCCAAGAACTGTAGGAATGATTGTTCTCCCTCCACCTCCGGCCGTGTTGTCTTCTCAACTTCTTCTACTTCACCTACATGTGGTTTGCCACAAGGTAATGATATGGTGAGTATTGTTTGTAATTGCAATGATGATAGTATGCTTTTTGTGGATGATCCTTCATCACTATCTTACTGCAATGCATCTTCTTTGGACTTTAACACTTCGAGCACCCTACATGTTTCACATGCTTGTGTTGATAGTCCTTGCATATCATGTAGAAATTGCTTGACTAAAACTCATGATGATATGCTTGGTATGTCTTGTTGCCATGATAAAAATGCATCTATTTCCTCGAATTGTTGTGCTAACAATGTAGAGGAAACCCAACACCCCATGGAACAAGATGTAGTCTTGAATGGTGCTTCAAGGGATCCTACATCATCATCTATTGCGTTTTGCCTTATGGCTAAGGCTTCAAAGGTATTTCCCACTTTGAACCCCAATATATCTTGTCATGATAGTGATGATAACAATGATGATGATGTATAAAATGATGAAGAAAATGATAATGTTGCCTCCTTAAAAATTAAGGGGGAAATGATTTTTAAAGCTCTTCATAAGAATAAAATTGCTCGTTCCAACTTCATGGAAATCATGTCTATTGCCATTGAGGGCAAGAAATATATAGAGGAGTTGGAATCTCATCTAGAGGAGCATGAGGTCACCATTGAGAAAATGGAAGGTCATGAGCGTGATTACGCTAATGAGATCGCCGACCTCTCGCAAGCTCTTGAACTTGAACAAACCACCAAGGAATCTCTTGAGGAGACTTTTGCTCTAGAATTATCTAGAATAAAGGAATCCCGTGATAGAGCTCTCGAGGTGGTTAATGATTTTGAAACTAAAAATGAGAAGCTTGAAGTTGCACATGCTAAACTCCTTGAGGATTTTGAGCACCTCAAAAATGGCTCAAGGGTCATTAAGGGTGAGCTCATAAAACTCACCGAGTCTCATGCTCAACTTAAAGCTTCATATTCTAAGGAGCTTGCCAAGTTGCCTTCTCCTCTTGCTATTATTGATGATGCTTGTGCTACTAACTCTATTTCTAGTGAAGCATCCATTTTGAAGGAGAATGTTGAGCTAAGGGCTCAACTTGAGCTGCTATCTGGCAATTATAGGAAATTGGAAGAAAGTCATGTAAAGCTCACAAGCTCTCATGATGATCTTCTAGTATCCCATAATGTGCTAAAGATAGCTCATGAGGCTATGAGTATCAAGGTAACATCTAGTGAGCCTCATGTGGATACTAGCACTACTTCAAGTCAAAATGCTATCTTGCCATGTGCTAGTCCTCGTAATTCATCTACTCACAATGTTAGTACATCTTGTGATGAATTGCTCTCCTTGCCTTGTTGCTCTAACAATGAAGATTATACTTCCTCTAGTACTTTTGTTGATACTAACCATGTAGAGGAAATCAAAGAGCTCAAGGCCCAAGTCACTTCTTTGAAGAAAGACTTGGAAAAGTGTCATGAAGGGAAGTCCACACTCAACAATATCTTGAGTGTGCAAAAATCCCCCAATGACAAAGGTGGACTTGGATTCAACTCCAACAAGAAGAAAAGGTCCAAGATCATTAACAAGAATAAGGGCCAAGAACAACTCAAGAATTCGGCCAAGATTATTTGCTTCAAGTGCAAAATTGAAGGGCATCATGTTAGATCTTGCCCATTGAAGAAGAAGGCCATTAGTGACAAGCAACAAGGGAAGAGGCCACAAGTTCATTCTCGTGCTCAACCACAAGTTGGAGAAAGGCCGCTTCCCAAGAAGACTCATGGTAATGCTTCTCATTTTGAGAAATCAAATGAGAAGAAAGTGAAGAGTAGATGTTGCTACCTATGCCGTGAGAAGGGTCACCTTGCTTCTTCATGCACTAGTGGTAACTTATCCAACCCAATTATTATTGATGATGTCTATTCTCTTGGGAAGGATAAGGTTGGCAATGTGTTTGCCAAGTTTCTTGGCACTCAAAGTGGTGTCAAGAAAAGAACCATTTGGGTAGCCAAGCCTATTGTGACTAACCTCTTAGGACCCAACTTGGTTGGGGACCAACTAGCTTAAACTTGATCAATAGGTGTTGTTGGAGGGCATTGGAGACTTGGTACATTATGAAGAATTAAGGGGTCTTCATCATTCATATTGTCTCAAGCCAAGTCATTCGGATGATCAAGTTTCTATCTTATATCCAATGTTCCTCCTTGCGGTAACTCGTGCTTAAATTATTTACATTGAAAGTTACTTGCCCCTTTGCATGTTGTGGTTTTGTACCTTGCATGTGCTTGTATATGTTGTGCTTCCAATTTGCTTATCTTGAGAAATCAAGTTTGTGTATGTTGGTTTGTACATCATGTACGCGTGTGTCGTGTGTTGAGCCTTTTTGCATCTTGTTTATATCTTAGTTGGCTCTTGTGAGAGATTAATGGAACATCCCATTTTGGGGGAGTGATGTGCTTTGTGCACCTCACAATCCTAAAAATGTGTGTACATGAGGAATACCATCTAGTTTTGATATTACAAGATTATCTAGTCACTATGTGGTATATCTTCTCATGAGAAATTCAAATTCTAAAGGGTCCATTAATTATCTCTTGTTGGTTCCTCTTTTGCATCTTGGTAAGTTTTTCATTGGTATCACATTATGGGGGAGTAATATTCTATGTGCATATTACAAGCCTAGAAAATGTGTAAATTTGAGATTTTGTCACCTAGAGTTGATAGTATAAATTATGTTGTTCCTAGGTGACATGTTAGCTCTACAAGTTCCAATTTGCTTGTGCTTGGTGTGAAGATGATGTTGGATATCATTGCTATCTATCACCGGAAATTATTCCCAAATACTTCTTGTCTCTTGACAATTGGTAATCATATATGTGGTAGAAATTGTTGATCATCTTTACATTGGCTTTTGCTTTTTTTCGGCCTATTTCTTTCCAAGATTGCATCAACTCCCATTCCCTTCCGTGCCACTTGTGGATCTTGTTGTTTTCTTGATCTTGTCTAGTGTTTTATGGATATAGCGAAAGTGGTGATCCCATCGTGTGCATTTCGTATTCAACTGCAAATTCTCTATAATGCACAATTCTTCGGGGAGCTATCCTATTTTCGATAGAACACTCTTATTGTGATTCATTTCAAGTGTGTGTTGATGGAAGGCAAGCCGTTTCTTTTTGGTACTTTGTGCCATCATGAAACTTTGTAGATGGGTTGGTTTGTTTGGAACCATCCTCTCTTTTGGGAGTCCGATATCTTTCCTTTTGCGTGTATCAATGGATATCTCATTCCTTGATGTATCTTCTAATAGATATCTTCCAAGTGATGATTTCTCCATTTGGTATCATATTTTCACTTGGTATTTCTTTTTCATTTTGTTTCGTTTCTTGAAAGTCTTGAGTATGCATATTTACTTCATGTATTTTCTTTGGCATGCTTTCTTTCTTTAACCCAATATATAGGGGAAACTCCACCTAGTCTCAATTTGGATGAGATGTGCATGAAATTCATTTTCATATATAAATGCACATGTGTTTGTGGAGTTTGTCCTATGTATTGGTGTTTCTAACTCTTTGGTCCCAATGAGTTTGGGTACCATTTTGTTTGCGTTGTTGTTCTAGGAACAATTGGAGATGCATTGGATGCTCAGCTCATTCAAAAGGAAGGTGGTGTCACCATGTGCTTATTGGAGTCAAGCTAGGATGATCAATGAACTACTATCTACCTTCAATTGGTATCTACTACATCCTTCCAATGGTATCTCGGTAACAAGTATCACCATCTACTTCATGCACACTTTTCTTGCACCAACCTTGTGTAGGTTGTATCATGGCATGTTAGTCATTCCTTCTAATGACACTTGTTTCCTTTCTCAAAGCATCCCAACAATGATCTCTTGTTGCTAGTTGTGATGTCTTTGATGCTCGTGTGGTTGGAACTCATTTATATACAATAAGAACATATCTAGCCATGTGTTATGCCTTCAAGCAAATATCTTATTGGTATATTTATGACTTCCTTGGGGATATCTTATTCATTCCTTTTTGCAACAATTTTGTGTGTACATCCTTCTTTGTGGATTGATATCATCATGATCTTCATCTACCTAGAATCTTATACACTTTTGAGAAGTTGCATATCTATTTGATATCCCCTTCTTTCACGTCCACCTTTTTGTTCCTGTTTTATTTCTTTGGTGGCTCCGTGAAGGTGTGTGTCTCGAGTGCGGATCTTATATCGTTTCATCTAGATGCACTCTTTTGTGGTGAAGATCATTCTCTCTTGCTTGTCTTGATGAGGCTTTGCCATTTCTACTGGTATCCCTCCTCATGACAAAGCTATCATTTTTATATCTTCACCACAGGTTGTCACAAGCATAGGTTATTTATATGATTATTAGTGAGCTTGTGAACCCATTTGCTGTTTTGTGTGGGAATGATAGGCCTTGCACCGTGTATCTCATTCATTCAAGAGTATACTGATGCTTAATGTTCATCCATACATTAATCTTCTCAAGTGCTTTGCCATGACTCACACACATCATTTTGGTTGAGCCTACTCTTAAGTTGACTCTTTTATATATTGCTCAACCAGTTTTTTTTGTTGCAAGTGCTAGGCTTTGTTTCCTTCATGCTCACTTGCACTTGGTGTGAGTGTCTATTGATCTTGGGGGAGTGATGATCCTATTTTGTGCACTTGGTATCCTAATGAAAATATTCTAAGGAGTGCATAAATTATGGGGAGCTTCACTAATGTCTTTAGAACACTCCGTTGCTATGTCGTGAGGTTCTATTGATCTTGGGGGAGCGACGATCCTACTTTGTGCTCGTTGTATCCAAGTACAAACTAAATTGTGCACAAATCATGGGGAGCTTCCCTAGTTTCTATAGAACACTCCATTGCTCCTATCATAATATCTTTTATTCATTTGGCATGTAGGATCATTGGTCTAGTTGGGTCAATTGGTATCTTTTGATAGCTTGATTCAATTGGTATCCTTTGATTGCTTGATTGCGTGTTTTTCTCCCTTTGTTATGCCTTTGTGGCATATCATTCTTTTGCAATCTTTGGGCCTCAATATAGTTTGTCTTCCTCCAAGTATTTATAGTTGGATATATGTATTGCCTTCCACTCTCTATTTTGAGGAATACATAATTTATGGAGGAACACAATTTATATTGAACTTCTAAGCTTTTCGCCCATTTAGGCAATCGATGCCAATGGGGGAGAAGTTTCAGAGAGTTGAGTTTTGTGAGGAAGTTTAGAGAGTTGTCTCTTCGCTCTTCTTGCTTGTGTTTTGTTCCTAAGCTTTTGCATCTCATGCACATACATTATTGTTTCATGGTATTGTGATGCATAATTCCTTATATGAACTCTCTTGAAAGTGATTGTCATCAATTACCAAAATGGGGGAGATTGAAAGAACATGCGGTGCCCCCATGTTTGGTTTTGGTAATTGATGACAATCTCTATGGACTAATGGTTGCCTTGAGTTATATTTGAAGGGTTTGTCCATAGGCTTTTCTTGGAGTTCATTTGTTGGTTTCAAGGAGAGTTTGTGATGACCAAGGTGCTATTAAGGAATTATCCAAAGATTGGTCTTGTGAGTGTTGAGCTTATTGCAAGCATGTCTTGAAGAAGAAGAGTGTGTTATCATTCATGTTTACCTTCAAGACATCATCCAAATGAAGAGAGTTGGAAAGATTCAAGGTTGATCAAGACTAAGTGAAGGAGTGAATCAAGTTGATCAACACACAAAGTGTAGAAGATGTACCGAGAGGGATCAAGCAATCCCATGGTATGGTAAGCATTGTCAATCACGCTTTGTGTACTAACCCATGTTCTTCATGAGAGTTCTTTGTGGGGTTAGGTTGCGGTGTGCAAGTTCAAGTGGAGCATCACAAAGAAATCAAGTGCTTGAATCTTGCCGTCCATTGTCGTGACAATGGACTTGTGAAGATATTCCGAAGAGTGGCTCACCCATAGAGGAGTATGGGGGAGCAATCTACTAGTCTTCACCGAGACAACGCAAATAAGAAAGATGGTCCAACTTGAGGAAGTCAAGATCGTCTACATCTAGCTCAAGTGGACTTTGTGCAAAGCAAAGGTTTGCCCTTGATAGGTTTTCTATTTTACCGGTCTCGTGGTGGTAGTTGGGAGACCGGGTTATAGGATCGTTTGCCGTACTATCAAGGGGGGCTCTCAAGTTGGTAGCTTGATCGTATCGTTAGTAGAGAGCTCAAACCATTGCATCCTTGCATCATGTTTCTTGGTTCTTGTTTGGTTCTCTTTGTAGTCTTAGAGCTTATGGTCATCTTGATGACAAGCTTGAGTTCATCGAAAACGGAGTTCACATGTGTCTTCTATGATGTTTTCGGTGTTGGAGGTTTTACCGGTCTTATCCGAGAAAGGGTTCTCACCATTTTCTTTTGGGACTTTTCTAACTTGCTTCTTATTGATATTTCTATCAAGATTGTGTTAGCCCTTGTCGCTAGCTTTCCAACAAACTTGGTTTCATCGAATTCGGAGTCCGTATGCAAAAGTTATTGTCGTTTTGGTGTACTGAAAAGGCTGCAGCGGTACTACCGCGCGTAGGAGCGGAAGTAATTTTTTACTACCGCTTTCGGGAGCGGTACTACCGCTTTCGGGAGCGGTACTACCGCTTGGAGCAGTACTACCGCGGCTACTTCCGTGGCTACTTCCGCTCGGGACCAAAAACTCGTCACAAGTCCAGCGGTGGTAGGCACGGGTGTAATTTTTTAGTACCGCTCGCAAGCAGTAGTACCGCTACCCTTAGCAGTACTACCGCTACCCCTAGCGGTAGTACCGTGAGGTCAAGCGGTACTACCGCTCCGACGGTTTTTCTGGCCTTTTTGCCTCCTCGCTGTTGTTTTTCAAAGGGGTTCTACTGCCCTAGCGGTAGTACCGCTCCTGGAGCGGTAGTACCGCTCTGTGCGGGCTGTGAACATAACGGTTGGATTTTCCCCCACCTATAAAAGGGGGTCTTCTGCTCCAATGAACCTAATCTTTTGAGCTCGTGTTCTTCCCCCATTGTTGACCTTCTTCGAGCTTGCTATCTCTCAATCCCTCCATGGATTCTTGCTAGTTTTTGGGGGAAAAGAGAGAGGAGATCTAGATCCACATTTCCACCAATCACTTTCTCCTCTAGGTGAGGGGAACCCCTTGGATCTTGATATTGGAGTTCTTGGTGTTCTCCTTCTTGTTCTTCCTCTCATTTCCCTCCCTAGCATTAGTTGCTTCGGTGGGATTTGGGAGAGAAGGACTTGGGCACTCCGTGTGCCCTTGCCATTGCATTTGGTGCATTGGTTTGAGTTCTCCACGGTGATACGTGGAAGTGAAGTTGAGAAGCTTATTACTCTTGGGTGCTTGGTACCCTTGAGCTTGTTCCTCTTGGGTGCTTGGGCGCCCTAGACGGTTGTGGTCACCTCGGAGCCATATTCCATTGTGGTGAAGCTTCGTGGTGTCGTTGGGGAGATAGCCCCAACCTTGGTGTCCGGAGCTCAATCATTGTGGTGTAAAGCTCCGGGCAAGCGTCGGGGTCTCCAATTAGGTTGTGGAGATCGCCCCGAGCAATTTGACGGGTTCCGGTGACCGCCCCCAAGGGTTGCCAAAGTGTACGGGTTCGGTGACCGCCCCCAAGGGTTGCCATTTGTACGGGTTCGGTGACCACCCTCAAGGGTCCCTTAGTGGAATCACGGCATCTTGCATTGTGCGAGGGCGTGAGGAGATTACGGTGGCCCTAGTGGCTTCTTGGGGAGCATTGTGCCTCCACACCGCTCCAAACGGAGATTAGCATCCGCAAGGGTGTGAACTTCGGGATACATCGTCGTCTCCGCGTGTCTCGGTTATCTCTTACCCGAGCCCTTTACTTATGCACTATACTTTGTGATAGATATATTGTTTCTTGTCATATATCTTGCTATCACCTAGTTGTTTATCTTGCTTAGCATAAGTTGTTGGTGCACATAGGTGAGCCTAGTTGTTGTAGGTTTTGTGCTTGACAAATTAACCGCTAGGTTTATTTCACATTTGTTCAAGCCTAAACCGTAATTATTTTAAAGCGCCTATTCACCCCCCCCCCTCTAGGCGACATCCACGATCTTTCAAAGTGAATCAATATGATACCCCATTTTCACCTCAAGTATTCGTACCGCAAGACATACATCATGTGTTCTCCAATCTGAACATTCAGTCTGACATGACAAAACTTGAAAGGGTAAAGATTCAATTCATCACAACAAGAGTAGAGAGGGGAGAAACATCATATGATCCATCTATGTTAACAAAGCCCATGATATATCAAGATCGTGACATCTCAAGATCGCGCCAGAGAGAAATTAAACACATAGCTACTAGTACAAACCCTCAGCCCCGAGGGTGGACTACTCCCTCCTCACCATGGTGGCCGCCGGGATGATGAAGACGGCCGCCGGTGATGAATTCCCCCTCCGGCAGAGTGCCGGAAAGGGCTCTAGATTGGATCTCGTGGACTACAGAGCCTTGCGGCGGCAGAACTTCTGATCTAGGTTCACCCCGAGCGTTTTCAGAATATTTCTGAATTTATAGGGTAAAGAGGGGGTGAGGGAGGCCACCGAGGTGGGCACAACCCACCTGGGCGCGCTAGGGGGCCCTGGCGCGCCCTGGTGGGTTGTGCCCCCCTCGGGGCACCCCCCAGGTGCAGCTGTGGCCCATCCTGGGTGTTCTGGCCTATAAAAAATCTTCAAAAAGTTTCACGGTGTTTGGACTCTGTTTGATATTGATTTCCTGCGATGTAAAAAACAAGCAAAAAACAGCAACTGGCACTGGGCACTGAGTCAATAGGTTAGTCCCAAAAAATGATATAAAGTTGCTATAAAATGATTGTAAAACATCCAAGAATGATAATAAAACAGCATGAATACTTCATAAATTATAGATGCGTTGGAGACATATCAAGGTGATGTGTGCATGCATGTTTGAATACCATTCACAATATTGATGTTGCGCGTGCATCGAAAATCATACAGTCCCCACATAGAGCGAGATCGGTTCATGGAGTGCCATGGTACTCGCCACTTCGACTCGATGGGAGGGATTTATGCGTACACATGCATGTGTGCTCAAACTGTATCATGTCATCCCAGAGCATGACCTTATACCGTAATACAAACAAAAAAATAATCCCCTCCTAAGTCATATTAACCTCTCTCGTTGTCAAGCAAAGTAGTGATGGACCAAGCGGCCCACAGATGGAGAGCATCGATATCGCTGATAAAACGCATGAGTGGGTGCGAGAGGACGACCACCATCACTTTGCATGTGGGCCAAACATATGTTGAATACCCAAAATGCACAACTTTAATGTGGCACATGCTTTCAAAACCGTAAAGTCCCCACATAGAGCGAGGTTCATGAAGCGTACTACATATGTTGGTCCCTCCCCCTCTTCGACGCATACTATATGCTCCTATAGTAATACAACCCAAAAAGAATCCTCCTTGATGGTGAAATTAATTAACCTCTCTCGATGCAGGTCAAAGTGATGCATGCATCGATGATGACCTCGCGGGCCCACAGATGGAAGTGTCACACGTGAGTGTCCTAGGATAACCACTGCTTGCATGCATGTGGCCCAAAGAGGTGTTGTGTGATGTTTGAATAACCAATGCACAACTTTGATGTGGCACGTGCCTCGGAAACTGAAAAGTCCCGACACTTAGTGAGGTGTACGTGTTCACGGACGCGTACGTAGTATATATGCAAGTCCCGTCCCACCCCTTCGACGCGTACTATATACTCCCACCATAACACAAACAAAAAAGATTCTACCTTACTGGTCAAATTAACCTCTCTACCTTCTGTTGGTCAAAATGATGGACGACGACCTCGTGGGCCCACAGAAAGGGTCACACGCAAGTTACTGTCGCGTAGGACAAACACCGACTGCATGTGGCCAAAACATGTATGTATGAAAGGGTTGTGTAATGTTTTAAATAATGAATTCGCGACTCTGATGTGGCACCTGCCTCACAAAACGATCAACCCACACGGTGACTCACAACTCATAGTATACTGCCAGCCACCCCCCCCC
>LR738714.1:60124678-60166346 GCA_902687465.1 Secale cereale | reverse complement strand
CCCCACACACACACACACACGCACGCACGCACGCGCACGCGCGCGCGCGCACACACACCACGCATCCACCGCGGTGAACATATGTTACCAAAGGAGGGATGTTTTAGTTTTGAAAAAAAAAGATCATTAAGACATTTTAGTATATTGATTGATTTTCTAGGGGTATAATGTGAAAAAATTCAAATTTGAGCTACATGCTCACGTGACAGTGCACGTAAATGGATTGGAAAAACACATGTGTCGCACTGGGTGCATGTTTACTCCTCGTGCAAGAAATTTCAAACATTGAGAATCTTGATTTTTAAAATCTAGTGCATCCAAAACTTATTTAAAATTCATGAAACTTATCGTGTTGTCATATGGACACCAATACACAATGGCATTGTACTTTTTTGTCAGACAATTTTTGATTTAATCTTTATCTTCTTACAAACGGCAGATTATTAATAATTGGGAACCAATTTCGCAAGCGGATTATTTATTCAAACCGTGGGCGTTAGACCAACAATGGATATGTGCCATGCTTCGGCTAAGCAATAAAGCGGCAACATTAATCATCAAAACAGAAAAACAATATACGTGCCGCCATGCGACCCGTGTGCCATGCGAACAGGCGTGAGTTGATGGGACGCATGCGAGCAGTCCGCCACGCAGGCAGACCGGGAGGCGTGGGTGCAGGTGTGTGAATTGACGGGAGGCGTGCTTGTTGCGCAGTGTCATCGGGAGGCGTGCGAGTAGCTATGTGAAATGACCGTAGGCATGCCAGTAGTCTGGTGCGTAGGCTCACCGGGAGGCGGGCGACGGTTCTCCCACTACTCCATATTAATGGTGCGCCCGAACGACTGCACTCTCACGCTCGCCACACACACAATCGTCTCTCTCCGTTTGCATCCTCGACGCCGCTCTCAGTCCTCAAAGCCGTCAATGTATGAGGATGCCGCCGAAGCGCCCCATTGGAGGGAGTGGCGACGCTGGGGCTGCGGAAGCACCAGAGCACGGGGAGATGTAGACAGAGGTTGTCGTCGCCGCTGGCGAGGTATCACTGCACCCTAACGTCGTCGTGCTTCCACAACCGGAGCCGGAGCCGAATTTGTTCAAAAAACGCACATGCTCTAAGTTCCTTTCGGGATATTTACAGAAGTTTTAATATTTATTTAGGGCAATATGGTAATTTATAGGGCAATATGGTAATTTATTTTCTAACAAATATTGCATATCCATGTTTTAAATATTTCCTATCGATTTATGGGTTTCAATTGACTCAACCTTTTGTCTATTTGGATTACCAACTTATTTATGAATATTAGTTATTTCCTAACTTTTCCTTTTAGGGTTATTTTTAATTTCAAAGGTTTTATTTGGGCCTTACTTTTAGAATAAAACAAACAACTCCTAGTCAAACTTAACTAAAAGCATTCAAACAAAAGTATTTTAGGAAAAAAAAATCCTTGTGAATTTTTTACACAATCCAGATGTTGGAAAAAAAATCTGGTATGTTACAACCTGCCATTTGCAGTCCCTGCCCATCTATTTCTATGCAGGCTCGACAATGCTCACAAACAACTAAGCAATCCAAACTAGGATTTCACGAATACGCAATCATGTATACAAATGTGCAGCTCGTAGAACCATGTATACAAAATTTCACAAACATACGATTAGAGTGCAAATAGGAAGATTTTCTGCACCAGATATCTCCAGTGCAGGCAGAGAACAGCCGATGGCAAAACATCAAGTACATTAGCTGATGCTGTATACAAAATTTCACAAACACAATAGCTGATGTTGTATAGATAATCAATAAGAGCTGGCATAGGCTTGAGTGCATACGTGCTCTGGTCTAACACTTGCAAGGTAAGATAATCTGGGTAGCTCAAGTACAAATCTGATATGCCATAAAAAAAGTACTCCCTCCGTAAACTAATATAAGAGCGTTTAGATCACTATTTTAGTGATCTAAATGCTCTTATATTAGTATACAGTGGGAGTACAAGTGTAATATGTTTAATTGCTTATGTTAGCACATAAACTAGCTGCACATATTCTTCAATTCTGAGATAGCTAACAAACACCTTAAATTTGTCATATCTTGAGTCGGAACTTCAACTTTTCATTCCAAGCAATACTTGCGATAAATTGATCAATCCAATCCAAACAAAGGCCACTAACTTCTGGTACAGTGTCCATGCAGAAAGGAACTTCCTAAATGTTGAAACATTATATAGGCTGCCAAACCAGGTTATGTGTGTAACGATCACACAACAGAGCAGCATAATGGTTTATGAAAGTGCAGTTGCTGATGACAATCACAATCAGCTGAGCAACATATATCTGAGAACATCAGCAGGACAAAATATGCGTGCACGACAACTCAGTTTTGGGGGATATCTCATAAAACTGATAAAAGAAAGAGCATAATACAAGAATATGGATTACATCGAAATCTCCCGCAAGAGGTTGACTGATCTATACGGAATGTACCGGGCTAGACTGATCTATACGGCCGAGGTTTCCATCACAAGATGGGGGTGAGGTTCAGTATGATTCAAGCATAGGTGCATTTGGAACAAATAGACAATGTATTGCCTCCTGATGAGGTTTAGCATAATAGCAGAGTTAAACCAAATAATGTTGTAGGAGCAATATTCTCCAACGAGATCACAAAAGTTGCTGATCTGGATTACAGATAGATAAATCAGCGCATAAATTATGAATTATACATAACGCTGCATAAGAAAGGATCACAGGAAACAATCTTTCATGAGCGGTTTCAAGGCATCTCCAGGTAGTCCCCCGGAAGTTCGTAGCTGCAGACTGGGCACAGACGGTTAACACTGAGCACCCTGAAGATACAGCGCTGATGGAAAGAGTGGGCGCAGGGCATCGCCCTCAGCTTGTCCTCCTCCTCGAAATCATCATGGCAAACATGGCAGTAGGTCTCCCTCGTATCACCCACCCTTGGAGTGGCCAGGAGCGCGATTGCGCTGGTCGCTGCGGGGACAAGTTCGCGCATCTCGCGCTCGCGCGCCTGAAGGTCCAAAAGTCGAGCATGTCCAGCCTCATACTCCTCCCTCATTTTTCTGCGCCTGTTTTCCAGATCATCGCAAGATCCAGACTTGAGGCTTTTGCGCAGAGGCTCCATTTGCTGGAGTGGAGAGGAACGAACAAAGCTAGCAACGATCTGCAGATCAGACGAGTCGATTGGGGATGGATGAGGATAGAGAGAAACGGGGATATATATATATACAGGCAGGGGAGATCCGGCGACGAGTTCCTTACCTTAGGGAAAGGGATTCTGATTGTTGAAAGGCCGCTCCGGAATCGAATTCGACACACGAATCGAAGGAAGAGGGGATATCTGCTCGGAGTTGGTACCACCGGCGGAGACGGCCGGATGGGGAATTGGGGATTTGCCACCCTTTTCACAGAGGTCGCCGCGCCCCAAGAAGGTCCCCAGGCGTTTTTTCGTTCGTAGATGTCAGAAAATCGGCTCAGTCGTGCCCCCAAGAGCGCAGTTTTCGTCGTCTCGGACCGAAATTGGCGCCGGCGGACCCAACCCGAACCGGCGCGCTGGGGTCGCTCGGGGACGCTGGGCGAATCGTTTTTGGTGCGAAGAGCCGCGGTCCGGCCGCGTCAGCGACTCGACTCTCTTGTCGCCGCTTCGTCAACCTCATCGCCTCGTTTCCCGCGGCGAATCAATGCCAAAGCTGCGCGCGCTGTCGCGCCGGTCAGCCTCCATTGATGCCTCACGGGCGGCGCGGTGAAGGCTGGACGACGCGTCCCTCGGCCGCCACGCAATCACGTCACGCGTAACGCGCCAGCCAAGCCTACCACGCGACGCCTCCGCCTATAAAAGCCGACCGCAAGCTCGCCGGAGAGACTCGCACCGATCATCCACCGACGACGCGCTCATTTCTCCCCCTTTCCTCCTCTCGCCGTCCCCAGTTGAGAAGCATGGCCGAGCGTGCCGGTGCCCCCGCTACCCACCGGCGTGGCGCGGCGTGAGGAGATCGCACGTATCCGCTCGTCCCTGGCGCGTGCGGCGAGGGAGGGGCCACGGTACGTCCCCGACAGCCCAATCTGGGAGCCCTACTTCCGCCGCCGGCACGACGAGCAGCTCGAGGCCACCAACGGCGTCGTGCCCTCCGGCAGGTTCAACGCCGACGGCCGGCGCCGGTGGTGGGGCGTGCCCGGGCGCACGTTGGAGTCCGTCCTCGAGTACATCGAGGGCGGCAACACGCCGCGCCTCGAGTACCCCGCTCCCCCGTCCTTCTCACGCCGCCGGGGAAGCTCCTGGACGTCGAGGCGAATGGAGACCGGGATGTCCTCCTTGTCCGGCGGCTCTCCCTGCCTCCACCTCCGCCCCGTCAAGCCGGAGCCCCAGGACACGCCTGTCAGCGCGCGTACCCGCAGCTCCGGCGCCCTCGTCGAGCCCAAGGCAGAGTCCGACCTCCCCCGGAGTACGAGGAGATAGCCCGGCGCGGCTTCTCCGACGAGGACGCCATGCGGTGGTCACGCGACGACTACCTGCGCGAGGAGATGGTCCGGCAGTGCCGGGCCCTGGAGGAGATCGCCGCCCGCAAACATGGGCGCGAGGACGAGAACGGTGTCGTTGTCCTCGATAGCGACGACGACGACGCCCCAGGACCGTCCAACCCGCCGCGCCAACCGGGGGAGGGATGCACCAGGGACGGCAGAGGCGGGGGCGGGGACGACGACGACGACGGCGGCGACTGCACGCGGTTCTACAGCCTCCTCGGCATATAGAACCGCGTGGGCGGGCGGCGAGGGAGACGGCGGGGGTAGCCCATGGTAGTTTTCTTTTTTTGTAAAATATGTTTAAATTTGAACGAACTCGTCCGTGTTTGCGTTGTGTTTGCGCCGAATTTAAACATTTTAAAAACCCGTGGGGGGCCGCGACTGGGGGGCATCACGCCCCCAGTGCGCGGTTTAGCTCCGGTGCGCCCAAGAGGGCGATTTTTAGCCCCTCCTGGGAGGCCAACGGCTGAAGATGCCCTTAGGTATTTGACATGCTTTTGTGCTTTCCTCTAGAGTTTTCTTGTTTGTTATTTTGGGATAATCTAGAGTGTTCCTATTACTAGTTTGAAACGGGCCGGCCCGTGTTGGTTTTTGGCCTTGTGAGCCTTTTCGGCCTTCCGAGGCTTTTGTTTTCTCTCCCATATATCTCTATCTCTACCTAATAATAATAATAATATATATAAATAATATAATATAATATAATATAATATATGTGTGTATATATATATCTTTCTCTACTAATAAAGCAGCTAATGCTTCTGGTCGTCCGTCATGACAATTGCCTCCGAAGTTCGCGCTAATTACCCACTACGTCACTGGTAAGTTAGAAAAAATGGTTCGTTGTGGCTGCATCTGTGTCGTGTTTGTCTCATATAGGGAAACACTCTCCTTTAAATCAAGCATGCGTGTCTAGCCGGCTGGTTGCAGCTTGCATCTTGCACCTGGAAGACCGGGGTTTGAACCCTTGCTTCCCCTTTTTGTCTTTTTTTTCTTTTTTTTTTGCTGCACCACGTAATATTCGGTTAATATGAAGAAATCTCCTCGCATAAAAACATATCATACATATGTGCTTCTCTGGCTAGAGCCTAGCTAACTCTTTCTACTGGGAGACCTAGGTTGATTTTAGAGGAATTCATGGAAGTGTTGGTCTAGAGCTTGAATGTCTGAGCTACTCAACTTAATTGTAAAAACCTATTATTATTTCTATATATATAATTTCTGCGCTCCCTATATGTTACAGAAAGGAGAACCAAGATATTTGTTTATATGTCGGACTTGGACACGATTGTTGGTATAATTTCGTGTGGTCTTTTTCTTTTGTCAAATTGTATTATATATACAGACTTCCATGATACATAGATTGTTGTCGCTTGAAATCAACTACTTTCAGAAGAGGAACAGATCTACGTATTAAAATTACAGCTCATTAATCTGGCCGGATCTGGCATGTCCAATTCCATGCACTCTTCGGTGCAGCTCTCTACCTCCCCAAGCACTTCTCTCTCCCCATCCTAGCTTGAAGATGAGCTGCACCCAGTTTGATGGATATGGCCAGGTACGTATGTGAGACTGGAATTTATTCTTGATAGATAGTCATTGAACTGACAACCATTAAACGCAGCGCTGCATACATATGGATCTATAAAAGACGTCTTCTCTAAGCTCTCGATCAATATCTATCATGTACTCATAAATCACTACTATATATATTAAATATATGAATCTCAAATGCCCAACTTGTTGCGTAGATGTCGTCCTCGCCTGTCGCCGTGTCCCAAAAAACCGCACCGCCACTCACTACTACTACTTAGAGGCTTAGATCTTTCCCTACTAATAAAGCAGCTAATGCTTCTGGTCGTCCGTCATGACAATTGCCTCCGAAGTTCGCGCTAATTACCCACTACGCCATCGGTAAGTTAGAAAAAATGGTTCGATGTGGCTGCATCCGCGTCGTGTTTGTCTCATATAGGGAAACACTTTCCTTTAAATCAAGCATGCGTGTCTAGCCGGCTGGTTGCAACTTGCGTCTTGCACCTGGAAGATTGGGGTTCAAACCCTTGCTTCCCCTTTTTGTCTTTTTCTTTTTTCTTTCTTTTCTTTTTGCTGCACCACGTAATATTCGGTTAATATGAAGAAATTCCCTCGCATAAAAACATATCATACATATGTGCTTCTCTGGCTAGAGCCTAGCTAACTCTTTCTACTGGGAGACCTAGGTTGATTTTAGAGGAATTCATGAAAGTATTGATCTAGAGCTTGAATGTCTCAGCTACTCAACTTAATTGTAAAAACCTATTATTATTTCTGTACATATAATTTCTGCGCTCCCTATATGTTACAGAAAGGAGAATCAAGATATTTGTTTATATGTTGAACTTGGACACGATTGTTGGTATAATTTCGTGTGGTCTTTTTCTTTTGTCAGATTGTATTATATATACAGACTTCCATGATACATAGATTGCTGTCGCTTGAAATCAACTAGACTTCCATGATACATAGATACAAAATGAATATAGTCACAACTTGATAAGTAGGGCATTTTGAAGACCGAGTTCCATGGAGCCTTTTATTTTAAAAAATTCAAAATTCGTAAATTTCTGTTTCAAAAAAATTGGGAAAAAAATACACATGTACTCCCTCCGTCCGCGAATAAGTGTACTTCTAGCTTTTGTCCTAGGTCAAAGTTTTAAAACTAAACTTTGACCAACTTTATACGAAAGCGAACTAACATTTATGACACTAAATTAATATCACTAGATCTATTTTGAAATACACGTTCATAATATACCAATTTGATGTCATATATGTTATTACTCTTTCGTATATAGTTGGTCAAAATTTCAAAACTTTAACTTAAGACAAAAGCTAGAAGTACATTTATTCACGGACGAAGGGAGTATGCGAGGATGCAAAGTGTGAAAAATTCAGGATGAAATACCTTGAATTGTGAGCTGCACAAAAAAAAATCATGGACTTAAAAAATGAACAATACATATGTTAGAAAGCCTCAGATTTGTCTTTTTTATGTAGCTCAAATTTTAATGTATTTCGACCTGAAAATTTGCACACATGTACATTATGTATCTTGATATATGTGTATTTACTTTCAGAATTTTTTGAAACTGACTTTTTTTTTAGTTTTGAAGTTTTCAAATAAAGGCCTCCATGGAGCTCGGTCTCCGTTTGGCATTTTTGCAACTTGATGAGGTTCTGAATTAACTTAAGGTAGTGTGCTTGGTTTTTTATGATATATGTTCTAATAATTTTATCTCCTTTAGTATTTTTTGTACTAAATGAATATAGTTCTAGCTGTTCCCTAAGGGTTGTTTTTTATTTTGCTTCTTATATTGTGATAGCATATGTGCGGCATATTCGTATTAAATCTGAAAAATATGTGATCTTAAATTATATTGCATAATCTATAATTTTTTTCATGGGCTTAGTTTGTACTCTGCCATTCTATGTGAGAATAAGATGTATTTTTAATTATATACTCACATATGGTCATCTGATTAAGATTTGAGATAGACAAGCGATTGTCAAAGTAGTCATGGAAAACACTAGGCTTCTCATTACAGCGGATGGTAATATTTCTTTTACACTGATGTTATGGGTGCGTGAAAGCGGTGTGCTAGAGTGTTATTACCATGTTCATCATCTTAGGATTCATCGCATTTGTCGTGAATAGATGGACAACTTGACCACCATCGGCGGCGGTGACCAAGAGGGAAAGCGGCAACGTGGATGGAGCAAAAAGGATGTGCGAAGATTTGTTTCTCCCGTCTCAACGCACATATTTTTTTGCAATAAGAATTCATCTCCAAATGGTGTAGGAATCCACGAAATAACATTCCCTTGTTTCGTAATTTTAATAATCCTAAAACCTGTTAGGATTTATGATCTTTTAGAGAAAAAAGAGGATTTAGGATGCATATCCCAAGGAGATGTGCATCTACCGTGTTCTTTAGCGGTTCCGATAGAGTATTTTTTCCAAATTGATTGGAGATGTCGAATATGCTTATACTTGTGGTTCGCTTCATTGTTCCCTGTAGAACGGAATGGAGAAAAAAATATAATCAAACAGATTTAAGTTGCTAAATTATTATTAGTTGAAAAAAAGTATTATTTTGTCTATCCATGCTTATGCTTCTTTTTTTACCAGCAAAAGAGGTTGTGTTGCAGGAAACTCCTTCCTCACATTGAGTGTGATAAAAGTAGCATGGATCTTATTTTGTAATGTAAAACTTCAGTTTTAGTAGATTTGCATATGTTCCAAAGGTATTGCTTTTCTGAGATAATTAATGACACAGTTAAGGAAAATGCAAAAAAAAAAAAATCTCCCGTTGCAACGCATGGGCACTTCTCCTATATAATAATAAAGCACCGTGGGTTTCTGTCCGTCCGTTGCACCGTTTTTTAAAAAAGCCCCTGCGTTTTCATGAAATCAACCCGCAGACCGGATTTAAGTCACACCGAACCGTTATTTTACAGATTTTCGAAACCCCCCTGACTTTTTGGGTATTCCATCCACGGGTCATATTTAAGAAAAACAAATGCTTTTCTAAATCATCCATATCTTTTAAACCGTTATTTTACAGATTTTCGAAAAAAAAACCCTGACTTTTTGGGTATTCCATCCACGGGTCATATTTAAGTCAAACAAATGCTTTTCTAAATCATCCACATCATTTAAACCGTAACTCCGATTTAAACATGTTATATATGAAATTTGATTAGAAAAATATGTAGAATATGAATATAAGATTATTTTAACATGTTAAGTATTTATAAGTATTATTTTGGAAGATATTTAATTCAAACAAATGGTTTTCTAAATTATACGTATCTTTTAAACCGTAACTCCGATTTTAACATGTTATATATAGGATTTGATTAGAAAAATGTGTGAAATCTGAAAATGATGTTAATTTTACCTGTTAAATATTTTTTAAATAATATTTTGGAAGCAAACTTTCTCTACCTAATAATAAAGCACCGTGGGTTTCTGCCCGTCCGTCGCATCGTTTTTCAAAAAAAACCTGCGTTTTCATGAAATCAACCCGCAGTCCGGATTTAAGTCACACCGAACCGTTATTTTACAGATTTTTGTAAACCCCCCTGACTTTTTGGGTATTCCATCAACGGGTCATATTTAAGTCAAACAAATGCTTTTATAAATCATCCATATCTTTTAAACCATAACTCCGATTTAAACATGTTATATATGAAATTTGATCAAATATATAAACATAGCGGTATAAATACACTATAAACCTAACAATAGTTGGTAAACCTAGCCGATGCTTGATTAGTGTATGGCAGTATGCTTTCTAGGTGACAACCTAACCCATGCTCGATTATGGCACACATTATTCTTATTGAAAGCTATATTAAATCCTAAATTTTGACTCTTTGTATAATGAAATGAAGATGAGAAATGTTTTTAACTTAACCGACAAATCGAAGAATGCATTCATTTCTTAGGCGTTTTGCAAATATTGGCTGGCTGAAAAAACAATTCTCCTTCATGTTACTCCTCAACACACATTCCCACTGCTATGCATATTTTATTGGGGACGTCATTTATTTTCTCCCGTCGCAACGCACGGGCATTTTTCCTAGTACATATGCCAGTGCGTTGCGACGGGCAAAGAAGATCGCAACTCTACAAACTCACATATATGGTTACCCTCGTACCTAGTAACATTGTGAAGTAATGTTATTGTCGTCATTGTTGGAAATATGCCCTAGAGGCAATAATAAAATAGTTATTATTATATTTCCTTGTTCATGATAATTATCTGTTATTCATGCTTGAATTGTATTATCCGAAAACAGTGATACATGTGTGAATACATAAGATCACAACGTGTCCCTGGTAAACCTCTAGTTACTAGCTCGTTGATCAACATGGACATTGGATGTCATTGATAACGGGATCACATCATTAGGAGAATGATGTGATGGTCAAGACCCAATCCTAAGCCTAGCATAATATCGTGTAGTTCATAATGCTAAAGCTTTTCCAATGTCAAGTATATTTTCCTTAGACCATGAGGTTGTGCAACTCCCGGATACCGTAGGAATATTTTGGGTGTGCCAAACGTCACAACGTAACTGGGTGGCTATAAAGGTACACTACGGGTATCTCTGAAAGCATCTGTTGGGTTGGCACGAATCGAGACTGGGATTTGTCACTCCGTATGACGGAGAGGTATCTCTGGGCCCACTCGGTAAGACATCATCATAATGAGCTCAATGTGACTAAGGTGTTGGTCACGGGATGATGTATTACGGAACAAGTAAAGAGACTTGTCATGACGAGATTGAACAAGGTATCGGTATACCGACGATCGAATCTCGGGCAAGTACTATACCGATAGACAAAGGGAATTGTATACGGGATTGATTGAATCCTTGACATCGTGGTTCATCCGATGAGATCATCGAGGAGCATGTAGGAACCAACATAGTTATCTAGATCCCGTTGTTGGTTATTGACCGGAGAGTCGTCTCGGTCATGTCTACGTGTCTCCCGAACCCGTAGGGTCTACACACTTAAGGTTCGGTGACGCTAGGGTTGTAGAGATATATGCATGCGGTAACCCGAATGTTGTTCGGAGTCCCGGATGAGATCCTGGACGTCACGAGGAGTTCTGGAATGGTCCGGAGGTAAAGATTTATATATAGGAAGTCCAGTTTCGGCCATCGGGAGAGTTTCGGGGGTCACCGGTATTGTACCGGGACCACCGGAAGGGTCCCGGGGTCCACCGGGTGGGGCCAACTATCCCGGAGGGCCCCATGGGCTGAAAGGGGAAGGGAACCAGCCCATAGTGGGCTGGTGCGTCCCCCTTGGGCCTCCCCCCTGCGCCTAGGGTTGGAATTCCTAGGGGTGGGGGGCGCCCCACATGACTTGGGGGGCAAGTCCCCCCTAGGCCGCCGCCCCCCAGAGATGGGATCTCTAGGGCGAGCGCACCCCCTAGGCCCCCTATATATAGTGGCGGGAGGGAGGGCAGCCGCACCCCGATGCCCTGGCGCCCCTCTCTCTCTCCCGTGACACCCCTTCCTCCTCCAGTGTTGCTTGGCGAAGCCCTGCTGGAATACCGCTGCATCCACCACCACGCCGTCGTGCTACTGGATCTCCATCAACCTCTCCCCCCTTGCTGGATCAAGAAGAAGGAGACGTCACTGCTCCGTACGTGTGTTGAACGCGGAGGTGCCGTCCGTTCGGCGCTAGGATCATCGGTGATTTGGATCACGGCGAGTACGACTCCAACATCCACGTTCTCTTGAACGCTTCCGCTCGCAATCTACAAGGGTATGTAGATGCACTCCCCTCTCCCTCGTTTCTAGATGACTCCATAGATTGATCTTGGTGAAGCGTAGAATTTTTTTATTTCTACTACGTTCCCCAACAGTGGCATCATGAGCTAGGTCTATGCGTAGTATCTTGCACGAGTAGAACACAAAGCAGTTGTGGGCGTAGATTTGTTCAATTCTCTTGCCGCTACTAGTCTTATCTAGATTCGGCGGCATCGTGGGATGAAGCGGCCCGGACCGACCTTACACGTACGCTTACGTGAGACAGGTTCCACCGTCTGACATGCACTAGTTGCATAAGGTGGCTAGCGGGTGTCTGTCTCTCCCACTTTAGTCGGATCAGATTCGATGAAAAGGGTCCTTATGAAGGGTAAATAGAAATTGGCATATCACGTTGTGGTTTTGGCGTAGGTAAGAAATGTTTTTCTAGAAACCTATAGCAGCCACGTAAAAACTTACAACAACAATTAGAGGACGTCTAACTTGTTCTTGCAGCATGTGTCGTGTGATGTGATATGTCCAAAAGATGTGATGAATGATATATGTGATGTATGAGATTGATCATGTTCTTGTAATAGGAATCACGACTTGCATGTCGATGAGTATGAAAACCGGCAGGAGCCATAGGAGTTGTCTTAATTTTATTGTATGACATGCGTGTCATTGAAAACGCCATGTAATTACTTTACTTTATTGCTAACCGTTAGCCATAGTAGTAGAAGTAATGTTTGGCGAGACAACTTCATGAAGACACGATGATGGAGATCATGATGATGGAGATCATGGTGTCATGCCGGTGACAAATATGATCATGGAGCCCCGAAGATGAAGATCAAAGGAGCAAAATGATATTGGCCATATCATGTCACTATTTGATTGCATGTGATGTTTATCATGTTTATACATCTTATTTTCCTAGAACGACGGTAGTAAATAAGATGATCTCTCACTAAAATTTCAAGAATTGTGTTCCCCCTAACTGTGCACCGTTGCTAAGGTTCGTTGTTCTGAAGCAGCACGTGATGATCGGGTGTGATAGGCTCTAATGTTCGCATACAACGGGTGTAAGCCAGATTTACACACGCAATGCACTTAGGGTTCACTTGACGAGCCTAGCATGTACAGACATGGCCTCGGAACACGGAAGACCGAAAGGTCAAACATGAGTCGTATGGAAGATACGATCAACATAAAGATGTTCACCGTTGATGACTAGTCCGTCTCACATGATGATCGGACACGGCCTAGCCGATTCGGATCATGTATCACTTAGATGACTAGAGAGATGTCTATCTGAGTGGGAGTTCATTAAATTTGTTTAGATGAACTTAAATGCCATGAACATAGTCTAAATTCTTCACAATATGTCTTGTAGATCCAATGGCCCACGCTCATGTCACCCTCAACTTCAACGCGTTCCTAGAGAAAACCAAGCTGAAAGACGATGGTAGCAACTATACGGATTGGGTCCGTAACTTGAGGATCATCCTCATAGCTGCCAAGAAAACATATGTCCTTGAAGCACCGCTAGGTGACGCTCCCTCCGCAGCGAACCAAGACGTTATGAACGCTTGGCAGTCGCGTCGTGATGATTACTCCCTGGTTCAGTGCGACATGCTTTATAGCTTAGAATCGGGGCTCCAAAAGCGTTTTGAGCACCACGGAGCATATGAGATGTTCCAAGAGCTGAAAATGGTTTTCCAAGCTCATGCCCGAGTCGAGAGATATGACGTCTCCGACGCATTCTACAGTTGTAAGATGGAGGAGAATAGTTCTGTCAGCGAGCACATACTCAAATTGTCTGGGTTGTACAATCGCTTATCTCAGTTGGGAATTAATCTCCCAGACGAAGCGGTCACTGACAGAATCCTTCAGTCGCTCCCACCTAGCTACAAGAGCTTCGTGAAGAACTTCAATATGCAAGGGATGGAAAAGTCCATTCCCGAGGTGTATTCAATGCTGAAATCAGCGGAGGTGGAGATCAAGAAAGAGCATCAAGTGTTGATGGTGAATAAAACCACGAAGTTCAAGAAAGGCAAGGGTAAGAAGAACTTCAAGAAGGACGGCAAAGGAGTTGCCGCGCCCGGTAAGCCAGTTGCTGGGAAGGAGCCAAAGAATGGACCCAAGCCTGAGACTGAGTGCTTTCATTGCAAGGGAACGGGTCACTGGAAGCGGAACTGCCCGAAATACTTAGCAGATAAGATGGCCGGCAACGTCAAAGGTATATGTGATATACATGTTATTGATGTGTATCTTACCAGCGCTCGTAGTAGCTCCTGGGTATTTGATACCGGTGCAGTTGCTCACATTTGTAACTCAAAGCAGGAGCTGCGGAATAAGCGGAGACTAGCGAAGGACGAGGTGACGATGCGCGTCGGGAATGGTTCCAAGGTCGATGTGATCGTCGTCGGCACGCTACCTCTACATCTGCCCTCGGGATTAGTTTTAAACCTTAATAATTTTTATTTAGTACCAGCTTTGATCATGAACATTGTATCTGGATCTCGTTTAATGCGAGATGGCTACTCATTTAAATCCGAGAATAATGGTTGTTCTATTTATATGAGAGAAATGTTTTATGGTCATGCCCCGCTGGTCAATGGTTTATTCTTAATTAATCTCGAGCGTGATGCTACACATATTCATAGTGTGAATGCCAAAAGATGTAAGGTTGATAATGATAGTCCCACATACTTGTGGCATTGCCGCCTTGGTCATATTGGTGTCAAACGTATGAAGAAGCTTCATGCAGATGGACTTATAGAGTCTCTTGATTATGAATAATTTGACACGTGGGAACCATGCCTCTTGGGCAAGATGACCAAGACTCCGTTCTCCGGAACAATGGAGCGAGCGACCAACTTATTGGAAATCATACATACCGATGTGTGCGGTCCAATGAGTGTTGAAGCTCGCGGAGGCTATCGTTATGTTCTCACCCTCACAAATGACTTAAGTAGATATGGGTATGTCTACTTGATGAAATACAAGTCCGAGACCTTTGAAAAGTTCAAGGAATTTCAGAATGAGGTTGAGAATCAACGTGACAGAAAAATAAAGTTCTTACGATCGGATCGTGGAGGAGAATATTTAAGTCACGAATTTGGCACGCACCTAAGGAACTGTGGAATTGTTTCACAATTGACACCGCTTCGAACACCTCAGTGTAATGGTGTGTCCGAATGACATAATCGTACTCTGTTAGATATGGTGCGATCTATGATGTCTCTCACCGACTTACCGCTATCTTTTTGGGGTTATGCTCTAGAGACTGGTGCATTCACTTTAAATAGGGCTCTGTCTAAATCCGTTGAGACGACACCGTATGAATTTGGTTTGGCAAGAAACCTAAGTTGTCATTTCTGAAAGTTTGGGGTTGCGATGCTTATGTCAAGAAACTTCAACCTGAAAAGCTCGAACCCAAATCGGAAAAATGCATCTTCATAGGATACCCTAAGGAAACTATTAGGTATACCTTCTACCTCAGAGCCGAAGGCAGTCCGCTCCCCATCACACACACCCACACACGCAGACACACACTTCCAGTCGGCGGGAGAGGGCATCTCACCAAGATGTATCATAAAACGGACCTAGAATAATCCACCTTGGTCGTACAAACTCTCTCTTGTTATTGGTCAAAGTGATGGTCGTCCATGCGACCCAGAGATGGGCTAGCTCGCCAATGTTGGGGAATGTAGCAGAATTCAAAAAAAATCTATGCTTTCACCAAGATCCAACTAAGGAGACATCTAGCAACGAGCAAGTAAGAGTGCATCTACATACCGTTATGTAGATCGCGAGCGGAAGCTTTCGAAGAAACGTGGATGAAGTAGTCGTACTCTTCGCGTTCTTCGTCACCGATGATCTAGCGCCGAACGGACGGCACCTCCGCGTTCAACACACGTCCGGTGCAGCAACGTCACCTCCTTCTTGATCCAGCAAGGGGGGAGGAGAAGTCGTCAGAGATCCAACAGCACAACGGCGTGGTGGTGGATGCAGTGGAGATTCCTGCAGGGCTTCGCCGGGCGCCCTGCGTTAAGGAGACGGAGGTGTGACGGGAGGGGGAGAGGCGCCAGGGCAAGGGTGCGGCTGCCCTATCCCCCCCACATATATATAGGGGGCCAGGGGGTGCGCCAACCCCTGCAGATCCAATCTGCAAGGGGGGGGGCGGCCAGGGGGGAGTCCTTGCCCCCCAAGGCAAGTGGGGCGCCCCCTCCCCCCTAGGGTTTCAACCCTAGGCGCATGGGGAGGAGGGCCCAAGTGTTGCGCCAGCCCATTAGGGCTGGACACTTCCCCCTTGCGGCCTAGGGGCCCCACCGGGATGGGTGGCCCCACCCGGTGGACCCCCGGGGCCCCTCTGGTGGTCCCGGGACACTCCCGGTGACCCCCGGAGATCACCCGATGGCCGAAACCTGACTTCCTATATATCATTCTTTACCTCCGGACCATTCCGGAACTCCTCGTGACATCCGGGATCTCATCCGGGACTCCGAACAACTTTCGGGTTTCCACGTGCATGTATCTCTACGACCCTAGCGTTACTGAACCTTAAGTGTGTAGACCCTACGGGTTCGGGAGACACGTAGACATAACCGAGACCACTCTCCGGTCAATAACCAACAGTGGGATCTGGATACCCATGTTGGTTCCCATGTGTTCCTCGATGATCTTCATCGGATGAACCACCGTGTCAAGGATTCACTCAATCCCGTATGTTATTCCCTTTGTCCATCGGTACGGCACTTGCCCGAGATTCGATCGTCGGTATTCCCGATACTTTGTTCAATCTCGTCATGGCAAGTCTCTTTACTCGTTCCGTAATCCATCATCCCATGACTAACTCCTTAGTCACTTTGAGCTCATTATGATGATGTCTTATCGAGTGGGCCCAGAGGTACCTCTCTCGTCATACGGAGTGACAACATCCCAGTCTCGGTTCGTACCAACTCAACAGACACTTTCGGAGATACCCGATGCGTACCTTTATAGCCACCCAGTTACGTTGTGACGTTTGGCACACCCAAAGTATTCCTACGGCATCCGGGAGTTGTACAACCTCATGGTCTAAGGAATAAATACTTGACACCGAAAAGCTTATGCATTACGAACTATACGATCTCGTGCTATGCTCAGGATTGGGTCTTGTCCATCACATCATTCTCCTAATGATGTGATCCTGTTATCACTGACATCCTATGTCCATGGTCAGGAAACCGTGACCATCTGTTGATCAACGAGCTGGTAACTAGAGGCCTACCAGGGACTCATTGTGGTCTATATATTCACACATGTATCGCTGTTTCCGTACAATACAATTCAAGCATGAATAACAAACAATTATCATGAACAAGGAAATATAATAATAATACTTTTATTATTGCCTCTAGGGAATATTTCCAACAGTCTCCCACTTGCACTAGAGTCAATAATATAGTTACATTGTGATGAATCGAACACCCATAGAGTTCTGGTGTTGATCATGTTTTGCCCGTGGAAGAGGTTTAGTCAACGGATCTGCAACATTCAGATCCGTATGCACTTTACAAATATCTATATCTCCATCCTGAACATAATTCCGGATGGAGTTGAAACGGCGCTTGATGTGCTTGGTCTTCTTGTGAAACCTGGGCTCCTTGGTAATAGCAATAGCACCAGTGTTGTCACACAAGAGAGTCATCGGGCTTGACGCGCTTGGAATAACTCCTAGGTCGGTGATGAACTCCTTCATCCAGAGTCCTTCCTGTGCTGCTTCGGAAGCAGCTATGTACTCCGCTTCACATGTAGATGCTGCCACGACGCTTTGCTTGCAACTGCACCAGCAGACCTCCCCTCCGTTCAAAATATACACGTATCCGGTTTGTGACTTAGAGTCATCCAGATCTGTGTCGAAACTAGCATCGACGTAACCCTTTACGACGAGCTCTTCGTCACTGATACGTCCAAAATGCATCACTAGTTTGTATCATAATTTATCCTTATTCATTGATATATTTCACGTTACGGTGATGTTCTTATGTTGTTTTGGTCTATTTTACACAGTTTGCAAACTTTCCGATGCCAAAGCAGCAGACGCAGGATTCAGCAGTAAAAAGTGGACGTTGAGTTGCTGAAGAAGAATACCTCCAAATTACCTGAAAATTGACGGGAGATATTTTTCAGACGGATCACGAAGGCACGCGAAAGGGCAACCAGAGGGGGCCACAGGGTGCCTAGGCGGCCTGGGGGCGCGCCCCCCCTGGTCGCGCCGGGGGGTCACCTGGAGCCCCTGGCCCACCTCTGGCCGCCCCCTTTTGCATATATGCTCTCCGTTATCCAAAAACCCAAGAGACGGGAATTTTTACGGAGTTCCACTGCCGCTCCATGGCGGAAACCTACAGAGAAGAAAAAGCCATCTCCGGCGGGCAGATTCCACCGGGGAGATCACCTCCCGGAAGGGGAGATCGTCGCCATCGTCATCACCATCGTCACGGGCATCATCGAGATCATCATCAACATCATCCCCAACACCAGCACCATCTCCATCTTCATCCAAATCTCATCTTACAATCGCAACTTGTGTTGTAACTCGTACTACCTATCCTCTCTACTCCATCGGTGTTGATTACTACTTTGTGGTGAATGCTATTGAGTTTTGTTGGAGAAATATTATTATGTCCAGATTGTTTATCACCTATTTATCCCCACTGATCATGATCTCCTTTATGTCTCGTGAGTAGTTACCTTAGTTCTTGAGGACATGGGGAAAGTCTTGTTGTTAGTAGTCATATGCTGTTGAAGTAATATGTGTTGTTTGATACTTAAGTTGCGTTGTCATTCTACTAGTGGTGTTGTGTGAGTCGAACACCCAACACTTCGCCTTATTAGGGACCTAGGAAAATACATTGTGTATAAAGAATGCTTATGGTGGGTTGCCGGAGTGACAGAAACCTGAACCCCAGTTCGCACGCTTTTGCATAAGGGAATAATGGATCCTCGATCGTATTGCTATGGTTAGGCTTTTGCCTTAAATTCTATCTTGTATTTGCGGATGCTTGCAAGGTGTTTAATCATAAGAGGGCACTCATCTTAGTCTAGAGAGTGTACTAGCATAGATCCACCCACTCAACACTTATCAACACATAACATAGTATCGATACGGAATATGGTGAAAGCAGATGACTACCTCTCCCGTGTGTCCTCAAGAACGCTTTAGTCTTTATAAGTTCAGTTGCTAGGCCTCTCCTTTGCTAAGAAAGGATTGGGCCACTTGTTACTCTCAGTACCTTTTACATTACTTGCTTTTACTTTCCTGTTGCTTATACCGAGAAAACCCCTAAAAGTTATCTTTCATTGCTTGCAGTAATTTCTTGCTCAGAATCGCTTATCAATACCTTCTGCTCCTCGTTGGGTTCGACACTCTTACTTATCGAAAACGCTGCAATAGATCCCTGACGGTTGTGGGTCATCAAGTACCGTTTTCTGGCGCCGTTGCCGGGGAGCGTAGCGCTATTGGTAAAGTGAAACTGGTAAGGAAGTTTTTATAATTCTGTTTTTATTTTTGCTATTGCTGCTCTTTGTCCTTATGGACAACCCTGTTATTGGATCATTGCTTGCGGGAAGACGCCCCACACCTGTGGTGGTTGATCCTCCCCCTACTGAAATTGTGCCTTATAAAATACCAGCTGGCATTATCGATTATGTTTTGGCTAATCGTTATGCAAGAGACAGACATCCCGGTGAACACTTGCTATATCTGTCACAACTATGTTCATTATTTAAGCTTGCAGGTGTATCGAGGGAGTTTGTCATGAGGAAATTGTTTGTCGTATCACTTATAGATAAAGCTTCAGATTGGTATGGGCTTCTTGATAACTCACACTTGCTGGACTGGCAGGAGCTTATGTCTCTCTTTTATACTAAGTTTTATCCTCTTCATGAAATTCATCGAGACAAGAATTATATCTATAACTTTAGGTCTCGTGACGGAGAAAGCATTGCTCAAGCTTGGGGGAGATTGAAGTCCCTAATGCTCAAATGCCCTATTCATAAGCTTCCCAAGGAAATTATACTTACAAATTTTTATGCCAGGCTTTCTCGTCAGGATAAGGAGATGCTGGATGCCTCCTCTAGTGGGGTATTTCAGAAGAAGAGTGTTGAAGAAAGGTGGGATCTCATTGAAAGAATCCAGAGGAATACCGAAGATTGGGAAATTGATAAAGGTATTGAACCCACTATAAATTATGAACATGATTATATTGAGAGCTATGTGAAAACTGATTACTACAATACTTTTTGCTCTAAGATTGGTCTTGATTCCCATCTAGTGATTGATTTGTGTAAGAATTTTGCCTCTCACGTTGATTCTTTTAAAAAGAAGAGAGACCAGCACCATGAACCTTTTAAAGAACCACCTATTGACGTTTATGTTGCTGACCCTATTTTGCCTACAGTTATATATGAAAAGCCTCCTTTTCCCGCAAGGATAAAGGAGCACTCTTTTGTGACAGGCATAATAAATAAAAGTGAGAGAAGAGTTGATGAGCCTGAGGACCAGATCAAAGTCGATCCTCAAGTTGCATTGATTAAAGACCTTGCTACTAATGATGTTTTGGATTCCAATATAAATTTTTGTGCTGTTTCCACTAACCTTGTCACAGCCAAGAATAAAGGCCCAATTTCAGGTACTCCAGTGGTATCTGTTAAAATAAGAGATCACAATTATTATGGGCTATGCGATTTGGGATCGAGTGCAAGTGCTATCCCCTATTCACTTTATGAAGAAATCATCGGTGGGATTTCCCCTTGTGAACTTGAAGAAGTTGATGTTACCATTCATCTTGCAAACAGAACAACTATCTCTCCTATCGGGATTGTGAGGGACGTTGAAGTCCTATGTGGAAAGGTAAAATACCCTACCGACTTTCTAGTACTTGGTTCAGAGAGGGACAATTTTTGTCCAATTATTTTTGGTAGACCATTTCTTAGAACTTGTGGAGCTATAATAGATTGCAAGAAAGGTAGAGTTTCTGTTGAATTCGATGGTGAGCCATATGAATTTATTTTTTCTAAGTTCTCTAAGCAGCCTCGTGGTACTGATTTACCTAGTGATGATAAAATTATTGAAAGTATTGCCTCTATTGCTATTCCCCCTAATGATCCTTTGCAGCAATACATGGAGGACCACGAGAATGATTTGCATATGCAGGAAAGAAATGAACTAGATGAAATATTCTTGAGGCAGCCTGCTATCCTGAAGCACAACCTTCCGGTTGAACCTTTGGGAATTTTATCAAAACCGAAAGAAGATCCGGTGTTCGATCTTAAACCTCTGCCCGATACGCTCAAGTATGCTTATTTAGATGAAAAGAAAGTATATCCTGTTATTATCAATTCTAACCTTTTAGGATATGAAGAAGAGCGATTATTGGAAGTACTTCATAAACACCGAGGCACAATTGGCTATACCCTTGATGACCTTAAGGGGATTAGTCCATCTATCTGTCAACATACTATCAACCTTGAGCCTGATGCTAAACCAGTTGTTGATCATCAACGACGGTTGAACCTGAAGATGATGGATGTCGTGAGAACTGAGATTCTCAAGCTTCTAGCCGCAGGTATTATCTACCCTATAGCTGATAGTAAGTGGGTAAGTCCGGTACATTGTGTTCCTAAGAAAGGAGGTACAACTGTGGTTCCTAATGATAAAAATGAATTAATACCTCAGAGAATTATTATTGGATATAGAATGCGTATTGATTACATGAAGTTGAACAAGGCAACCAGGAAGGATCACTATCCGTTGCCGTTCATCGACCAAATGCTTGAAAGGTTATCCAAAAATACCCACTTTTGTTATCTCGATGGTTATTCTGGCTTCTCTCAAATTCATGTTAACACTGCCGATCAAGAGAAGACCACTTTTACTTGTCCCTTTGGTACTTATGCTTACAGGCGTATGCCTTTTGGTTTATGTAATGCCCCTGCTACTTTTCAAAGGTGTATGTCTGCTATCTTTCATGGTTTCTGCGGGGATATTATGGAAGTCTTCATGAACGATTTCTCCGTCTATGGAACTTCTTTTGACCATTGTCTTCACAACCTTAATAAAGTTTTGCAGAGATGCGAGGAGACAAATTTGGTACTCAACTGGGAAAAGTGCCACTTTATGGTTAATGAAGGAATTTTTCTTGGTCACAAGATTTCCGAAAGGGGAATTGAAGTGGACAAGGCCAAGATCGAAGCTATTGAGAGGATGCCCTATCCAAGGGACATCAAAGGTATTCGCAGTTTTCTCGGTCATGCAGGTTTTTATAGAAGATTTATTAAAGACTTTTCTAAAACCTCGAGACCCCTCACTAATCTTCTCCAGAAGGATGTTCCTTTTGTATTTGATGAAAATTGTAAGGAAGCTTTTGAAGTCCTTAAGAAAGCTTTAATAATTGCTCCTATAGTACAACCACCTGACTGGAATTTACCTTTTGAGATTATGTGTGATGCAAGTGATTTTGCTGTTGGAGCTGTTTTAGGACAAAGAGTTGATAAGAAATTGAATGTTATACATTATGCTAGTAAAACCCTTGATAGTGCTCAAAGAAATTATGCTACTACTGAGAAGGAATTCTTAGCTGTAGTATTTGCTTGTGATAAGTTTAGGCAGTATATTGTTGATTCCAAAGTTATTATTCATACTGATCATGCTGCCATTAAGTATCTTATGACAAAGAAGGATGCCAAGCCAAGGCTTATCAGGTGGGTACTCCTCCTTCAAGAATTTGATTTGCAGATTGTTGATAGAAAAGGGGAAGACAATCCGGTGGCGGACAATCTTTCAAGGATGGAAGATATACCGCACGACCCCATCCCAGTTAACGATAGTTTTCCAGACGAGCAACTTGCCGTTGTAAAAGTACAATCTCTTTCCGATCCTTGGTACGCAGATTATGCTAATTTTATTGTTGCAAAGTATTTGCCTCCAGGTCTAACATTTCAGCAAAGGAAGAAGTTCTTTCATGATTTGAGGCACTACTTTTGGGATGACCCACATCTTTTCAAAGAAGGTCCCGACGGGATCGTGAGAAGATGCATTCTGGAACATGAGCAGAAGGACATTCTCAGACGGTGTCATGATAGTCCCTATGGAGGACATCATGCCGGTGATAGGACTGCACATAAGGTTCTTCAATCAGGTTTTTATTGGCCTACTCTCTTTAAAGATGCTAGAAATTATGTTTTAGCCTGTGATAAATGTCAGAGAGTTGGTAACATTAGTAGAAGGAATGAGATGCCTATGAATTACTCACTAGTAATTGAACCTCTCGATTGTTGGGTTTTTGATTTTATGGGTCCTTTTCCTTCTTCGCACAAGTACACTCACATTTTAGTAGCTGTTGATTATGTGACCAAGTGGGTTGAAGCAATCCCCACTGAAAGTGCTGATCACAAGACATCTTTGAAAATGCTTAAAGATGTAATTTTTCCTAGGTTTGGTGTACCAAGGTATCTCATGACTGATGGGAGATCACACTTCACGCACGGAGCTTTTAGAAAAGCTTTGGCTAAATACGATGTTAATCATAGAATCGCTTCACCATATCATCCTCAAACTAGTGGGCAAGTTGAGCTCATCAATAGAGAGATTAAGTTGATCTTGCAGAAGACAGTAAACAGAAATAGAAAGGACTGGTCAAATAAGTTAGGAGATGCTTTGTGGGCATATAGAACTGCTTACAAAAACCCCATGGACATGTCCCCCTATAAGATGGTGTATGGCAAGGCTTGCCATTTGCCATTAGAGTTAGAGCACAAAGCTTTCTGGGCTGTTAGAGAGCTTAACGCTGACCCAAAACTAGCTGGTGAGAAGCGTCTCATGAACTTGACTTCTCTAGATGAATGGAGAAGTGAAGCTTACGAGAGCGCTAAAATGTTCAAGGAAAAGGTAAAAAAGTGGCATGATAGGAAGATTCTGAAACGTGAATTTAATATTGGTGATCAAGTTTTGTTGTTCAGATCCCGTTTCAGGTTTTCTCCAGGTAAACTGCTTTCCAGGTGGGAAGGACCATTTCATATTGAAGAAGTTTATCGGTCTGGAGCAATTAAGATTAATAATTTTGAAGGCACCAAACCTCAAGTTGTGAATGGGCAAAGGCTTAAACATTACATAGCAGGAGACCCTGTCAATGTTGATGTGAATATAATATACACAACAACCCACGAAGAACATGTTGCAGCCCTGTTTCAGACGCCAGCAGAAGCAGAATAAAGAAAAGGTATGTAGTACGGTAAGGAAACATCGTGAACCGCCATAAAAGTTCCGTATTACGAGTTTCTGCAAAATTAGTAAAATTCCGAGTCTAAGTGGAGCCGGAGACGACCTCCAGGGAGTCCAGGCGCCCCCCTGGCGCGCCCCCCTGGGCCGCGCCGGGAGGCCGCCTGGACACCCGGGAGCCCGTCTCCGACCCCGCTTTGGTCCGTTACCTTCCTTTCTGTGCATAAATTTTTCCTATATATTTTCCCGGACTGTTCCGAGAACGTATCTTGCGATTTCGCGTGTTTTCTCTTCGATCTGTTTCTGCCAGGGAATCTTTCAGCTGAATTTAGGTGCCATGGCTTCTCCAAGCTCCCCCAAGGATGATATCGTCGTCAACGTCATCAACCCTTACCTCGCTGAGGTGAAGAAGCACCCTCAGGTTGTTCGGATGGAGGACGGTGTCCTTCATCAAGAAGATCTGAAGGGACCTATCAAGGAGGGGAGCATCCAGGCCAGGCTGGAAGAAGTGGAGCAAGAAGTCTTCGAGTACAAGAAGATGATCGAGCGTGGTGTTGAAGCTAACTTTAACATCACCAACGAGCTGAAGAACTACTTCCTGAAGGAGATGAAGGAGATGTGGAAAAGCATCACCGCGTCTGAAGAAAGAATTATAGAGCTCAAAGGGCAAATTAATGATCTACATAACCAGAACTGTGAGTATGAACTAAGGTTTCTGCGCATGGGTTTGGGTGCTGAATGCAGGATTCAGGAGACGAGCTTCTCATATGAGACTGGAGAACCCCTTCCATGGAAGCGTTTCGCCAAGGACTACTTGATCAACGCCAACAAAGATGATGAGTGAAATCTCCTGGGGTAATGGCATTCCCTTGGCTTGTTCCAAGCTTGGGGGAGTGCCCGGTATCTTTATCTTTACCTTTTGTCTTTTAGAGTCAAGTAGAGTCGTATCATGTCTAGGGAGGTTATTATATGAGATAGGTGTGTGCATTGAGGTCTATCACTCCTTAGGTGAAGAATTGTATCCGTGAGTGTGGAGTCGTCCATGATGGAATATTAATGAGAAGTTTATTGGTTCCTTTTGCTGCACTCGGTATTCTCTTCACGCAATCGACCTTATATGATGATTCTTATGGGGAGTATTGACCTTATATCAGGTATGGCTGTGAAAACTTTATTTAATCTTGGCAAACATAGCTTTGGTCATAACAACAAGCATGATTTTCTTAAAGTATCAACATAGCCAAAACCTTTATGTTATTATGCTTGAAGTGTTATGCTGACAAGGAAGACAACTTGATGTGTTATGCTTATTTCAATGTTCATGCTTTATATTGCTTTGCATCTTAGTCATCATCAGTCGTCTGCTCTCTCAAAACCTTTGCTAGCCTAACTCTGTACTAAGCGGTATTCTGCTTGTGCATCCATACCCATAAAACCAATACCTTCCATATGAGTCCACCATACCTACCTACTCGTGGTATTCCACTACCACCTCCTAAAAGTATATAATTTTTGTGTTATCCTTAAATGTTCAAAATCTTTTGTTTTGTGCCTCTGTTTTAGCTCATGAGGAAGTAATAGCTAATTCATGGTCTTCTTGAGTTGGACAAGCTTCACCCCGAGATTGCATGTCTAATGTGCAAACCCATAATACGAGAAGGAACTGGCAAAGAGTGCGCCCGGCTTAAAAATAATATAACAAACAAACCCTCCTTCACGCTTTGTTCATGAGAAATCAGAAAACTTTGGCAGTGATAAACAAAGGAGAATAAGAGGATGTTATCGTCCTCGTGCGGGAGTCGTTCCTCGAAACTTGTCCAGCTCAAAAAGCAGTTGAGTTATCTATTAGCATTCGTTGACAAATCATGCACCTCTCAAAACTTGTTTTCATTCTGTTTGATTTAAGGATAGCACATGAGTTTTCCCTACTACCCTAGAGTAGGGCCCATCTTTTAATTTTAAGTTGAGTCAGTTATTCCTACTTCCTTCTATTCTTAAAGAGAGCAGACATTTGATGTTGATAAGGACGCATTCATATAAAGTTGCATTAAGATTTGTCATATCATATCCTTGTTGACATTATCATTCGATAAGTAAGTTGTTTGTCATGCCCAGCTAAGGCAAATATCTTCCTTTGTGTTAACACTTTCACTTCTTGCCTATTAACATGTTATTTCAAAAAGCTTCAATTGATCTCATCAAAATATAAGAGCAAAAGTTAAATCTATTTGTTGTTCTTTGACCAAAGGACATGTTTGCCATGATATAATGAGTTTCCTTAGCCCTACTTTCGAATATAAGTGTTATCACTCTTTCATAAGGGCCTTATGAGTTGAAGATTGCTGTTGAGGATATTTGAGTTGGTAAAGGAACTATGATGCTTATTGTCCGTATTCTATTTATCGACACTTCACTCTCTAAACTTGTGGACAGGTTTACCGAGTTCATATTCGCCTGGGGACAAGCGAGGTCTAAGCTTGGGGGTGTTGATACGTCCAAAATGCATCACTATTTTGTATCATAATTTATCCTTATTCATTGATATATTTCACGTTACGGTGATGTTCTTATGTTGTTTTGGTCTATTTTACACAGTTTGCAAACTTTCCGATGCCAAAGCAGCAGATGCAGGATTCAGCAGTAAAAAGTGGACGCTGAGTTGCTGAAGAAGAATACCTCCAAATTACCTAAAAATTGACGGGAGATATTTTTCAGACGGATCACGAAGGCACGCGAAAGGGCAACCAGAGGGGGGCCACAGGGTGCCCACGCGGTCTGGGGGCGCCCCCCTGGCCGCGCCGGGGGGTCGCCTGGAGCCCCTGGCCCACCTCTGGCCGCCCCCTTTTGCATATATGCTCTCCGTTATCCAAAAACCCTAGAGACGGGAATTTTTATGGAGTTCCGCCGCCGCTCCGTGGCGGAAACCTACAGAGAAGGAAAAGCCATCTCCGGCGGGCAGATTCCGCCGGGGAGATCACCTCCCGGAAGGGGAGATCGTCGCCATCATCATCACCATCGTCACGGGCATCATCGAGATCATCATCAACATCATCCCCAACACCAGCACCATCTCCTTCTTCATCCAAATCTCATCTTACAATCGCAACTTGTGTTGTAACTCGTACTACCTATCCTCTCTACTCCATCGGTGTTGATTACTACTTTGTGGTGAATGCTATTGAGTTTTGTTGGAGAAATATTATTATGTCCAGATTGTTTATCACCTATTTATCCCCACTGATCATGATCTCCTTTATGTCTCGTGAGTAGTTACCTTAGTTCTTGAGGACATGGGGAAAGTCTTGTTGTTAGTAGTCATATGTTGTTGAAGTAATATGCGTTGTTTGATACTTAAGTTGCGTTGTCATTCTACTAGTGGTGTTGTGTGAGTCGAACACCCAACACTTCGCCTTATTAAGGACCTAGGAGAATACATTGTGTATAAAGAATGCCTATGGTGGGTTGCCGGAGTGACAGAAACCTGAACCCCAGTTCGCACGCTTTTGCATAAGGGAATAATGGATCCTCGATCGTATTGCTATGGTTAGGCTTTTGCCTTAAATTCTATCTTGTATTTGCGGATGCTTGCAAGGTGTTTAATCATAAGAGTGCACTCATCTTAGTCTAGAGAGTGTACTAGCATAGATCCACCCACTCAACACTTATCAACACATAACATAGTATCGATACGGAATATGGTGAAATCACATGACTACCTCTCCCGTGTGTCCTCAAGAACGCTTTAGTCTTTATAAGTTCAGTTGCTAGGCCTCTCCTTTGCTAAGAAAGGATTGGGCCACTTGTTACTCTCAGTACCTTTTACATTACTTGCTTTTACTTTCTCGTTGCTTATACCGAGAAAATGCCTAAAAGTTATCTTTTAGTGCTTGCAGTAATTTCTTGCTCAGAATCGCTTATCAATACCTTCTGCTCCTCGTTGGGTTCGACACTCTTACTTATCGAAAACGCTGCAATAGATCCCTTACGGTTGTGGGTCATCAGTCACCTCCATAAACGAGAAACATATCCTTAGTCCTTTTCAGGTACTTCAGGATGTTCTTGACCGCTGTCCAGTGTTCCGTACCGGGATCACTTTGGTACCTCCCTACCAAACTTATGGCAAGGTTCACATCAGGTCTGGTACACAGCATGGCATACATGATAGAACCTATGGCCGATGCATAGGGAATGACACTCATCTTTTCTCTATCTTTTGCCGTGGTCGGCGACTGAGCCTTGCTCAATCTCATACCTTGCAAAACAGGAAAGAATCCCTTCTTAGACTGATCCATATTGAACCTTTTCAATATCTTGTCAAGGTATGTACTTTGTGAAAGACCAATGAGGCGTCTTGATCTATCTCTATAGATTTTGATGCCTAATATGTAAGCAGCTTCTCCAAGGTCCTTCATTGAAAAACTTTTATTGAAGTAGGCCTTTACATTTTCCAAGAATTCTATATCATTTCCCATTAGCAATATGTCATCCACATATAATATGAGAAATGCCACAGAGCTCCCACTCACTTTCTTGTGAATACAGGCTTCTCCATAAGTCTGTATAAATCCAAACGCTTTGATCACATCATTAAAGCGAATATTCCAACTCCGAGACGCTTGCACCAGCCCGTAAATCGAGCGTTGGAGCTTGCATACCTTGTTAGCATTCTCTGGATCGACAAAACCTTCCGGTTGCATCATATACAACTCTTCCTTGAGGAAGCCATTAAGGAATGCTGTTTTGACGTCCATTTGCCATATTTCATAATCATAGAATGCGGCAATAGCTAAAATGATTCTGACTGACTTCAGCATCGCTACGGGAGAGAAAGTCTCGTCGTAGTCAATCCCTTGAACTTGTCGATAACCCTTAGCGACAAGCCGAGCCTTATAGATGGTCACATTACCATCTGCGTCTGTCTTCTTCTTAAATATCCATTTGTTTTCTATGGCGTGCCTGTCATCAGGCAAGTCCACCAAAGTCCATACTTTGTTTTCATACATGGATTCTATCTCGGATTTCATGGCTCCAAGCCATTTATTGGAATCCGGGCCCGCCATCGCTTCTTCATAGTTCGAAGGTTCACCGTTGTCTAACAACATGATTTCCAGGACAGGGTTGTCGTACCACTCTGGTGCGGAACGTGCCCTTGTGGACCTTCGAAGTTCAGTAGTAACTTGATCTGTTTCTTCATGATCATCATCATTAGCTTCCTCCCTTGTCGGTGCAGGCACCTCAGGAACAGTTTCCTGCGCTGCGCTACTTTCCGGTTCAGGAGGGGTGACTGTCACCTCATCAAGTTCTACTTTCCTCCCACTCACTTCTTTCGAGAGAAACTCTTTCTCCAGAAAGCATCCATTCTTGGCAAAAAAGACTTTGCCTTCGGATCTGTGGTAGAAGGTGTACCCAATCGTTTCCTTTGGGTATCCTATGAAGACGCATTTTTCCGATTTGGATTCGAGCTTTTCAGGTTGAAGTTTCTTGACATAAGCATCGCAACCCCAAACTTTTAGGAATGACAACTTTGGTTTCTTGCCAAACCAAAGTTCATACGGAGTCGTCTCAACGGATTTCGACGGAGCCCTATTTAAAGTGAATGCGGCAGTCTCTAAAGCATAACCCCAAAAAGATAGCGGTAAATCGGTGAGGGACATCATAGATCGCACCATGTCCAACAGAGTACGATTTCGACGTTCGGACTCACCATTACGTTGAGGTGTTTCGGGCGGTGTCAATTGTGAAACAATTCCACATTTCCTTAGGTGCGTGCCAAATTCATGACTTAAATATTCACCCCCACGATCTGATCGTAAGAACTTTATTTTTCTGTCACGTTGATTCTCAACCTCATTCTGAAATTCCTTGAACTTTTCAAAGGTCTCAGACTTGTGTTTCATCAAATAGATATACCCATATCTACTCAAGTCATCTGTGAGGGTGAGAACATAACAATAGCCTCCGCGAGCCTCAATACTCATTGTACCGCACACATCGGTATGTATGATTTCCAATAAGTTGGTTGCTCGCTCCATTGTTCCGGAGAACGGAGTCTTGGTCATCTTGCCCAAGAGGCATGGTTCGCACGTGTCAAATGATTCATAATCAAGAGACTCTAGAAGTCCATCTGAATGGAGCTTCTTCATACGTTTGACACCAATATGACCAAGGCGGCAATGCCACAAGTATGTGGGACTATCATTATCAACTTTACATCTTTTGGCATCTACACTATGAATATGTGTATCATCACGTTCGAGATTCATCAAAAATAAACCATTGACCAGCGGGGCATGACCATAAAACATATCTCTCAAATAAATAGAACAACCAGTATTCTCCGATTTGAAAGAGTAGCCATCTCGCATAAGACGAGATCCAGATACAATGTTCATGCTCAAAGCTCCTACTAATAACAATTATTAAGGTTTAAAACTAATCCCGAGGGTAGATGCAGAGGTAGCGTGCCGACGGCGATCACATCGACCTTGGAACCATTCCCGACGCGCATCGTCACCTCATCCTTCGCCAGTCTCCGTTTATTCCGCAGCTCCTGTTTTGAGTTACAAATGTGAGCAACTGCACCGGTATCAAATACCCAGGAGCTACTACGAGTGCTGGTAAGGTACACATCAATAACAAGTATATCACATATACCTTTGACGTTGCCGGCCTTCTTGTCTGCTAAATATTTGGGGCAGTTCCGCTTCCAGTGACCCGTTCCCTTGCAATAAAAACACTCTGTCTCAGGCTTGGGTCCATACTTTGGCTTCTTCCCGGCAACAGGCTTGCCGGGCGTGGCAACTCCCTTGCCGTCCTTCTTGAAGTTCTTCTTACCCTTGCCTTTCTTGAACTTAGTGGTTTTATTGACCATCAACACTTGATGTTCCTTTTTGATGTCCACCTCTGCTGATTTCAGCATCGAATACACCTCGGGAATGGACTTCTCCATCCCCTACATATTGAAGTTCAACACGAAGCTATTGAAGCTTGGTGGGAGCGACTGGAGGATTCTGTCAACGACCGCTTCATCTAGGAGATTCATTCCCAGCTGAGACAAGCGGTTGTGCAATCCAGAAATTTTGAGGATGTGCTCACTGACATAACTGTTCTCCTCCATCTTACAGCTGTAGAATGCGTCGGAGACATCATATCTCTCGACTCGGGCATGAGCTTGGAAAACCATTTTCAGCTCTTCGAACATCTCATATGCTCCGTGGTGCTCAAAACGTTTTTGGAGCCCCGACTCTAAGCTGTAAATCATGCCGCACTGAACTAGGGAGTAATCATCACAACGCGACCGCCAAGCGTTCATAACGTCTTGGTTTGCCGGGGCGGGAGCGTCACCTAGCGGTGCTTCTAGGACATAAGTTCTCTTGGCAGCTATGAGGATAATCCTCAGGTTACGGACCCAATCCGTATAGTTGCTACCATCGTCTTTCAGCTTGGTTTTCTCTAGGAACGCGTTGAAGTTGAGGGAAACTGGAGCGTGGGCCATTTGATCTACAAGAGATATTGTAAAGAATTTAGACTAAGTTCATGATAATTAAGTTCATCTTAATCAAATTTTAATGAACTCCCACTCAGAATGACATCTTTCTAGTCATCTAAGTGATACACGATCCGAATCGACTAGCCCGTGTCCGATCATCACGTGAGACGGACTAGTCATCAACGGTGAACATCTTCATGTTGATTGTATCTTCTATACGACTCGTGTTCGACCTTTCGGTCTTCCGTGTTCCGAGGCCATGTCTGTACATGCTAGGCTCGTCAAGTGAACCCTAAGTGTATCGCGTGTGTAAATCTGGCTTACACCCGTTGTATGCGAACGTTTAGAACCTATCACACCCGATCATCACGTGGTGCTTCGGGGCAACGAACTTTAGCAACGGTGCACAGTTAGGGGAAACACAATTCTTTAAATTTTAGTGAGAGATCATCTTATTTACTACCGTCGTTCTAAGTAAACAAGATGCATAAACATGATAAACATCACATGCAATCAATTAAAGTGACATGATATGGCCAATATCATCTTGCTCCTTGGATCTCCATCTTCGGGGCACCATGATCATCTTGTCACCGGCTCGACACCATGATCTTCATCATCATGATCTCCATCATCGTGTCTTGAAGAAGTCGTCACGCCAACTATTACTTCTACTACTATAGCTAACGTTTAGCAATAAAGTAAAGTAAATACATGGCGTTATTCAGTGACACGCAGGTCATACAATAATTAAGACAACTCCTATGGCTCCTTCCGGTTGTCAAGTTCATCGACATGCAAGTCGTGATTCCCTATTACAAGAACATGATCAATCTCATACATCACATATATCATTCATCACATCTTCGTTTTTGGCCATACCACGTCACATAGCACATGCTGCAAAAACAAGTTAGACGTCCTCTAATTGTTGTTGCAAGTTTTTACGTGGCTTCTATAGGTTTTCTAGCAAGAACATTTCTTACCTACGCCAAAACCACAACGTGATTTGTCAATTTCTATTTACCCTTCATAAGGACCCTTTTCATCGAATCCGATCCGACTAAAGTAGGAGAGACAGACACCCGCCAGCCACCTTATGCATCTAGTGCATGTCTGTCGGTGGAACCAGTCTCATGTAAGCGTACGTGTAAAGTCGGTCCGGGCCGCTTCATCCCACAATACCGCCGAATCAAGATTGACTAGTAACGGCAAGAAAGTTGAACAAACTCAAACGCCCACAACTGCTTTGTGTTCTACTCATGCAAGATGCTACGCATAAGACCTAGCTCTGATACCATTGTTGGGGAACGTAGCAGAATTCAAAAAATTTCTACGCTTTCACAAAGATCCAACTAAGGAGACATCTAGCAACGAGCAAGTAAGAGTGCATCTACATACCGTTATGTAGATCGCGAGCGGAAGCTTTCGAAGAAGCGTGGATGAAGTAGTCGTACTCTTCGCGTTCTTCGTCACCGATGATCTAGCGCCGAACGGACGGCACCTCCGCGTTCAACACACGTCCGGTGCAGCAACGTCACCTCCTTCTTGATCCAGCAAGGGGGGAGGAGAAGTCGTCAGAGATCCAACAGCACAACGGCGTGGTGGTGGATGCAGTGGAGATTCCTGTAGGGCTTCGCCGGGCGCCCTGCGTTAAGGAGACGGAGGTGTGACGGGAGGGGGAGAGGCGCCAGGGCAAGGGTGCGGCTGCCCTCTCCCCCCCACATATATATAGGGGGCCAGGGGGTGCGCCAGCCCCTGCAGATCCAATCTGCAAGGGGGGCGGCGGCCAGGGGGAGTCCTTGCCCCCCAAGGCAAGTGGGGCGCCCCCTCCCTGTTGGAAATATGCCCTAGAGGCAATAATAAATTGGTTATTATTATATTTCCTTGTTCACGATAATCGTTTATTATCCATGCTAGAATTGTATTGATAGGAAACTCAGATACATGTGTGGATACATAGACAAACACCATGTCCCTAGTGAGCCTCTAGACGACTAGCTCGTTGATCAATAGATGGTTACGGTTTCCTAACCATGGACATTGGATTTCGTTGATAACGGGATCACATCATTAGGAGAATGATGTGATGGACAAGACCCAATCCTAAGCCTAGCACAGATCGTGTAGTTCGTATGCTAAAGCTTTTCTATATGTCAAGTATATTTTCCTTAGACCATGAGATTGTGCAACTCCCGGATACCGTATGAATGCTTTGGGTGTACCAAACGTCACAACGTAACTGGGTGGCTATAAAGGTGCACTACATGTATATCCGAAAGTGTCTGTTGGGTTGGCACGAATCGAGACTGGGATTTGTCACTCCGTATGACGAAGAGGTATCTCTGGGCCCTCTCGGTAGGACATCATCATAATGTGCACAATATGTGATCAAGGAGTTGATCACGGGATGATGTGTTACGGAACGAGTAAAGAGACTTGCCGGTAACGAGATTGAGCAAGGTATCGGTATACCGACGATCGAATCTCGGGCAAGTGCTATACCGATAGACAAAGGGAATCGTATACGGGATTGATTGAATCCTTGACATCGTGGTTCATCCGATGAGATCATCGTGGAACATGTGGGAGCCAACATGGGTATCCAGATCCCGCTGTTGGTTATTGGCCGGAGAGTTGTCTCGGTCATGTCTACATGGTTCCCGAGCCCGTAGGGTCTACACACTTAAGGTTCGATGACGCTAGGGTTATAGGGAAAGTATGTACGCGGTTACCGAATGTTGTTCGGAGTCCCGGATGAGATCCCGGACGTCACGAGGAGTTCCGGAATGGTCCGGAGGTAAAGATTCATATATGGGAAGTCCCGTTTTGGTCACCGGAAAAGTTTCGGGCGCTATCGGTAGCGTACCGGGACCACCGGGAGGGTCCCGGGGGTCCACCGGGTGGGGCCACCGGCCCCAGAAGGCTGCGTGGGCCAAGTGTGGGAGGGGACCAGCCCCAGGTGGGCTGGTGCACCCCCCAAACCAGGCCCAAGGCAAAGAGAGAAGGAAAGGGGGAGAAACCCTAGGCTCAGATGGGCCTAAGGCCCACATAGTGGTGCGCCTCCCCCTCTCTCCCCCTTGGCCGCCCCCCTAGATGGGATCTAGGGCTGGCCGCACCCCTAGGGGTGGGAAACCCTAAAGGGGGCGCAGCCCCACCTTCCCCCTATATATATGTGAGGTTTGGGGCTGCCCATAACACGTTTTGGACCTCTGTCGATTGGCGCAGCCCTACCTCTCTCCCTCCTCGTCTCTTGCAGTGCTTGGCGAAGCCCTGCTGGAGTCCCGCGCTCCTCCACCACCACCATGCCGTCGTGCTGCTGTTGGATGGAGTCTTCCCCAACCTCTCCCTCTCTCCTTGCTGGATCAAGGCGTGGGAGACGTCACCGGGCTGCACGTGTGTTGAACGCGGAGGCGCCGTTGTTCGGCGCTTAGATCGGAATCAACCGCGATCTGAATCGCAGCGAGTACGACTCCTTCATCCACGTTCTTGCAACGCTTCTGCATCGCGATCTACAAGGGTATGTAGATCCACTCTCCTTTATGCTCGTTGCTAGATTACTCCATAGATAGATCTTGGTGATGCGTAGGAAAAATTTTGATTTTCTGCTACGATCCCCAACAGTGGTATCAGAGCCAGGTTTATGCGTAGTATCTTGCACGAGTAGAACACAAAGTAGTTGTGGGCGTGGATCATGTCAATTCTCTTGCCGTTACTAGTCTTATCTTGATTCGGCGGCATCGTGGGATGAAGCGGCCCGGACCGACCTTACACGTACTCTTACGTGAGACAGGTTCCACCGACTGACATGCACTAGTTGCATAAGGTGGCTAGCGGGTGTCTGTCTCTCCCACTTTAGTCGGATCAGATTCGATGAAAAGGGTCCTTATGAAGGGTAAATAGAAATTGGCATATCACGTTGTGGTTTTGGCGTAGGTAAGAAACGTTCTTGCTAGAAACCTATAGCAGCCACGTAAAAACTTGCAACAACAATTAGAGGACGTCTAACTTGTTCTTGCAGCATGTGCCGTGTGATGTGATATGGCCAAAAGGATGTGATGAATGATATATATGTGATGTATGAGATTGATCATGTTCTTGTAATAGGAATCACGACTTGCATGTCGATGAGAATGACAACCGGCAGGAGCCATAGGAGTTGTCTTATTTATTGTATGAGATGCGTGTCACTGAATAACGCCATGTAATTACTTTACTTTATTGCTAAACGTTAGCCATAGTAGTAGAAGTAATGTTTGGCGAGACGACTTCATGAAGACACGATGATGGAGATCATGATGATGGAGATCATGGTGTCATGCCGGTGACAATGATGATCATGGAGCCCCGAAGATGAAGATCAAAAGGAGCAAAATGATATTGGCCATATCATGTCACTATTTGATTGCATGTGATGTTTATCATGTTTTACATCTTATTTGCTTAGAACGACGGTAGCGAATAAGATGATCTCTCACTAAAATCTCAAGAATTGTGTTCCCCCTAACTGTGCACCGTTGCTAAGGTTCGTTGTTCCGAAGCACCACGTGATGATCGGGTGTGATAAGTTCTAACGTTCACATACAACGGGTGTAAGCCAGATTTACACACGCGATACACTTAGGGTTCACTTGACGAGCCTAGCATGTACAGACATGGCCTCGGAACACGGAAGACCGAAAGGTCGAACATGAGTCGTATAGAAGATACGATCAACATGAAGATGTTCACCGTTGATGACTAGTCCGTCTCACGTGATGATCGGACACGGCCTAGTCGATTCGAATCATGTATCACTTAGATGACTAGAGAGATGTCTATCTGAGTGGGAGTTCATTAGATGAACTTCATTGTCATGAACAATAGTCTAAGTTGTCTTCGCAAATTATGTTGTAGACCAATAACTGCGTTGTAGCTCCCTGTTTAATATGATCCTAGAGAAAGACTAAGTTGAAAGATATTGTAAGCAATGATGCGGACTGGGTCCGTAGTCTGAGGAGTGTCCTCACTGCTACACAGAAAGCTTACGTCTTTGATGCACCGCTCGATGTGCAAACCCCTACAACGTTGTCTGTGGATGTTGTGAACACCTGACAGACACGTCCTGATAACTACTTGATAGTTTAGTGCACCATACTTTACGGCTTAGAATCGGGATTCCAATGACGTTTTGAACGCCATAGAACATATGAGATGTTCTAAGAGCTGAAACTGGGATTTTAGGCTCATGCCCGTACTGAGAGGTATGAGACCTCTGACAAGTTCTTTTGCCAAAAGGATGGAGGAGAATAGCTCAACTTGTGAGCATGTGCTCAGAATGTCTGGGTGCTAAAATCACTTGAACCAAGTAGGAGTTAATCTTCCAGGTGAGATAGTGGTTGACGAAATTCTCTAGACACTATCACCAAGCTGCTAGAACTTCGTGATGAACTATGACATGCAAAGGATGAAGATGATCCCGGAGCTATTAGCGGTTCTTAAGACCGCAAAAGTAGAAATCAGGAAGGAGCATCAAGTGTTGATGGTTTAACAAAGACCACTGGTTTCAAAAGGGGCAAGGGCTAGAAGGGAAACTTCATGAATGGCAAACCAGGTGTCGCTCTAATGAGGGAACCCAAGGTTGCACCCAAACCTCGAGACTAAGTGCTTCAATTGTAAGGGGAACGGTCACATGGTAGCGGAACTACCCCAAATACATGGTAGATAAGAATAGCTGGAAACTTCAACAAAGTATATTTGATATACGCATTATTGATGTGTACCTCACTAGTACTCCTTGTAGCACCTGGGTATTGGATACCGGTTCAGTTGCTATTATTAGTGACTTGAAGCAAAAGCTACGGACTGAACGGAGACTAGCTAAGGGCGAGGTGACGATGTGTGTTGGAAGTGTTTCCAAGGTTGATAAGATCACCATCGCACACTCCCTCTATTTTCGAGATTAGTGTTGAACCTAGATAAATGTTATCGGGTGTCTACGTTGAGCATAAATATGATTAGATCATGTTCATTGCAATACGGTTATTCATTTAAGTCAGAGAATAATGGTTATTTTGTTTACATGAATAATACCTTTATGGTCATGCACCCAATGGTTTGTTGAATCTCAATCATGGTAATACACATGATGATAATATTAATGCCAAAAGATGTAGAGTTAATAATGATAGTAACACTTTCTTGTGGCACTGCCGCTTAGGTCATTTTGGCATAAAATGCATGAAGAAACTCCATACTGATGGATGTTTGGAGTCACTTGATTTTGAATCGCTTGACACATGCGAGCCATGCCTCATGGGCAGGATGACTGAGATCCCGTTTTCAGGTACAATGAAACGGGCAAGTGACTTGTTGGAAATCATACATGCTGATGTATGTGATCCAATGAGAATTATGGCGTGTGGTGGATATCGTTATTTTCTCATCTTCACTGACGATTTGAGTAGATATGGTATATTTACTTAATGAAGCAAGAGTCTGAAACGTTTGAAAGGTTCAAACAATTTCAGAGTGAAGATTAAGAATCATCATAACAAGAAGATCATGTTCCTACGATCTGATCAAGGGGATATTTTCTGAATTATGAGTTTGGCAATCACTTAAGACATTGTGGAATTGTTTCGCAGTTGAAGCCCCCTGGAATACCATAGCGTAATGGTGTGTCCGGACATCGTAATCGAACCTTATGAGATATGGTGCGATCTATGATGTATCTTACCGATCTACCGTTGTTATTTTGAGGTTATGCATTAGAGACAGCTGCATTCACTTTATATAGGGCACCATCTAAGTCCGTTGAGACAACGCCGTATGAACTAAGGTTTGGCAAGAAACCAAAGTTGTCGTTTCTCAATGTTTGGGGCTGCGATGCTTACGGCTTAAGCCGGGAAAAGATCGAACCCAAAGCGGACAAATAAATCTTCATAGGATACCCAAAGGTAACAGTTGGGTATACCTCCTATCTCAGATCCAAGGGCAAAAATGTTTGTCCCTAAGAACGGGTCCTTTCTCGAGAAAGAGTTTCTCTCGAAAGAATTGAGTGGGAGGAAGATAGAACTTGATGAGGTTGTCGAACCCTCACTTCAACCGGAGAGTAGTGCAACACAGAAAGATGTTTCTGTGGAACCTACGACAGTTGAAGAGGAAACTAATGATAGTGATCATGAAGCTCCAGATCAAGTTGCTATCGAACCTCGTAGGTCGACAAGGATATGTACTACTCCTGAGTGGTACGTTGATCCTGTCTTAGAGGTCATGTTGTTGGACAACGATGAACCTACGAACTATGGAGAAGCGATGGTGGGCCCATATTCCGACAAATGGTTAGAAGCCGAGAAACCCGAGATAGGATCCATGTATCGAAACAAAGTATGGACTTTGGTGGACTTGCCCGATGACTGGCAAGCCATTGAGATAAATGGATCTTTAAGAAGAAGACGGACGTGGACGGTAATGTCACCGTCTATGAAGCTCGACTTGTGGCAAATAGTTTTTTCACAAGTTCAAGGAATTGACTACGATGAGATTTTTCTCACCTGTAGCGATGCTTAAGTCCGTCGGAATCATGTTAGCATTAGCTGCATTTATGAAATCTGGCAGATGTATGACAAAACAAGTTTCCTTACCAGTTTTCGTAAGGAAAGGTTGTATGTGATACAATCAAAAAGGTTTTGTCGATCCTAAGGATGCTAAAAGGTATGCTAGCTCCAGCGATCCTTTCATGGACTAGAGCAAGCATCTCGGAGTCGGAATATACACTTTGATGGAGTGATCAAAGTTTTTGGGTATACAAAGTTTGTTAGAAACTTGTATTTGCAATAAAGTGAGTGGGAGCATCACAACATTTCTGATAAGTATATGTGAATGACATATTGTTGATCCGAAATGATGTAGAATTTCTGGAAAGCATAAAGGGTTATTTGAAATGAGTTTTTCAAAGGAAGACCTGGATAAAGCTGCTTACATATTGGGCATCAAGATCTATACAGATAGATCAAGACGCCTGATGATACTTTCAAAAGAACACACACCTTTGACATGATTTTGAAGGAGTTCAAAATAGATCAGTCAAAGAAGGAGTTCTTACCTGAGTTGTAAGGTGTGAAGTTGAGTAAGACTCAAAACTTGACCACGGCAGAAGGAAGAGGAAGGACGAAGGTCGTCCCCTATGCTTTTGTCATAGGCTCTATACGGTATGCCATGCTAAGTACCGCACCTGATGGGTGCCCTGCCACATGTCTGGCAAGAGGGTACAAAGGTGATCCAGGAGTGGATCATTAGATAGTGGTCAAAATTATCCTGAAAGGAATAAGGAAATGTTTCTCGGTTATGGAGGTGATAAAGAGTTCGACGTAAACAGCTACGTCGATGCAAGCTTAACACCTATCCGGATAACTCTAAGTGGAGATACCGGATACGTATAATGGAGCAACAGTTTGGAATAGCTCCAAGTGGAACGTGGAGTTTTGCGAAGTACATAGGGATCTGAATGTTGCAGACCCGTTGACTACAACCTCTCTCACGAGCATAACATGATCAAACCCAGAACTCATTGAGTGTTAATCACATATTGATGTGAACTAGATTACTGACTCTAGTAAACTCTTTGGATGTTGGTCACCTGGCGATGTGACCTGTGAGTGTTAATCACATGGCGATGTGAACTAGATTATTGACTCTAGTGCAAGTGGGAGACTGTTGGAAATATGCCCTAGAGGCAATAATAAATTGGTTATTATTATATTTCCTTGTTCACGATAATCGTTTTTATCCATGCTAGAATTGTATTGATAGGAAACTCAGATACATGTGTGGATACATAGACAAACACCATGTCCCTAGTGAGCCTCTAGACGACTAGCTCGTTGATCAATAGATGGTTACGGTTTCCTAACCATGGACATTGGATGTCGTTGATAACGGGATCACATCATTAGGAGAATGATGTGATGGACAAGACCCAATCCTAAGCCTAGCACAGATCGTGTAGTTCGTATGCTAAAGCTTTTCTATATGTCAAGTATATTTTCCTTAGACCATGAGATTGTGCAACTCCCGGATACCGTAGGAATGCTTTGGGTGTACCAAACGTCACAACGTAACTGGGTGGCTATAAAGGTGCACTACATGTATATCCGAAAGTGTCTGTTGGGTTGGCACGAATCAAGACTGGGATTTGTCACTCCGTATGACGGAGAGGTATCTCTGGGCCCTCTCGGTAGGACATCATCATAATGTGCACAATATGTGATCAAGGAGTTGATCACGGGATGATGTGTTACGGAACAAGTAAAGAGACTTGCCGGTAACGAGATTGAGCAAGGTATCGGTATATCGACGATCGAATCTCGGGCAAGTGCTATACCGATAGACAAAGGGAATCGTATACGGGATTGATTGAATCCTTGACATCGTGGTTCATCCGATGAGATCATCGTGGAACATGTGGGAGCCAACATGGGTATCCAGATCCCACTGTTGGTTATTGGCCGGAGAGTTGTCTCGGTCATGTCTACATGGTTCCCGAGCCCGTAGGGTCTACACACTTAAGGTTCGATGACGCTAGGGTTATAGGGAAAGTATGTACGCGGTTACCGAATGTTGTTCGGAGTCCCGGATGAGATCCCGGACGTCACGAGGAGTTCCGGAATGGTCCTAAGGTAAAGATTCATATATGGGAAGTCCCGTTTTGGTCACCGGAAAAGTTTCGGGCGCTATCGGTAGCGTACCGGGACCACCGGGAGGGTCTCGGGGGTCCACCGGGTGGGGCCACCGGCCCCAGAAGGCTGCGTGGGCCAAGTGTGGGAGGGGACCAGCCCCAGGTGAGCTGGTGCGCCCCCCTAACCAGGCCCAAGGCAAAGAGAGAAGGAAAGGGGGAGAAACCCTAGGCTCAGATGGGCCTAAGGCCCACATAGTGGTGCGCCTCCCCCTCTCTCCCCCTTGGCCGCCCCCCTAGATGGGATCTAGGGCTGGCCGCACCCCTAGGGGTGGGAAACCCTAAAGGGGGCGCAGCCCCCCCTTCCCCCTATATATATGTGAGGATTTGGGCTGCCCATAACACGTTTTGACCT
>LR738714.1:60104693-60124585 GCA_902687465.1 Secale cereale | reverse complement strand
GGCCGCACCCCTAGGGGTGGGAAACCCTAAAGGGGGCGCAGCCCCCCCCCCCCTTCCCCCTATATATATGTGAGGTTTGGGGCTGCCCATAACACGTTTTGGACCTCTGTCGATTGGCGCAGCCCTACCTCTCTCCCTCCTCGTCTCTTGCAGTGCTTGGCGAAGCCCTGCTGGAGTCCCGCGCTCCTCCACCACCACCACGCCGTCGTGCTGCTGTTGGATGGAGTCTTCCCCAACCTCTCCCTCTCTCCTTGCTGGATCAAGGCGTGGGAGACGTCACCGGGCTGCACGTGTGTTGAACGCGGAGGCGCCGTTGTTCGGCGCTTAGATCGGAATCAACCGTGATCTGAATCGCAGCGAGTACGACTCCTTCATCCACGTTCTTGCAACGCTTCCGCATCGCGATCTACAAGGGTATGTAGATCCACTCTCCTTTATGCTCGTTGCTAGATTACTCCATAGATAGATCTTGGTGATGCGTAGGAAAAATTTTGATTTTCTGCTACGATCCCCAACACTCCCCCCTAGGGTTTCAACCCTAGGCGCATGGGGAGGAGGGCCAAAGTGGTGCGCCAACCCATTAGGGCTGGACACTCCCCCCCTGCGGCCTAGGGGCCCCACCGGGATGGGTGGCCCCACCCGGTGGACCCCCGGGGCCCCTCCGGTGGTCCCGGGACACTCCCGGTGACCCCCGGAGATCACCCGATGGCCGAAACCTGACATCCTATATATCATTCTTTACCTCCGGACCATTCCGGAACTCCTCGTGACGTCCGGGATCTCCTACGGGACTCCGAACAACTTTTGGGTTTCCACGTGCATGTATCTCTACGACCCTAGCGTTACCGAACCTTAAGTGTGTAGACCCTACGGGTTCGGGAGACACGTAGACATGACCGAGACCACTCTCCGGTCAATAACCAACAGCGGGATCTGGATACCCATGTTGGTTCCCACGTGTTCCTCGATGATCTTCATCGGATGAACCACCGTGTCAAGGATTCACTCAATCCCGTATGTTATTCCCTTTGTCCATCGGTACGGCACTTGCCCGAGATTCGATCGTCGGTATTCCCGATACTTTGTTCAATCTCGTCATGGAAAGTCTCTTTACTCGTTCCGTAATCCATCATCCCGTGACTAACTCCTTAGTCACTTTGAGCTCATTATGATGATGTCTTACCGAGTGGGCCCAGAGGTACCTCTCTCGTCATACGGAGTGACAACATCCCAGTCTCGGTTCGTACCAACTCAACAGACACTTTCGGAGATACCCGATGCGTACCTTTATAGCCACCCAGTTACGTTGTGATGTTTGGCACACCCAAAGTATTCCTACGGCATCCGGGAGTTGTACAACCTCATGGTCTAAGGAATAAATACTTGACACCGAAAAGCTTATGCATTACGAACTATACGATCTCATGCTATGCTCAGGATTGGGTCTTGTCCATTACATCATTCTCCTAATGATGTGATCCCGTTATCACTGACATCCTATGTCCATGGTCAGGAAACCGTGACCATCTGTTGATCAACGAGCTGGTAACTAGAGGCCTACCAGGGACTCATTGTGGTCTATATATTCACACATGTATCGCTGTTTCCGTACAATACAATTCAAGCATGAATAACAAACAATTATCATGAACAAGGAAATATAATAATAATACTTTTATTATTTCCTCTAGGGCATATTTCCAACAGCCAATAGTCACGCGAAGAGAACCACTGCCTGCATGTGGCCTGTAATGCCCAGGATGGAGTTATACCTCCTACGTGTCGAGGCACGACTTAAAGGCATAAGTCCATCCTAGAATGATCTCAAGTTTGGTAATCTTTGCACAACTCATGTAAAAGAGGGGATAGTAAACTGAAAATAGTTGGCTTACACTCGCCACGTCACAGAATTACAGTACCAGTCTCAAACATCATACATTAAGAGCACTACAACCCTCTAAGGGCAAAAGCCAAATGTCAAAGTACCAAACTCAGATAAATAAACCACAGGCGGATCGAATCCTAGTAAGAGACTCCACTACTGATCGTCCGGGTAGCGCACGTAGTAACGACTACGCTCCTCGTCGTACTCCCAATCCAGCTCGGTGCCATCACCTGGATAGCTCACAGCTGGACCTGCATCTGGTGTGTGAAGTAACTGTGAGCCACAGAGGACTCAGCAATCCCGTCTCCGGGTAACAGAACTATTTAAGCCTTTAGGTGAGGGAAAGGCTGAAGAAAGAACAAGTCTGCAGCAGCAACTAGCATCTAGCTTACGCAAGTGAGAGCGAGAAGAGAAGGCAACGGCGAGAAGTGATCACGAAGTGATCCTAGCTACAGCTCACAAACATAACCCCTCCGTGTTCAACTCCTGAATCCCTATTCGGAAATTGACAGTCACGGAACACACACTGGTAGTGTATTAGTATCATTGTGTCAAGTTTTCTACAACCGGAATTAACAAGCTACCATCTGCCACATAACCGCGGGCACGGCTTTCGAAAGTTCAAACCCTGCAAGGGTGTTCCAACTTGACCCATTACAAGCCCACGATCCGCGGAGTCGCAACTCCAAAGTGGGAAGACCCGAGTATCCTCGGAATCCCGTGCTCAAGATATACCGAGCTAAGGTAAGGCTAATCCAGCAAATCCTCCCGGCGTGTCGACACCCTGATCGTAGCCGCGCGTATCTAGGTCTCAGGACACGACCGGATGGGTGATGCTACAGGTGTATGCCAGATACCTCGGGTTGCCCCAAGGCGGCCCTGCAGGACCCCCGTTTCGGACCAACACTCATGTGGAGCACTGGCCCGGGGTTGTTGATTAAGAAAGAGGGTTAATTACTCCCTATGCATGTTTAGTTTGTTATTAGGCAAATAGTACCAATGTTGGGACTTGCTGGAAAAGACTTAGCACTTAGCGGTTTATCGAGGGGGTCCCATACACCCCAACCGTGTTAGGAACGCATAATCAAGGAACATAAAACCGGCTTATACGGATCCTAATGGCATGAGTGGAACAAAACACCAAGCAAAAGGCTTAGCCTTCCACCCTTGCCAATATATAGATGATTTCAATTAAAGCATTTATATAGTGTGATATAACCCAACCAAACTTCAACATGAAGCAAGCATCTTCACTTCACCTGCAACTAGCAACGCTATAAGAAGGGCTGAGCGAAGCGTACTTAGCCAAGCAACGGTTTGCATAGGTAGGGTGGTTAAACATGGCAATTGGTTACAAGTAGGAGGCTGACAAGAAGAACATGGGCATCGAGGCAAAACTATAGATCGAGACTACTAGCAATAGGCAAAGATAGTAATGTTATCGGGGTTCGGTCATCTTGCCTGAAGAGAAGTCGTTCGGATCGTAAGAAGGGTCCTCGTGCTCAACCTCGTTGGAAACCTCGTGCTCAACTTCGTACTCGTTCTCAGCTTCCGGCTCTAAACAAGACAAACACACCAAGCACCAATCAACAAGATGCAATGCGCACTCGAAAAACATGAATGCATGATGGATGCACTTAGGAAGCACATGGAGCACGTAAAACATCACTCAAGCAAAACACCTCAAAACAAGATAACAACCTGATATTTTTAATCTACACAGAAAAACACCCAAGTTTGATATAAGATTCGCTGAAATCGGAGTTACGGGCTAAAAGTTATGCCCGAAACAAGATTTGAGCGAAAGCTGAAAATTACAGCAACATAGCATCTTTGGAGCTCAAAATAATTAAGCTACAGCACCCAAAAAGCATGGCAAAGGACATGAACACAAACTAGATATATAGTACAGCAACTAGGTCCAAAGTGCACCCCCAACGGAGTCACGGATCAATAGCAATGATCTTGGACATATTGAACTTTGAAATAAAATTCTGGCAGCAGAATTTTATTGAAACTTTAGAGCAAAAGGTAAACATGCTACAGCCACTCAAATGGACATGTGAGGACATTAATGGAAAGACAACAATATATACTACAAGGATCAATCAAAAACCACCCCAAAACTAACATGCTTTGTCCTACAACATCACACGAACATGGCATCGGAACGTTACAGTTTTCAGACTTCGTGAAAAATCACTAAGTCCCAAAACAGCAATATCATCATAGCAACTAAAAGAGCATGTTTAAGTCACCTCGAAACTAAACATGGCAAAGGGTAAGCACCTCATCAAAATACATATGAAGGTGATCCCGAAACACACAAGCATGCTTCATTGAGGTGAACACAACGATTGCAACGAGCTCAACAAGATGGCATTTCATAACAAGTGAAAACACAACATATGAACATGGCACTTTGCAACGATGACAGCAAGGCAATAATAAATCTACCATGCAACCTATCACAAGCAACACGTAGTTCGTGGCGAGACGAACACGTGGACATGTCATTTGCATCGTTTGGACAAACGAGCTAAAAGATACCACATGACAAAGGTGGCATGAAAATAACACATAACAGCAGTTTATATCATGATGCACTCTTGCAACAGCAAAACAAGTGTCAAGATGACATCTAACATGCATGACAACAACAGGTAAAACGTAGAGGGCATCTCCACGAACATCTGGACATGCTACACGCGCAAAACGGAGCAACAGGCACAAAGATAGAGCAGTTCAAAGATCGCATTTCAGAACAAGATTAAAAGGGCTTAGGGAATTAGGTCAACCTCAACGGATCCAGATCTGATCCGGATGAACAGTAACGGGCCGGGGGCTGCGGATCCGGCCCAGATCTGGTGCGGAGAGGCGGGGCGAGGCGGCCCGCGCGCGGAGGCGGGAGGCCCGCGGCCCAGGACGGCGGCTGGCGGCCCGATGCGGTGCGGAGCGCCTGCGGTGGCGCTGGGCCTTCGGTGGTGCGGCGGCGATGTACGGGCCCTGGGCGGCCTGCGGCTTGCGGGGCGCGGCGCGCGGTGGGGGAACGGGCCGGGGGGAGGCGGCCCGCTCGGGCGGTGCGAAATGCGGCGACTGGCCCGATCGGTGGACGAGGCGGGGCTGGCGAAGGGCCTCGGCGGCGTACGGGCCCCGAAGGAGCGGCGACTTGGCGTGAGGCGGGAGAAGTGGCGAGGCAGCGCCTGGCGCGGCCTGGGGCGATGGCCCGTGGCGATGTGGTCCACGCCAGATCGGAAACCGGCGCTGGTCGAGCCCAGCTGGACCGATCGGCTGGCGCGTTCGCTGGCGTTGACTTCGGTCGAGCGAGGCTTCGGTGCGCGGCGCAGATCGAAGGATCTGGTCTGCTGCGGTTGGATCGAAGGATCCCCTCGGGATCCGAGATGATTTCTTGGATCTGAGGAAGAAGGGAAAAAAAAGAAAGTGGAGAAGGGGGAAGAAGAAGGGGATGCCCAAATAGACTAGGGGGTCTATAAGTAGCAGTTTTTTAGGGTTAGGAGGAGTTTAGGGGCGCTAGGAGCCCTCCGATCGCGATCCGACGGATCCGATCGAGGGGGTTGATTTAAAAGGCCTAGACGGAGATAAAAGAAAGCAGCAGGGGGTGTTTCCGGGACACGAAGCGAAGGCACTTCGGACCCACACGGACAACGGAGGGAAAAGTCAACGGAGTCCAAACGAGACGAGATTTGAGAGGCGGGTTGCACACAACAAAACAACAACACACAAAACAACCTCGCGGCACACCGGTAACGAAAAAAACGCCCGAACAACAAAGTAGGCCTACGGGACGTCACGGACACGTGAGGGAGCTCCGGAACGCGAAACGGACAACGGGAAGGAACGCCACGAACCGGATGCAACCCACAACACAAATGCAATGCAATGCACATGTCTACATGATATGAATGAATGCCACACACTCACACAACAAAACGACGAAAGCCCGAAAGACAAAGAACCCGAAATGGAAATAGATGAAGCCGGAGATTTATTATATACCCAAAAGGGAAAGTATTACATCCGGGGCATTACATGGCCCAAACTTATGTATGGAGGTGTTGATGTTTGAATACACAATGGAACAACTTTGATGTGGCACCATGCTTTGGAACCAGAAATCTGCACACGGAGTGAGGGTTAGTTGACGATGCATATGTATGTTACACCACACTTCAAGCCGATGATGGGGATTCATGCATGCATGCATGCATAGTATGCGCTCAAAGTTAATTAGGTCTGAATCTCACCATGACCTACTACGATAACACGAACCAAAGGAAGAATCCTCCATGGTAACCTATCTTGTTGTCGGTCAAACTGATGACGGATGTCCATGTGAGCCCACAAATATATAGGCTTGTCGCCGATAACCACGCGAGCGAGTGTACCATTCGAAGACAACCACTACATGCATATGTATGTATGGAGGTGTGATGTCTACTACACAACTCGTTCTTGTAGAATCGTGTTGGGCCACCAAGCGCAGAGTTTTGTAGGGCAGTAGCAAATTTCGCTCAAGTGGATAACATAAGGTTTATCAATCCGTGTTAGGTGTAGGATGAAGATGGTCTCTCACAAACAACCCTGCAACCAAATAATAAAAAAGTCTCTTGTGTTCCCAACACACCCAATACAATGGCAAATTGTATAGGTGCACTAGTTCGGCGAAGAGATGGTGATACAAGTGTAATATGGATAGTAGATATTGATTTTTGTAGTATGAACTATAAAAAACAGCAAGGTAGAAGTGATAAAACAGAGCACAAACGGTATTGCAATGCTTGAAAATGAGGCCTAGGGTGCATACTTTCACTAGTGCAATCTCTCAATATGCTAACATAATTGGATCATATGATTATTCCTCAAAGTGCAATAAAGAATCACTCTGAGTTCCTATTAGTGGAGAACAAAAGATATACATTGTTTGTAGGGTACGAAACCACCTCAAAGCTATTCTTTCCGATCAATCTATCCTAGAGTTCGTACTAAAATAACACAAAGCTATTCTTTCCGATCAATCTAACCAAGAGTTCGTACTAAAATAACACCATATGACACACATCAACAAACTCTAATGTCACCTAGATATTCCAATGTCACCACAAATATCCATGAGTTGATTCTATGATATGCATCAAACAACTTCATGATCATAATATTCAATCCACACAAAGAACTACAAGAAGACCCCAAAGTTTCTATCGGAGAAAAGATAAAATAAACATGCATCAACCCCTATGCATAGATTACCCCAATGTCACCGCGGGAATCCTTAAGTTGAGTGTCATAACATACATCAAGTGAATCAATATGATACCCCATTGTCACCTCAAGTATTCATACCGCAAGACATACATCATGTGTTCTCAAATCTGAACATTCAATCCGACATGACAAAACTTCAAAGGGTAAAGATTCAATTCATCACAACAATAATAGAGAGGGGAGAAACACCATATGATCCATCTATGTTAACAAGGCCCATGATATATCAATATCGTGACATCTCGAGATCGCGCGCGAGAGAGATTAAACACATAGCTACTGGTACAAACCCTCAGCCCCGAGGGTGGACTACTCCCTCCTCACCATGGTGACCGTCAGGATGATGAATATGGCCACCGGTGTTGATTTCACCTTTCGGCGGAGTGCCGGAAAGGGCTCTGGATTGGATTTCATGGACTACAGAGCCTTGCAGCGGCGGAACTTCTGATCTAGGTTCACCCCAAGGGTTTTCGGAATATTTGTGAATTTATAGGGTAAAGAGGGGGTGCGGGAGGCCACCAAGGTGGGCACAACTCACTTGGGCGCGCTAGGGGGCCTGGCGCACCCTGGTGGGTTGTGCCCCCCTCGGGGCATTATGGCCCATCTTGGGTGTTCTGGCCCATAAAAATCTCCAAAAAGTTTCGGTGTGTTTGGACTCTGTTTGATATTGATTTCCTGCGATGTAAAAAACAAGCAAAAAACAGCAACTGGCACTGGGTCAATAGGTTAGTCACAAAAAATGATATAAAGTTGCTATAAAATGATTGTAAAACATCCCAGAATGATAATAAAACAGCATGAATATGTCATAAATCATAGATACGTTGGAGACGTATCAGCATCCCCAAGCTTAATTCATACTCGCCCTTGAGTAGGTAAATGATAAAAGAAATAATTTATGCAGTGTGAATGCTAGCAAAGTGTACAAGTTTGAGCAATGATAATTTCAATCACTTTTCCTAGCATCATAACAGCAATCTTTTCTATAAAACTTCTCATGTTAGATCAGGAACCAATTCACATGTTAAGGTTCAAACAATGAATTCTCTTGAAACTCAACAACCTATGTTCTCAGTCACCAAGCAATTGTAATTCAACTTATTCAACAGAGTTTAAGTAAGAGCTCCACATAATCAACCATCATATAGTGTTCTATGATTGCTAACACTCACCGCATACACATGAGAAAAATGTTTCAACCGGACACATAGAAATTTAGGGGCTTGTAATTTCGCCTCCCAACGTATTCACCTTTGGGTGATGTCAACAATAATAACTCATGCTACCCATATTCAGCTGGACATATGTGCCTAGATCTTTCCTCACCACATGATGCTTGCCAAAAGATGAAGATAAAAAGGAATAGAGAGAAAAACTTTGACTTTCTGCATAAACATAAATATTGAAAAGTAAAAGATAGGCCCTTCGCAGAGGGAAGCAGAGGTTACCATGCGCTTATTTGTTTGTTTGCTCAATCCCTTGGTGCAAAAGAACGTCACGTTATATTGCCCCTTATGATAGCAACCTTTATTACGCAGTTTGTCGCTTTTATTCTTTGCCATCATAAGTTCGTACAACACTCAATTTTCCCTTACACTAAATGATCTAGCACTTTTAGAAGCAATTTTTATTGCCTTTTTGCACTGATGAGAACTTACTTGAAGGATCTTGCTCAATCCTTACGTAGGTATGGTGGACTCTTGAAGATAAGATTTGGGTTTAAGGGTTTTTGGATGCACAAGTAGTATCTCTACTTGGTGCGGAATTTTTGGCTAGCAAAGATGGTGGGCAAACACCACATGTTGAAGGATCTATGACAATATAACTTCTATGTGAATATGTACAAACATAAACCATTACGTTGTCTTCCTTGTCCAACGTCAACAATTTTGGCATATAATATTTTCATGGGGGCTCACTATCACAAAGGATTTCCAAGATAGTGTATTTGCATGTGAAAGATCTCTTCCTTATACTACTTATACGTGAATTGCTTGTATGACCAATATTATGATTGTCAAGCCTCAAAAGATTTCACTTTCTAAACCCAATGTGAAGCTACCACTATGCATGATATGATTTCAACTTCATGACATTCAATTTCTTCAAGAATTTACTCATAGGATATAAGTGAAGGACAAGAGTAATGACAAGATACTCCAGAAAGATATAAATGAAGATCATGAGCATAATATTTCTTTCTCTCAAATTAATTTAAGTGAAGCAAGAGATAATTTCTTCAAAAATACTAAAGCACACCATGCTCAAAAATATATAAGTGAAGCACTAGAGCAACGACGCTAGAAAAGAGCTTCGTTGACGGGATGTGAATGCCACTTACTTAGCCTCCCTGGAAACTATTTGAGGACTCTATTTTATTTAAAAACTTTAAGATCTAAGTATTTTATTAAAACAGCAAGAAAACAAAATAAAATGACATTTCAATAATAGCACATTTGATGTGAAGAAGCAAAAACTTAGGATCAACCGATACTAACCGATAATTGTTGATGAAGAAAGGTGGGATGCCTATCGGGGCATCCCCAAGCTTAGATGCTTGAGAATTCTTGAAATATTATCTTGGGGTGCCTTTGGCATCCCCAAGCTTGAGCTTTTGTGTCTCCTTAATTCTTCTCATATAACGGTTTTCCTAAATCTCAAAAGCTTCATCCACACAAAACTCAACAAGAACTCGTGAGATAAGTTAGTATAAACCAATGCAAAAACCTTATCATTCTCTACTATAGAAAATCATTAAAATTATTATTCAACATTGCATACTAAAAGCCTATGCATATTTAATACTCCTATCCTCAGATAGAATTGTTAAACACACAAACATATGCAAACAATGCAAACATAACAGCAATCTGTCAAAACAATACAGCATGTAAAGAATGCAAGAGGATCCATACTTCCCTAACTCAAAACTGTTTGAAAATTTAACATGCGGTAGGAAATTTAGCATAGTTTTCTGTGCAAAATGTTTCAACATTTTATCACATTCCGACTTTTCTCAGGAATATTTGAACAACGACAAACTTTCTGTTCAGCAACATATAGACTTGCAAAATAAGCATGGCAAAGGCTATACTTGACATTTTTATTGAAATAAAAGATGCAAAACATTATTCTAAATACCAGAAAGCAAATCCTAACAAAATAAAATGACGCTCCAAGCATAACACATATTATGTAACGAATAAAAATATAGCTTCAAGTGAGGTTACCGATAATGTTTGAGACAAAAGAGGGGATGCCTTCCGGGGCATCCCCAAGCTTAGTTGCTTGGGTATTCCTTGAATATTTAATTGGGGTGCCTTGAGCATCCCCAAGCTTAGGATCTTGCCGCTCCTTATTCTCCTCATATCGATATCTCACCCAAAACTTGAAAACTTCAATCACACAAAACTTAACGGAACTTCGTGAGATGGGTTAGTATGATATAACAAATCATTCACTTTGGGTACTGTCAAAGGTAAGATTCATAATTGTTATCACACAATGCCTACTATACCATATCATTTCTACAATATATTGACCAATGTAAGCCATAGAAACTAGAAACAAGCAAACTATGCATTGAAAACAGAATCTGTCAAAAACAGAACAGTCTGTAATGATCTGCACAACCACCATACTTCTGCAACTCTAAAAATTCTGAAAAAATAGGACCACGTGACCAATTTGTATATTAGTCTTCTTCAAAAATAATAAACTCAAAAACCCTCTTCGGTTAAAAATGAGAATTTTTCTCGTGAGCGCAAAAGTTTCTGTTTTTCAGCAAGATCAAATCTACTATCACCCAACATGATCCTAAGGCTTTGCTTGGCACTTTATTGAAACAAAACATGTAAAACATCATTACTACAGTAGCTTAACCATGTGAACACACAAAAACAGTAGGTATAAGTGTTGGGTTGTCTCCCAACAAGCACTCTTCTTTAATGCCTTTTAGCTAGGCATGAAGAGTTCAATGATGCTCGCATAAAAGATAAAAGTTGAAATATAACAAGAGCATCATGAATCATAAGGTCCTCCCTCATAATAATTTTCAATAGCATCATTCATAGATTCATCCATATAACCATCATATAAAGCATTATTTTGATGATCCAAAAGCATAAAATATTTATCACTCTTTATGGCATACATGTCATCATAATAATCATCCTAAGTAGCAACTTTGTTCTCATCATAGTCAATTGAAACCTCTTCCAAAATAGTGGATGTATCACCAAATAAAGTCATGACCTCTCCGAATCCACTTTCATCAATATTGTAATAAGATTCAACACCCTCCAAAATAGTGGGATCACTACTACCTAGAGTTGACACTCTTCCAAACCCACTTTCATCATTGTAATCATCATAAATAGGAGGCATGCTAACATCATAATAAATTTTCTTATTGAAAGTAGAAGGAATCGAAGGATCATATTCATTATGCAAAGCATCCCCAAGCTTGGGACAAGCATTATTTTCAGCAAATAAATCTTCAAACATTTCATACTCATCAAACATAGCATCCCCAAGCTTGTGGTTTTGCATATCATCATAATAATTCTTATCAATAGCATGAATGGCACCAATAGTATAGCAAACATTATTATCATATTCTTCCAAGAAATTATCGAAAAGATTATCAAGATCATAAAAGACATCATTGTCTTCCCAAGCATAATCATTACAACAAGTATTAGGCATCGCAAAATCATACTCAATATCATCATCTTCCCTCAACATATTTGATTCACTTTCATGAGGTACAATGGTGATAGGAGCAATATTACTTGGGAGAGTTACCTTTTTACCTCTACTTGTTCTTCTTTTCTTTTTCTTCTTCACCACCTCACATGTGGGTTTAATCAATTTTTTCGAGCTTCTTGTTGAAGAGATTGATTGGATAGGAAGCTCCTCCTCGTTACCTGATTCATCATAATAAACACTAGGAGGGTATTGGGAAACATTTTCCCTTTCATTAGTACTCTCTTCATGTTCCATTTGTTTTCTTCTCTTTAGGTAGTTGGCAATATAAGGATTCTCAATGCAATTTACCGCACAAAACATATAAATTTCTTCTAGATCAAAATCAAGAAATCTCTCGGGATTTGGAAAACCCTTAGTTATACATTTCATTTCTTCATACCCCAAAAGAAGACTAACCTCTTTATGATGCTCAAGGGTAATCAAGTTATCACAATTTTTGGTCATGATTCGATCATGAAATAATTTGCATTGGAGATTTAAATGACCACGTTTATTGCAAAGTTCACAGGGATGGCGAAAAAATTACATTTCAGCACAATCATCTAGCCTCTCTTGCAACCTTTTCGTTTCTAAATATTTATGCTTCTTACAAAATCTATCTTCCTTTTTTGGTGTTCCATTGCACTCCCAATTCACTCCGCAAAAATTGACATTCTTATAGGAGACATTTTTCTCATGACTAGTGCAACAATCATTAGCATTTTGGATATTCAAGGAATACATACTAACAACATTGCAATCATGCTCATCATTGAAATATTTTGTGCCAAACATTTTATTGACTTCTTCTTCTAACAATTGAGCAAAAAAAATCGATCCATCATTTTCAAGAAACATATTATAAAGATGATCAATAATATGATGCAACCTCAATTGCATTTTTTAGTTTTCTTATAAAACAAGAAACTAAAAGATTCGATTGCAAGATCTAAAGATATACCATCAAGCACTCACCTCCCTGGAAACGGCGCCAGAAAAGAGCTTGATGTCTACTACACAACTTGTTCTTGTAGACTCGTGTTGGGCCTCCAAGCGCATAGTTTTGTAGGACAGTAGCAAATTTCCCTCAAGTAGATGACCTAAGGTTTATCAATCCGTGGGAGTTTAGGATGAAGATGGTCTCTCTCAAACAACCCTCCAACCAAATAATAAAAAGTCTCTTGTGTCCCCAACACACCCAATACAATGGAAAATTGTATAGGTCCACTACCTCGCCGAAGAGATTGTGAGACAAGTTAATATGGATAGTAGATATTGATTTTTGTAGTAGGAACAATAAAAAACAACAAGTTAGCAAGTGATAAAACGAAGCACAAATGGTATTGCAATGCTTGAAAATGAGGCCTAGGGTGCATGCTTTCACTAGTGGAATCTCTCAACAATGCTAACATAGTTGGATCATATGATTATCCGTCAAATTGCAATAAAGAATCACTCCCGAGTTCCTATTAGTGGAGAACAAAAGATAGAAAAAAATTGTAGGGTACGAAATCAAGTCAAAGCTATTCTTTCCGATCAATCTATCCTAGAGTTTGTACTAAAATAACACAAAGCTATTCTTTCCGATCAATCTAACCAAGAGTTCGTACTAAAATAACACCATATGACACACATCAACCAACTCTAATGTCACCTAGACATTCCAATGTCACTACAAATATCCATGAGTTGATTCTTTGATATGCATCAAACAACTTCATGATCATAATATTCAATCCACACAAAGAACTACAAGGAGACCCCCAAAGTTTCTGTCGGAGAAAAGATAATAAAAACATGCATCAACCCCTATGTGGCCGCCGGGATGATGAAGATGGCCGCCGGTGATGATTTCCCTCTCCGGCGGAGTGCCGGAAAGGGCTCTAGATTGGATCTCGTGGACTACAGAGCCTTGCGGCGGCAAAACTTCTGATCTAGGTTCACCCCGAGGGTTTTCAGAATATTTCTGAATTTATAGGGTAAAGAGGGGGTGCGGGAGGCCACCGAGGTGGGCACAACCCACCTGGGCGCGCTAGGGGGCCCTGGCGCGCCCTGGTGGGTTGTGCCCCCCTCGGGGCACCCCCCAGGTGCAGCTGTGGCCCATCCTGGGTGTTCTGGCCTATAAAAAATTTTCAAAAAGTTTCACGGTGTTTGGACTCTGTTTGATATTGATTTCCTGCGATGTAAAAAACAAGCAAAAAACAGCAATTGGCACTGGGCACTGGGTCAATAGTTTAGTCCCAAAAAATGATATAAATTTGCTATAAATGATTGTAAAACATTCAAGAATGATAATAAAACAACATGAATACTTCGTAAATTATAGATACGTTGGAGACGTATCAAGGTGATGCGTGCATGCATGTTTGAATACCATTCACAACATTGATGATGCGCGTGCATCGAAAATCATACAGTCCCCACACAGAGCGAGATTGGTTCATGGAGTGCCATGGTACTCGCCACTTCGACTCGATGGGAGGGATTTATGCGTACACATGCATGTGTTCTCAAACTGTATCATGTCATCCCAGAGCATGACCTTATACCGTAATACAAACAAAAAAATAATTCCCTCCTAAGTCATATTAACCTCTCTCGTTGTCAAGCAAAGTAGTGATGAAACAAGCAGCCCACAGATGGAGAGCATCGATATCGCTGATAAACGCATGAGTGGGTGCGAGAGGACGACCATCATCACTTTGCATGTGGGCCAAACATATGTTGAATACCCAAAATGTACAACTTTGATGTGGCACATGCTTTCAAAACCGTAAAGTCCCCACATAGAGCGAGGTTCATGAAGCGTACTACATATGTTGGTCCCTCCCCCCTCTTCGACGCATACTATATGCTCCTACAGTAATACAACCCAAAAAGAAGCATCCTTGATGGTGAAATTAATTAACCCCTCTCGATGCAGGTCAATGTGATGCATGCATCGATGATGACCTGGCGGGCCCACGGATGGAAGTGTCACACGTGAGTGTCCTAGGATAACCACTGCTTGCATGCATGTGGCCCAAAGAGGTGTTGTGTGATGTTTGAATAACCAATGCACAACTTTGATGTGGCACGTGCCTCGGAAACCGAAAAGTCCCGACACTTAGTGAGGTGTACGTGTTCACGGACGCGTATGTAGTATATATGCTAGTCCCCTCCCACCCCTTCGACGCGTACTATATACTCCCACCATAACACAAACAAATTAGATTCTACCTTGCTGGTCAAATTAACCTCTCTGCCTTCTATTGGTTAAAGTGATGGACGACGACCTCGTGGGCCCACAGAAAGGGTCACACGCAAGTGACTGTCGCGTAGGACAACCACCGACTGCATGTGGCCAAGACATGTATGTATGAAAGGGTTGTGTAATGTTTTAAATAATGAATTCACGACTCTGATGTGGCACCTGCCTCACAAAACGGTCAACCCACACCGTGACTCACAACTCATAGTGTACTGCCAGCCACTCCCAAACACACGCAAACACACGCACGCACGCACGCGCGCGCGCCCACACACACACACACCCGCACACGCACACGCGCACGCACGCACGCACGCACGCACACGCACACGCCCACGCGCACGCATGCACGCACGCACACACACACACACACACACACACACACCGCGCATCCACCGCGGTGAACATATGTTACCAAAGGAGGGATGTTTTAGTTTTGAAAATAAAAACAAAGATCATTAAGACATTTTAGTATATTGATTGATTTTCTAGGGGTATAATGTGAAAAATTCAAATTTGAGCTACATGCTCACGTGACAGTGCACGTAAATGGATTGGAAAAACACATGTGTCGCACTGGGTGCATGTTTACTCCTCGTGCAAGAAATTTCAAACATTGAGAATCTTGATTTTTAAAATCTAGTACATCCAAAACTTATTTAAAATTCATGAAACTTATCGTGTTGTCATATGGACACCAATACACAATGGCATTGTACTTTTTTGTCAAATTTGAGACAAGTTTTGATGTAATTTTTATCTTCTTACAAACAACAGATTATTAATAATTGGGAACCAATTTCGCAAGCGGATTATTTATTCAAACCGTGGGCTTTAGACCAACAATGGATATGTGTCATGCTTCGGTTAAGCAATAAAGCGGCAACATTAATCATCAAAACAGAAAAAAAACGTGCCGCCATGCGACCCGTGTGCCATGCGAACAAGCGTGAGTTGATGGGGCGCATGCGAGCAGTCCGCCACGCAGGCAGACCGAGAGGCGTGGGTGCAGGTGTGTGAATTGACGGGAGGCGTGCTTGTTGCGCAGTGTCATCGGGAGGCGTGCGAGTAGCTGTGTGAAATGACCGTAGGCATGCCAGGAGTCTGGTGCGTAGGCTCACCGGGAGGCGGGCGGCGGTTTTCCACTACTCCATATTAATGGTGCGCCAGAGCGGCTGCACTCTCACCCTCGCCACACACAATCGTCTCTCTCCGTTTGCATCCTCGACGCCGCTCTCAGTCCTCAAAGCCGTCAATGTATGAGGATGCCGCCGAAGCGCCCCATTGGAGGGAGTGGCGACGCTGGGGCTGCGGAAGCACCGGAGCACGGCGTGGAGATGTAGACAGAGGTTGTCGTCGCCGCTGGCGAGGTATCGCTGCACCCTAACGTCGTCGTTGGCATCGTGCTTCCACAACCGGAGCCGGAGCCGAATTTGTTCAAAAAATGCACATGCTCTAAGTTCCTTTCGGGATATTTACACAAGTTTTAACATTTATTTAGGGCAATATGGTAATTTATAGGGCAATATGGTAATTTATTTTCTAACAAATATTGCATATCCATGTTTTAAATATTTCCTATCGATTTATGGGTTTCAATTGACTCAACCTTTTGTCTATTTGGATTACCAACTTATTTATGAATATTAGTTATTTCCTAACTTTTCCTTTTAGGGTTATTTTTAATTTCAAAGGTTTTATTTGGGCCTTACTTTTAGAATAAAACAAACAACTCCTAGTCAAACTTAACTAAAAGCATTCAAACAAAAGTATTTTAGGAAAAAATATATTTCCTTGTGAATTTTTTAAACAATCCAGATTTTGGAAAAAAAAATCTGGTATGTTACAACCTGCCATTTGCAGTCCCTGCCCATCTATTTCTATGCAGGCTCGACAATGCTCACAAACAACTAAGCAATCCAAACTAGGATTTCACGAATACGCAATCATGTATACAAATGTGCAGCTCGTAGAACCATGTATACAAAATTTCACAAACATACGATTAGAGTGCAAATAGGAAGATTTTCTGCACCAGATATCTGCAGTGCAGGCAGAGAACAGCCGATGGCAAAACATCAAGTACATTAGCTGATGCTGTATACAAAATTTCACAAACACAATAGCTGATGTTGTATAGATAATCAATAAGAGCTGGCATAGGCTTGAGTGCATACGTGCTCTGGTCTAACACTTGCAAGGTAAGATAATCTGGGTAGCTCAAGTACAAATCTGATATGCCATAAAAAAAGTACTCCCTCCGTAAACTAATATAAGAGCGTTTAGATCACTATTTTAGTGATCTAAATGCTCTTATATTAGTATACAGTGGGAGTACAAGTGTAATATGTTTAATTGCTTCGGTTAGCACATAAACTAGCTGCACATATTCTTCAATTCTGAGATAGCTAACAAACACCTTAAATTTGTCATATCTTGAGTCGGAACTTCAACTTTTCATTCCAAGCAATACTTGCGATAAATTGATCAATCCAATCCAAACAAAGGCCACTAACTTCTGGTACAGTGTCCATGCAGAAAGGAACTTCCTAAATGTTGAAACATTATATAGGCTGCCAAACCAGGTTATGTGTGTAACGATCACACAACAGAGCAGCATAATGGTTTATGAAAGTGCAGTTGCTGATGACAATCACAATCAGCTGAGCAACATATATCTGAGAACATCAGCAGGACAAAATATGCGTGCACGACAACTCAGTTTTGGGGGATATCTCATAAAACTGATAAAAGAAAGAGCATAATACAAGAATATGGATTACATTGAAATCTCCCGCAAGAGGTTGACTGATCTATACGGAATGTACCGGGCTAGACTGATCTATACGGCCGAGGTTTCCATCACAAGATGGGGGTGAGGTTCAGTATGATTCAAGCATAGGTGCATTTGGAACAAATAGACAATGTATTGCCTCCTGATGAGGTTTAGCATAATAGCAGAGTTAAACCAAATAATGTTGTAGGAGCAATATTCTCAAACGAGATCACAAAAGTTGCTGATCTGGATTACAGATAGATAAATCAGCGCATAAATTATGAATTATACATAACGCTGCATAAGAAAGGATCACAGGAAACAATCTTTCATGAGCGGTTTCAAGGCATCTCCAGGTAGTCCCCCGGAAGTTCGTAGCTGCAGACTGGGCACAGACGGTTAACACTGAGCACCCTGAAGATACAGCGCTGATGGAAAGAGTGGGCGCAGGGCATCGCCCTCAGCTTGTCCTCCTCCTCGAAATCATCATGGCAAACATGGCAGTAGGTCTCCCTCGTATCACCCACCCTTGGAGTGGCCAGGAGCGCGATTGCGCTGGTCGCTGCGGGGACAAGTTCGCGCATCTCGCGCTCGCGCGCCTGAAGGTCCAAAAGTCGAGCATGTCCAGCCTCATACTCCTCCCTCATTTTTCTGCGCCCGTTTTCCCGATCATCGCAAGATCCAGACTTGAGGCTTTTGCGCAGAGGCTCCATTTGCTGGAGTGGAGGGGAACGAACAAAGCTAGCAACGATCTGCAGATCAGACGAGTCGATTGGGGATGGATGAGGATAGAGAGAAACGGGGATATATATATATACAGGCAGGGGAGATCCGGCGACGAGTTCCTTACCTTAGGGAAAGGGATTCTGATCGTTGAAAGGCCGCTCCGTAATCGAATTCGACACACGAATCGAAGGAAGAGGGGATATCTGCTCGGAGTTGGTACCACCGGCGGAGACGACCGGATAGGGAATTGGGGATTTATCACCCTTTTCGCCGAGGTTAGGTTTTTTTTTTTTTAGCAACTATCGCCGAGGTTAGGTAGTACTCCGTCCGTTCGAAAATACTTGTCATCAAAACGAACAAGAAGAGATGTATTTAGAACTAAAATACATCTAGATACATCCCCTTTTATTCATTTTGATGACAAGTATTTCCGGACGGAGGGAGTAGTATTTGACATGCTTCTGTGCTTTCCTCTAGAGTTTTCTTGTTTCTTATTTTGGGATTTGGGATAATCTAGAGTGTTCTTGTTACTAGTTTGAAACGGGCCTGCCCGTGTGGGTTTTCGGCCTTGTGAGCCTTTTTGCCTTCCGAGGCTTTTGTTTTCTCTCCTATATAGCAATACCTAGGAAAAATCCTATTGGCCGCTCACTGCGGGGAAACTGCCGGGAGCAACTAGTTAACGAGCGCTCCTTCGGAAGCCTCGCAGCGATCAGCGCCACTTGGCGTGCTCTCAGCGATTCGTCACGTGTCGGGCTCTGGACGCTCCTTTCGGATGTTTTTTTTCGCACGCGTTTTCGGCTTATTGAACGGTTTTTTTTCGGCTTTTTCGACGTTTTGGTTTTCCACCGGTCTTCCTTAGCTCTTCGACGAAAAAAATCTGATTTTTTTTTGCGAAAAAGCACGTTTTTTTCTCGTGAAAGTCACGGTTTTGTTTCCGTGAGAGGCACGGTTGTGCTCTCGCGAGAGTCACGGCCGTGCCTATCGGAAAGGGAAAAAACGTGTTTTCTGTCTTTCTTTCTTTTTCGCGAGAATCACGGTTTTGCTTTCGCGAGAGGCACGTTTGTGCTATTGCGAGAGTCACGGCAGTGCCTCTTTCGAAAAGGAAAAAAACGTGTTTTCTGTTTTTTTTTTCGCGAGAGACACGGTTGTGCTTTCGCGAGAGTCACAGCCGTGCCTCTCGGAAAGAGGAAAAAACACGTTTTCTGTTTTTTTTTTCTTTCCTG
>LR738714.1:60045104-60098103 GCA_902687465.1 Secale cereale | reverse complement strand
CCGCACGCCGCCGCCGGCCGCCGCCCAAGATTCCCGCGACAGCAGCCGGCAGGAGCACGCCGGAAGGCCGCCACGCGCACGAGGCCTCCCCTCCCTTCCCCCTACGTCGGCGGGCCGCCGGATTTGCATATCTGCGACACTTCATCGTGGGCCGCCGGATTTGCCTTTTTCGGCCGCCGTCCGTTGCTGCCCTAGGCGATGGAGTGGTCGGAGAGCCTCTCCCGCAGCGCAGGCAAGGGCGCATCGCCACATGCAGGCATTGGTTCGTCCGCCCGCCGCCGTCGAAGGTTTGCGGCCATGGACTCGTCCGGCCGTCCACCGGGCTCGGCGCTCGCGCATCGTCTTTGTGGCCTGCCGATGCCGTTCATAGAGTACGACGACTGCCCACGACAAGTGCTGCGACTCACTTCGGGCACGCCGAAGCACCCCGGATGGGTGTTCTACAAATGCGAAAATGACGGGGTACGTGCACTTGCGGTCAAAGGCGTAGCTGGGCCCCAAGCCACCAGGGCCATGGCCCGGGGCGTGCAGTTTTTTTTAGCCTATATTTTTTAGATTTTCAAAAGTGGCCCGGGGCGTTGGCTTGGCCCAGCCCATCACGTGCGACTGCCCAGGCCTATCGATCGACCACGCAAGAGCGACAGAGAGCGGAGACGCAGAACCTATTCCCGTCCCGCCGTCCACATCCACCCTCGTAGCCAGCCGCCGGCCACCGCTCCTCAAATTCGGCGACCCCGTCCACTCCGGCGAGGCGGGCAGGCGGCGACCTCGCCCGGCCTCTCGTCCAGCGACGCCCCGCCTCCGTCCTGCCGCCACCGCGCCACCGTCCAGGTATAATGTAGCCGCAGGCAGCAGAGCTTCATGGCTCTTCCACCCCTGCTCCCCTCGCCGTCGCTTTGCCGGATTCGCTCCCACCGGCCAGGCTAGGGAATCTAGGCTGGGATCGATCGGGCCGAAATTTGGTTGCTCTCCGCCTCTCTGTTTAGTCTGTTAGATGTTTGTTTTTTTGACAAAGCACACAACATGGCATCTCTTAGATGTTTTTGCTCCATTCAAATTGATGCTTCAAATCAAAATACACCTTGATGGATTGATTAGTTATTTAATTGCTACAGTAGAAATTGATTTCCTAATTTTTGTTCAAATTTCCAGGAAGACAAGATGAACAAAAGAACCAGGACAATGACATCTTTTTTTCAACCACAAAGCCATGATTCCATAGTAACAGAAACATCCCCTTCAACTCAACCAGGTGATGATATTCCTCATGTTACGGCTCAACTTAAGCCCGGTGATATCGAACCAGACCCTGGTAAGAGAATACCTATTGAGAATTTGGATCCGGACATTAGGGATCTTGCTAGAAGGGAGTACATTAGTAAGGGTCCATGCCAACCAACTGATCATGTATATGAACGGAAATGGGTAGGAAAAGGGCTTAGAAGCTTTCATGATTCTTGGTACAAAAATCATCGTGGCTGGTTGGAATATAGCGTTCATAAAAATGCAGCCTTTTGCTTTTACTGCTTTCTATTTAAGCAACCAAGAGCTGAAAACTATGGTGTTCAAGCATTCACTAAGAATGGGTTTAAAAATTGGAAGGATGGACCCAAAATCCTTGATGAACATGTTGGTAAACATGATAGTGCTCATAATAAGGCTAGACAGCACTATGAGGCTTTCAAAAATTAGAGGCAAAATCTGCCACATGTGTTTGATCGAGGAACTCAGAAGGACGAAGAAGAATACAAAGCTCGTCTCTTGATTATATTGGGTGTTATAAAATTTTTGCTGCTACAAGGTCTAGCTTTTCGTGGACATGATGAGTCTACTAGCTCAAAGAATAAGGGTAACTTTAAGGAATTGTTGGGCTGGCTCATAGAGAAAGACGGGGAGGCACGCAAATTGATTGGGGATGCAGGAGCGAACCATAAGCTAACTTCACCTGAGATACAATTGGACTTGTGCAAGGCGTGTGCAGAAGAGACCTCCAAAGCCATTATTGATGAAATTGGAGATAGAAAATTTTCCTTACTTGTTGATGAGTCTAGAGATGCATCTATCAAGGAGCAAATGGCTATGTGTTTGAGGTCAGTACCTTTGTGTGTATTGTATGTGGGTCTTGTTGTGCATATATTTTCTCAAAGTTGTTATATATTAATCATGCAATTGTGTCTTATGTAGGCATCTCAGCAGCCGAGGGGAGGTGATTGAGAGGTTTATTGCAATCAAGCATGTTCCGGACACGCGAGCAACTTCACTTAAGGTAGTTTTGGATGCTATATTTGCTACTCAGGGCTTGTCTATGTCGAATTTGAGAGGGCAAGGTTATGACGGGGCTTCCAATATGAGAGGGGAATTTCATGGGTTGCAAAGATTGATATTGGAGGAAAATCCTTATGCTCATTATATACACTGCTTTGCCCATCAATTGCAATTAGTTGTTGTTGCCGTTGCAAAGTGTTGTTCATCAGTAAGGGATTTTTTTGAATACACTAGCATGGTTGTCAACATTGTTAATGCTTCATGTAAAAGACATGATCAATTAGCCCAAGAGCAACATAATGAATTTGTGCGCCAAGTGGAGGCCGGGGAACTTCTTGGGGGGAAAGGAAAAAACCAGTTAACTAACCTTGCAAGACCCGGTGATACACGGTGGGGGTCACATCATAGGACTTTGTGTCGACTTATTTCTATGTGGAAACCAGTTCTGAAGGTATTAGAGAATTTGTACAATGATGCTGATAATGTTGCACAAAGAACCTCGGCTGGGGGTTTGATAAAGCACATGGAAACATTTGAATTTGTTCTCATATTGCATCTTATGATTAGATTATTGGGCAAGACTAACGATCTATCACAGTGCTTGCAACAGAAAAAACAACATATTGTGCGTGCCGTGGGATTGATCAAAACCACATTGGACAAAATGCAAGAGATACGACAGAATGGTTGGGATGAGCTCTTCGAAGAGGTAACTGACTTCTGTCTCAAATACAATATTGTAGTGCCAAATATGGAAGATACAAGAACTGCTAATGGTCGTTCAAGAACTTGGGGTGGCCAATTGGTAACTTACCATCATCATTTCAGAAATGAAACATTCAATGTGGTGCATGACCAAGTTATTGTGGAATTAAACAACCGCTTTACTGAAAGATCTACTCAATTGTTAAGATGCATTGCTTGTCTTGATCCCAAGAACTCTTTTGCCAATTATGATGAAGACAAGCTTGTTGATCTTGCTAGTATGTATGGTGCCGACTTCTCTGCATATGAAGTTAGTTTTGTCCTTAGAAACCAATTGGACTCGTTCATTCATGAAGCAAGAGTAGATCCACATTTGATGAATTGTAATGACCTTGGTAATCTTGCCATGAAGATGGTTTTGAGTGAGATGCACACAACTTTTCCGCTGGTTTACCGCCTTGTCGAGTTAGCATTAATTTTACCTGTTGCAACCGCAACGGTGGAAAGGGCCTTCTCGGCAATGAGCATTATCAAGACTGACTTGAGAAACAGGATGGGTGATGATTGGCTGAATCACAGAATGGTATGTTACATTGAGCGAGATGTATTGGTTAGTATTGAAGAGTCAAAGATCATTGAGCGATTTCAGGGTTATCGCAACCGCAAAGGCATGTTACCTCGTCCTAGAGGTAATGTTTCATATTTTGCATACAGTAGCAATTTTTTAACTTGCTTTCTATGCACTGACTTGCATGTCAATTTTATACTTGAAGGTGAATCATCTGTTATTATTGAAGATGTAATCGCGGGAAGCTAAAATCAAACAACCCTTCGATTTGGTACCATCTTTTGTATTATGTATCATTTATATTGTCTTTTGTTATGTGTTACGTTATGAGATGAAGCACAGCTAAATATTGTGTTCAGATTTTATCATTAAAAATTAGCATTACTTTTGTATGACTTAAAACTGGGGTAGTTTGTTAGGAAAAAAATTAGCCCTTCATTTTTGGCCCTGGGCGTCAGCCAATCCTGGCTACGCCGTTGCTTGCGGTAGCTCGTTTCATAGCTCATTCTTTAGTTCAACTGCGGTAGCTCACTTCGAACTTGCTCAATGTTTTGTGTAGGACGATGGATGCTCATTTTGGTATTGGGAAGGCCAATACATTGATTTGTTGATAGAAAAAAACGTAATAGATGTTAGTGCACTCCTTAGTACAATCGAAGGCAATGATGCGGCGGCATGTGCAACTAGAGGGGAAGCAACGTCTACATCTTTGAAACCAAAAATGAAAAATGATGAAAGCAAGATCAAGAATCCGCAGATCAACAATGAGTGCATGGAGAAGATATTGCTTCAACTAGTGGGAGCAGTTATGGAAGTTGGAAATCTTCTGAAATGCATACTTGTGGTTCTTGTTTTCTTTGGTTTTGCTATTCTAGCCAAGATTTGGTGATATCTTTTGTATCTAATGTTGTTGCAAAAGCAAAGAAAAGCATTATGCTAGATCAATTTAATTTGCAAATAACAAATAAGGTGGAAACCAGCCGCCTCCTCCTCCTCCTCCAAGAAACAAAGTTTAGGGTTCCTGCCTCTCGCCGGCGCCGGTGCAGGTCCGCCTCGTCTCCAGTGGCCTTAGGGCCATGGAGGCGCGGTGGATCCTGGCAAGGGCCGGCGGGAGGGCTCCGCTTTTAGTCGATTTTTTCAATCTTGCTAGGGTTTGTGTCCTGCTCAGGAAGACGAGACGGCGGCGGCTCCCTGAAGATGGAATAAAGGTCTTCCCGCCTAGCCCCCGTTCCGGCGATGCGTCTAGCATCGTTGGTGGGCGTGTGGAGGTGTGTCTCCGGCAGATCTATCTTTGGTGGATTTGTTCGGATCTCGTCGTTGTTCGTCTACGTTCGTGTGTCTTCGTTTTGGATCCTTCTTATCTACGTTATTTTTCATCGGCGACGGTTGCTGTTCTGGGGTGCTGGTCCTATGGGGCCATAGCACGACGACTTCCCGACTGTCTACTACTACAAGGTGTGCCCGACTCCGGCGATGGAGGGGTGATGACGGCGGCGCGCCTTCGGCTCGCTTCAGTGCTTGTAGTCGTCGCTAGGTGGTCTACGAATCTAGATGTAATTTTTATTTCTTCTGTTCGTTGTACTGCCATGATTGAAGATGAATAGATTGGAAGTTTTCTCGCAAAAAAAATAATTTAAGTTGCAAATCTAAATTGTTCGGGCCGGGAGAAGCTGCGCCAGATCAGAACCCGCAGAAGCCGACCCGTATAAAAGCATATTCCGCGAATATGCTTTTTGACGGGTCCATTATGCGGGGTCTGCATCTGTGCCAGCCCGCGCCGGCTCGCAAAAACGATTTTGCGCAAACTGCAAACGCGTTTTGCAGGCTGGCAAGATGCGGGGTCTGCTAGAGTTGCTCTTACAAAAGAAGGTCTGATTGGGAAGTGAGCAGGCCGTTCTTTGCACGTGGGGCTGATCCGAATAGAAAGAAAAGAAAACAGATTTGATCGGAGTACTTGGTTTGATGATTGATTTGGTTGGAAGATTCTGCCAATAAAGTTGCTCCGATTTTTGTGCTGTTTGTTTGGAAAGTGTACTAGTCAGCCACGTTGGAGTTTAAAAAGAAAAAAGATTGGCTCGACCCAAAAAAACCTGAAAGAATAACGTGGGAAATAACAGAGATAGTGTCACGGTTTCAGAAAAGAAGGGGCAGTTTCTTTACGGGAGAAGTGGAGATCGCAGTTAGGAGCAACTCTAGCAGACCCCGCATCCGGTCGGTCCGTAAAACGTGTTTACAGTTTACGGAAAAATTATTTTGTGGGCAGGCGCGGACGTCCGTAGATGCAGACCTCGCATAACGGACCCGTAAAAAAGGATATTCGTGGAATATGTTTTTTTATGGGTTGGCTTTGCAGGGTCTGTTCTGACGCAGCTACTCCCGACCCGAAAAACCTAAATTTGCATCTTAATTTGATCCAACATAATGCATTTATTTGCTTTTTCAACAACATTGGATACATAAAACGTCACCAAATCTTTGCTAAAATAGCAAGACCAAAGAAAACAAGAACCACAAGTATGCATTTTAGAAAATGTCCAACTTCCATAACTCCTCCCACTAGTTGAAGCAATATCTTATCTATGCATTCATTGTTAATCTGCGGATTCTTAATCTTGCATTCTTCATTCTCCATCTTTGGTTCAAAAGAAGTAGACGTTGCTTCCCCTCTAGTTGCACATGCCGCATCATTGCTTTCGATTCTACTAAGGAGTGCACCAACATCTATTAAGTTTCTTTCTATCAATAAATCAATGCATTGACCTTCCGAAAACCAAAATGAGCATCCATCTTCCTACACAAAAGAACGACCATGTTTGAAATGAGGATCCGCAATTGAACCAAAGAATGAGCTACCAAAATGAGCTACCCCAAGTGCACGTACCCCGTCGTTTTCGCATTTGAAGAACACCCATCCGGGGTGCTTCGACGTGGTCGAAGTAAGCTGCAGCATTGTCCGCGTGCAGTCGTCGCAATGTATGAGCGGCAAGGGCAAGCCACAGAGCCGCTGCGCGAGCGCCGAGCCCGGTGGACGGCCGGACAAATCCATGCCCGCAAATCATCGGCGGCGCCGAGAGGACGAACTCGTCCCTGCATGCGGTGATGCGCCCTTGCTGGGGCTGCGGGAGATGCTCCCCGACCACTCCATCGCTGGGCACAGCCACCGGCGGCCAGCAAAAGCCAAATCCAGCGGCCCCGCGATGAAGGTCCGCAGATTCGCAAATACGGCGACCCGCCGGCGCAGGGGGAGAGAGGAGGCCTCGTGCGTGTGGCAGCCTTTTCGGCAAGCTCTTGCCGGCAGCTTTCGCCGGAATATTGGGCGGCGGGATGGCGGCGGGGTGGCGGCGGTGCGAGGGTGGAGAAGAGAGGTGGTTGGTGAGGGAAAGCGTGGGCTGAAATGTCCCCCCACCAAGCGCTCCCGCTTATATGCAGGGCACCACAACGGCGAGGGGGAAACCCGCGAATACGCGGGTTAGGGCCGAGATTTTGGCGTGCCCCTTAAAAATATTTGCGGGCCGGGGCGGGATGCTTGGTCTGATCGGGCAGGTTTTTTCGCCTTGACCCGCATTTTGACGGTTAATTTGTCGATCAGGGCGAGACGCGGGTCTGCTAGAATTGCTCTAAGGAAAAACAAACTGTGATCGGTTGTGTGTTTGGTAAAATTAAATAAAATAAGAGAAGGCAGGTGCACATGGATTTGTTACCTTGGACTTGATCATCATGTTGGAAGGAAAAATAGAGGGTGAAAAAAAAGTGAACGTGTCGATCTGTTGAGAACGAAAAGAAAGAGAGTTTGTTGGAAAGTTTGAATATTCTTTTATTTCGAGTCAACTCTTGGGAAAATAGATAAGACCGAATCCTCCTAGAAAAGAAACTTGGATCATGATGACATTACAGACCTAGGGTAGGGTCACGGGCCTGTCCCAGGTACCCCACCCTAGGTCACTACTCCAGAAGCTCAAAAGACAAAATTCGAAGACAGCAAGGTCGGTCGACTGTGGCGGCCCAAGAGGACATATCACTCGACCGAGAACCCCCTCCCTGACGAGTCAACTCCACTCGACCATCCAAAGACACTCGATGTAATGCCCAGGATGGGACTATATCTCCTACGTGTCGAGGCACGACTTAGAGACATAACCCCATGCTGGAATGATCGCAAGTTTGGTATCTTTGCACAACTCATGTAAAAGATGGGGATGGAAAAAATAAAATAGTTGGCTTACACTCGCCACGTCACACAAATACATTACATGCTTCAGTCATCATACAAAAGAACATCATAGCCCATCTAAGGGTAAACTCCTTATGAGAAGATACCAAACATAAATTAAATCCACAAGTCAGATCGAATCCTAGTAGAAGAACCACTACTGATCATCAGGATAACGAACATAGTAACGGCTACGCTCCTCGTCGTACTCCCAGTCTAGCTCGGTGCCATCACCTGGATAGCTCACCATCGAACCTGCATCTGGTGTGGTGAAGTAACTGTGAGCCACAGAGGACTCGGCAATCCCGTTCCCGGGTAACATGACTATCTAAGCCTTGGGTGTGGAACAAGGCTGAAGAAAGAATAAGAAAGTGGTTGCAGCAGCACTAGCCTAGCTTACGTGAAAGAGAGCGAGAAGAGAAGGCGCCTCGGTCGAGATATGATCACTAAGTGATCCTAAACTAATCAAGTCAAACATAACCCCACCGTGTTCATCTCTCGAAACCCCTTTCGGAAAATGACAGTCACGGTACACACGCTGGTAGTGTATTGGTTCAATGTGTCAAGTTTTCTACAACCGGATATTAACAAGCTCCCATCTGCCACATAACCGCGGGCACGGCTTTCGAAAGTTCATAACCCTGCAGGGGTGTTCCAACTTGGCCCATGACAAGCCCACGATCCGCGGAGTCGCAACTCCAAGGTGGGAAGACCCGAGTATTCTCGGAATCCCGTGCTCAAGATACTCCGAACTAAGGTAAGGCTAATCCAGCAAATCCTCCCGGCGTGCCGACACCCTGACAATAGCCGCGCGTATCTAGTCTCAGGCCACGACCGGATGGGCGATTCTACAGGTTTATATCAATCCTCGAGTTTCCTCGTGGTGACCCCGCAGACTCCCCGTTTCAGACCAACACTCATGAGGAGCACTGGCCCGGGGTTGTTGATTAAGAACTCGGGTTTGCAAGACCCTATGCAAGTTTATTAGTTATTAAGCGAATAGTACCAATGTTGGGACTTGCTAGAAAAGACTTAGCACTTAGCGGTTTATCGAGGGGCCCCATAAACCCCAACAGTGTGAGGAACGCATAATCAAGGAACATAACACCGGTTTATACGGTTCCTAGCGGCATGAGTGGAACAAATCACCAAGCAAAAGGCTTAGCCTTCCACCCATTACCAATATATAGATGATTTCATTTAAAGCATTATTATAGTGTGATATAACCCAACAAACTTCAACATGAAGCAAGCATCTTCAAACTTCACCTGCAACTAGCAATGCTATAAGAGGGGCTGAGCGAAGCCTACGTATAGCCAATCAATGGTTTGCATAGGTAGGGTGGTTAGACATGATCATGGTTACAAGTAGGAGGCTGACATGAAAGACATGGGCATCGAGGCAAAACTATAGATTGAGACTTCTAGCAATAGGCAAAAATAGTAATGGTATCCGGGTTCGGTCATCTTGCCTGAAGAGTTGTCGTTCGGATCGTAAGAGGGGTCCTCGTTCTCAAGCTCGGTAGTAACCTCGTGCTCGTACTCGTACTCGGTCTCAGCTTCCGGCTCTAAACAATACAACCACACAAGGCACGAATCAATAAGATGCAATGCGCACACAAAAATGATGGATGCACTATGGGAGCACACGGAGCATGGAAAATTGCACTCAAGCAAAATACTTCAAAACAAGATAACAATAGGATATTATGAATCTACACAAAAAATCAATCAAGTTTCATATAAGACTTGCTGCAATCGGAGCTACGGGCTAAAAGTTACACACAAAACAATAAACATGCGAAAGCTGAAAATTACAGCAACATAGCAACTTCGGAGCACTAGATAAATAAGCTACAGCACTCAAACATCATGGAAAAGAGAATGAACACACACTAGACATATCCTACAGAAAATAAGTCCATTGGTGCACCCCCAAAGGAGCCACGGATCAATAGCAACAGGCTTGGACATATTGAACTTGACAACAAAATCCTGACAGCAGTAATTTATTGCAACTTTGGAGCAAAAGTTAAATATGCTACAGCCACTCAAATAAGCATGTGAGAGCATGAATGGATAGCCAACAATATATACTACAAGGAATCATCAAGAGTCACCCCAAAACTATCATGGTTTGTCCTAGAACAACAAGCAAACATGGCATCTGGAAATTACAGATTCCAGACTTAGTGAAATTACAGTTTCATCATGGCATCTTTGAGAGCAAATTTAAGTCACCGCAAAACTAAACATGGCAAGTGGTAAGCACCACATCAAAGTACACATGATGGTGATTCCAAAACACCTAAGCATGCATCATGGAGATAAACACAACGATAGCAATGAGCTCTTCAAGTTGGCATTTCATAACAAGTCTAACAACATCACAGCCACATGACATTTTGCAACGGAGATAAACATGGCAATATTAAATCTATCATGCAAGTCTAAGCATTCATCATGTAGAGCATGACAAGACGAACACGTGGACATGTCATTTGCATCATTCGGATAAACGAGCACCAAGTTATCACTATGCAAAGGTGGCATGAAAAATAACTACAAACAACAGTTTTTATCACGATGCACTCTTGCAACAGAATTTTAAGCACCTAGATGAACTCAAACATGTATGGCACAATGGAATGCAATGTAGTACATGTTCCCACGAACGTCTGGACACCTCATTTGCGCAAAACGGACCATCACACAAAAAGTTATCGCAGTTTGAAAATTGCATCAGACAACAATAACACAGGGACTTAGAGAATTTAGAAGTCAACCTCTCAGATCTGAAGAAGACGAAGCGGATCGGGCCTACGCGGATCGGGCGCGGGGCACTGGCGGATCTGGCCCGCGAAGGAGGCCCGACTGGTCCGGCTGGAGGCAGGGCCCCTCGCGCCTGGCGATCGGCGGCTGGGCCGGGAGGCGACTGGCGGCCTGGAAGGAGCGGCTCGGCCCAGCCTAGGCGAGGCGGCGGCGCGAGGCTGCGGCCCGGCTGGCGAGGCCCGTGCGGATATTCGGTGCGGCCTGGCGGATCGGCGCCTGGCGACTGTATGGGCCGGCCCACCTGGCGACCGAGATGGCGACCGCGGGGCGGCAGGGAGATCCGTCCTCGAGCGACGAATCGAAGGAGGGAGGCGGCGGCTGGCAATGCGGGACGGGAGTGGGCCGGCTGGAACGGGCCGCTGGGCCGGGAGATCGGCGGATCGGGGCGTTGACCTCGATCGATCTGGATCGGATCGGGTCGCAGCTCGCCCGATCGAGGGAAGCGGTGGCGCTGCTCCTCGAGGCTTCGAGCGGAAGGGCTGAGCGAGGGGAGGGCCGGCGTCCGGAACTGCGGGGAGAGGCGGATCGGCGCGAAGAGGAGTTCCGGCGGCTTGAGGAGGTGGTGAGGTGAGAGGAGGGTGGAGAGGAGGTACTCCGGCGAGGTGAGGTGGCGGCGGCGAGGTTCTCCGGCGAGATTCCGGCAAACTCTCCGGCGAGGTGGTGGTGGCTGGAGGAAGAAGAAGGTGGGGGCTAGGGTTTCCTTGAATTGGGGCAAAAATTGGGGGAGTGGACAAATATATAGGCACAAGGAGCTAGGGTTGTCCAAATGGAGTGTGGTTTTCGGCCACGCGATTAGAATTGGATGGTCTAGATGATAGGAGGGGTTTGGAGTGGTTTGGTGGGCTGTTGGAGGGATGTCTTGGGCCTCAAAGTGGAGGCACTTTGAGCCCACGGAAATAACTGTTGGGGTAGCAAACGAGCTCCAAACGCGACGAGATTTGACAGGCGGGTTACACACATCAAAACAACAACACACGACAAGTCTCGCGCCAAACCGGTAATGTTACACGGCCAAACACCAAAGTAGGCCTCGGGGATGCCACGGACACGTGAGGGAGCTCCGGAACACGAAACGGACAACGGGAAGGAACACATGGAACCGTATGCAACCGACAACACAAATGCAATGCGATGCACATGACTACATGATATGAATGAATGCCACACACGCACACAACAAAACGACGAAAACCTGAAAGACGAAGAACCCGGAAATGGAAATAGATGAAGCCAGAGATATATTATATGCCCAAAAGGGAAAGTATTACATCCGGGGCATTACAAACTCTCCTCTACTACAAAAAGATCTCGTGCCGAGATCTTGGACTGGAAAAAGAAAGGGTACTCGGAACGAAGTTGATCTTCTCGTTCCCACGTAGCTTCTCGGTCGGTATGGTGTGACCACTTGACTTTCAAGAATTTGATGGACTTGTTGCGGGTCTTGCGCTCAGTTTCTTCGAGAATAGCAACGGGATGCTCTCGGTAGGACAAATCTTGTTGAAGATCAATCTCTTCAAACAGAATCATGCGTTCAGGTGCCTTGAAGCATTTGCGGAGTTGAGACACATGAAACACATCATGAACATTGGCGAAGTTGGGAGGGAGCTCAAGTTGATAGGCTAGGTCGCCTCTTTTGCCAAGGATCTTGAAAGGCCCGACGTATCTAGGAGCAAGCTTTCCTTTGATACTGAATCTTTGGGTTCCTTTCATAGGAGAAACACGGAGATAGACATGATCACCAATGTTGAAGGCCAAATCACGATGCTTGCCGTCATAGTAGCTCTTCTGACGCGACTGAGCGGCCTTGAGATTCTCACGTATGACTTTGCACATTTCTTCGGCTTCTGAGATCAAGTCATTGCCAAGAAGTTGACGTTCTCCTGTCTCAGACCAGTTGAGAGGGGTACGGCACTTTCTGCCATAGAGGATTTCAAACGGGGCTTTGCCTGCACTTGCTTGGAAGCTGTTGTTGTAAGAGAACTCGGCAAATGGAAGGCAATCTTCCCATTTCATGCCAAAATATATGACACAGGCTCTGAGCATGTCTTCTAGAATCTGATTCACTCTCTCGACTTGACCACTTGTCTGAGGGTGAAAAGCAGTGCTGAACCTGATCTTAGTGCCCATGGCAGACTGAAAGGAGTCCCAGAACTTTGAAGTGAACAAACTTCCACGGTCTGAGGAGATGACTTGAGGGATGCCATGTAAGGACACATATCTGGAAGTATACAATTCTGCAAGTTGAGCTGCATTGATGGATTCTTTGACTGGAAGGAAGTGAGCGACTTTGGTAAGCTTGTCAATCACCACGAAGATAGAATCATTCCCTCTCTTGGACTTAGGAAAGCCAGTGACGAAATCCATTTCAGTGTGGTCGAATTTCCACTCGGGAATAGGAAGAGGTTGGAGAAGACCGGCTGGACGTTGATGCTCTGCCTTCACTCTTCTGCAGACATCACATTCATTCACGAATCGGGCAATCTCCCTTTTCATGCATGTCCACCAGTAAGATTGCTTGAGGTCTTGGTACATCTTGATACTACCAGGATGAATGGAAAGGAGAGAATCATGCGCTTCTTCCATTATGAGCTTCCTGAGATCACCTTTGGGAACGACGAGTCTGTCCTCAAAGAACAAGGTATCTCTCTCATCAACACGATAGCACTTGTATTTAGGAGTGCCCTTTGCAATACCATGTTTCACCTTCTGCACCATGGCATCACTGAGTTGGGCCTCACGGACCTGATCTTCCAAGGTAGGAGCAACTTGAAGATTTGCAAGAAAACCCTGCGGAACAACTTGGAGGTTGAGCTTCCTGAATGCTTCACAAAGCTCAGGCTGGAACGGCTTGATAAGAAGGCTGTTGCAATATGCCTTTCTGCTCAAAGCATCTGCAATCACATTCACCTTGCCAGGAGTGTATTCAATGCTGGGATCATACTCTTGGATCATTTCAACCCAACGAGTCTGGCGGAGGTTCAGATTCGGCTGTGTGAAGATGTACTTCAAGCTCTTGTGATCGGTGAAGATGTCGACTTTTCTGCCCAACAACAGATGTGTCCACGTAATCAAAGCATGTACCACAGCTTCTAGTTCGAGATCATGTGTGGGATAGTTCTTCTCACTTGGCTTCAGCTGACGAGAAGTATAAGCCACAATTCTCTTGTCTTGCATAAGCACACCACCAAGACCTTGAAGAGAAGCATCACAGAATACTTCGCAGGGCTTGGATTCATCTAGAGGAGTAAGAACTGGAGCAGAGACGAGCTTTTCTTTGAGAGTTTTGAATGCCACTTCACACTCTGGAGACCAATAGTACTTGACATTCTTCTGCAGCAAGTTGGAAAGAGGCTTGGCAATCTTGGAGAAGTTCTCAACGAACCTTCTGCAATAACTGGCAAGACCAAGAAAGCTTAGGAGTTGCTTGACGTTCTGAGGAGCTTCCCAGTTGACAATTGCTTCAACTTTCTCGGGGTTTACCGCAATACCGTCAGCGGAGATGATATGGCCCAGGTACAAAACCTTATCGAGCCAAAACTCGCACTTGGAGAACTTTGCATAGAACTTGTGCTCACGGAGTCGGTCAAGAACCAGACGTAAGTGCTTTTCGTGATCTTCTTCATTCTTGGAAAATACCAGAATATCATCCAGATACACAAGCACAAACTCGCCGGTGTAGGGGTTGAAGATGTAGTGCATCATTCTCGAGAAGGTAGGAGGAGCATTGGCGAGAACAAAGGACATGACCGTATACTCATATGAGCCGTAGCTCGTTCTGAAGGCAGTCTTGGGGATGTCTTCCTCGCGAATGCGAATTTGGTGATAGCCCATTCGGAGATCGAGCTTAGAGAACACTTTAGCTCCTTTGAGCTGCTCGAACAGTTCATTGATGTTGGGGAGCGGATACTTGTTCTTTATAGTCTTCTTGTTCAATGGCCGGTAATCAACGCAGAGGCGCTCCGTGCCATCCTTCTTCTTGACAAATAAGACACCACAGCCCCAAGGAGACGTACTAGGCGTGATGAGACCCATACGCTCCTGTTCATCAAGCTGCTTCTTCAATTCCTTCAATTCTTTAGGAGAGAGCTTGTACGGACGCCGGCATGCTGGCTCAGTACCCGGCTCGAGTTCAATGACGAATTCCACCTTACGGTGTGGAGGCATGCCTGGAAGTTCTTCAGGAAAGACGTCTTGGTATTCGTTAACCACCGGAATTTGAGAGATGGCATTAATCTCGCCCTTATCATTGAGAGAGAAAAGCCTGATAGTGTTATCCATGGAGGCGAAGATAATCACATCTTCATCAGGATGAGTAATCTTGACTTCCTTCTGTGCACAATCAATGTGAGCATCATGCTGAGAAAGCCAGTCCATCCCGAGGATGAGGTCAATGTCGGAATTACCAAGAACCACCGGTTTAGCCAAAAAGCGATAATCACCCATGCGAATAGAAACATCCGGAGCATAGACACTAGAAGTCATAATTCTGCCCGGAGAAACAACTTGCAACTTCTGAGGCAAATTTGAAGTGACAACATCGTGCTTGGATGGAAATGGACAAGACATGACAGAACATGAAGCGCCCGAATCAAACAACACTTTAGCTGGAAAAGAGTTAAATGAGAGGTTACCCAAAATGACATCAGAAGAATTCTCCGCTTGTGCTGCATTCATCAGATTCACCCTTGCTGCCTTTGGATCATGCTTGACAATAGCGGTACTGAAAGTGCAACTAATCCCCGGGTGGTTTTGGCAATTAATAACAACATATATATAATTGAACTAATAGCTACTTGAGAATTATTTCAGAGAAGTTCAGTGATATGGGTATGGCAATGACTGAAGAAGTGGACCCCTCAAAATGCTAAGGCAAGCATTGGCAAAAGCTCAAGACTCCATTTTTGGTTTAGTGATCCAAGATCACATTGAGTCCATAGGAAAAGCCAATACTATTAAAAGGGGATGAGGTTGAGTTGATGATCTGGTTGCTCAAGTGCTTAGTGATATATCTCCTTCAACTATCAGCAACCTTCACTACAAAATACACTCATAAGTAATCTCGGTCCCACCGATTTTCCAAACTCAGTCACACCGAGATGAACCACCTCAGCCATAAGCCAAACCCTAGAAAAATCGGATATTCCGAGTTTGAGATCGGTCTCACCGAAACATGGGCTGCCAAGCTTCTGTAACCGTTTGTCATCAAATCGGAATAACCGAGATGATATTTTCGGTCCCACCGAAACTGGCATGTTCCTGTCTTTGCTCAAATCGGAATAACCGAGATGGTATTTTCGGTCCCACCGAAAACCCCAACGTTCACATTATTTGAACTTTCGGTCTGACCGAGTTGTTCACTTCGGTCTCACCGAGATTGCTCAATTATGTGTGTAACGGTTGGATTTTGTGTGGAGGCTATATATACCCCTCCACCCCCTCTTCATTCGTGGAGAGAGCCATCAGAAAGAACTACCACTCCTACCTTACACTTTCTGAGAAGAGAACTACCTATCCTTGTGTTGAGATCAAGTTGCTCCACTCCCACCATATGAAACTTGATTTCTAACCTTCCCAAGTTGCTTTCCACTCAATCCTTTCTTCCACCATAGCCAAATCAGTGAGGAGAGTTGAGTGTTGGGGAGATTATCATTTGAAGCACAAGAGCAAGGTGTTCATCATCATCTACAACATCTATTACCTTTTGGAGGGTGGTGCCTCCTAGATTGGTTAGGTGTCGCTTGGGAGCCTCCGTCATTGAGATGTGGAGTTGAACCAAGAAGTTTGTAAGGGCAAGGAGATCGCCTACTTCGTGAAGATCTACCCCGAGTAAGGCTAGCCCTCCGTGGGCGTAGGCCATGATGGAATAGACAAGGTTGCTTCTTCGTGGACCCTTCGTGGGTGGTGCCCTCCGTGGACTCGCGCAGCCGTTACCCTCCGTGGGTTGAAGTCTCCATCAACGTGGATGTACGATAGCACCACCTATCGGAACCACGGGAAAAATCACCGCGTCTCCAAATTGCGTTTGCTCTTCTCCACCTCTCTTTACTACATGTGCAATTTACTTTCCGCTGCCTATACTCTAGAATTGCATGTGTAGGGTGATACTTGACTTGATCATAATTGTGAATCTGCCAAAAACTGTTCTTGATCAAAAGGCAGAATTTTTATACCTACAAGTAGTCTAATCACCCCCCTCTAGACATACTTTCGATCCTACAGGTACCGACAGGAGGAGGAGGCGGAAGGCGCCTTGGGTTGTTGCACTTGTTGGAATAGTGACCCTTCTGGCCACACTTGTAGCAAGTCATCTCAGAAAGTGGACGAGTAGGAGGAGCACTTAGTCTTGGAGCCTGGAACTGCTGCTTGGACTGCTTGTTGGAGTTGGGTGGGTGGGAGAAACCACGACCACTAGAGTTCTTGTTGTTGTTGGAGTTGTTGTAAGGAGCTCGAATCACTGGAGGAGGAGGAAGCCAAAATTTCTGTTGTTTCGCAGCCACTTGTGAAGATGAGGAGGAGTGAACGGCATCTCGAATCCTCTTTTTAGAAGCCTCCATCTTAAGCTGAGCTGCCTCTTGTTTCAAAGCCATGTTATAGAATTTGTCGAACTCATCGGGCTCGAACAAGGTGAGAGCAAGTTGAAGTTCATCTTTGAGAATCCGCGGAACTGATAGATCTTGCTCTTGGCATCTGGTATGTCTTGCTTAGCATAGCGGGCGAGGTTTTGGAACTTGACATTATACTAGTAGACAGACATAGAGCCCTGCTCCAGGTTGCGGAATTGCTCACGCATACCCTCGATGACACTTGTTGGAATGTGGTGAGAGCGAAAGTCCTTGCAGAAATCCTCCCAAGAGATCACACGACCTGGCCTGGAGTCTTTGTACTGCTGCCACCAGTCAGCTGCTTGGTCTTTGAGTTGGAAGGCTGCAAACTTCACATAATCCTCTTCTCTTACGTTACTGCACTCAAAATGCTTCTTGATATCGGTGATCCAATCTTCAGCATCAAGAGGGTCGACACAGTAACTGAAAGCTTTTGGATTATTGGCCAAGAACTGGTTGAGAGTAGCATGGTGCTGTTGGTTGAAGAAGTTGCCTTGATTCCCTGGAACACCCTGATTAGCTTGATTAGCTTGCATCTGCTGCATCATCTGCATCAACATCTGAGTGTTCTAATTTGTAGTCTGCATAATCGCTCTCCAAGCCTCAGACGGAGGAGGAGGGGAAGGAGGACGATCTGGGACCTCTTCACCCTCTGGGTTAGCGTTGGGAATTCGTTTCGGAGCCATCCTGAAAGAGATGACCACGAATCAGCAATTGATTGAAAGAATGTATAAGCTGAATCAACGGATTGAAATGCAACATAGTCTTCACAATAATCATTCGAACAAGAGGAACGAATGAAATTCTCAGTTAAATGATAACATCAATCTTCACGAGAAGCCACATAGGGGACAAAAGGTAAATAAGAAAACAACAAGGTACGGATGGAAACAAACACAAGATAGGAGCTTCGTTCTAACATCTTTGTGCTGAAAGCTTATGAACGCGTTACGAAAGGGTTTTGCAATCTCCGGATCAGCATAGCCAAGGACCCTTTAAGATGCAACTCCCGATCGGAACATCGGTCATAAAACCACTTCACTCAATGTAGAACCCCGAACTCGCTAACCCGCATTCGTTGGAAGAATGCCTACGATCTACTGGATAACCCACCTATGAATTTCTGAAAGATTCCAGTTATGCAATCAGGTGTTGGGGATACAGGGGAAGCACCGCGCAATCAACTCTAAACCTACATCCAGCTGTATCCATCCTTCAACACATAACCAGTCTTTCTCGGAAACCGTCTACCTCGGACCTTCGAAAAGCATCCACTATACCAAGCTATGGCAATACTCCCGAACTACCTCCCCAGTACTGGGTGATGTCGGGGTTATCTTGCCACTAACCGTATAGGAGAGATTTTCGATGTCGGCCGTCTTAAGTATTTAGTACTGCCGCGATATGCTTGTGACGACAATACCCCGAAGCTCAACTCCCCGGGACACTGCCACAACCCCTAATGTCAGGAGGCATCGATAACAATATTCTCATCACAAGAACATCGAAACAATCCCACAATACTCGCGAGATTCCTAAAAAAAAATTGGTGCAATTTTTGAAAGTAGAAGAGGCAAGAGTAGACGTCAGGAGTCCTCACCAGAGAGAAAGGGGATGAGAAGCACACGAAATCCTACTCTCCGATATAATATAGGACTCAAAATATTTTCAGTGTGTGCCTAGACTCGACCGTCAACGATTCGATCAATCAGTGGGGGCTCCTAGGTCGGAGAAGGCTCTGATTACCAACTTGTAATGCCCAGGATGGGACTATATCTCCTACGTGTCGAGGCACGACTTAGAGACATAACCCCATGCTGGAATGATCGCAAGTTTGGTATCTTTGCACAACTCATGTAAAAGATGGGGATGGAAAACATAAAATAGTTGGCTTACACTCGCCACGTCACACAAATACATTACATGCTTCAATCATCATACAAAAGAACATCACAACCCATCTAAGGGTAAACTCCAAATGAGAAGATACCAAACATAAATTAAATCCACAGGTCGGATCGAATCCTAGTAGAAGAACCACTACTGATCATCAGGATAACGAACATAGTAACGGCTACACTCCTTGTCGTACTCCCGGTCTAGCTCGGTGCCATCACCTGGATAGCTCACCATCGGACCTGCATCTGGTGTGGTGAAGTAACTGTGAGCCACAGAGGACTCAGCAATCCCGTTCCCGGGTAACATGACTATCTAAGCCTTGGGTGTGGAACAAGGCTGAAGAAAGAATAAGAAAGTGGTTGCAGCAGCACTAGCCTAGCTTACGTGAAAGAGAGCGAGAAGAGAAGGCGCCTCGGTCGAGATATGATCACTAAGTGTTCCTAAACTAATCAAGTCAAACATAACCCCACCGTGTTCATCTCCCGAAACCCCTTTCGGAAAATGACAGTCACGATACACACGCTGGTAGTGTATTGGTTCAATGTGTCAAGTTTTCTACAACCGGATATTAACAAGCTCCCATCTGCCACATAACCGCGGGCACGGCTTTCGAAAGTTCATAACCCTGCAGGGGTGTTCCAACTTGGCCCATGACAAGCCCACGATCCGCGGAGTCGCAACTCCAAGGTGGGAAGACCCGAGTATTCTCGGAATCCCGTGCTCAAGATACTCCGAACTAAGGTAAGGCTAATCCAGCAAATCCTCCCGGCGTACCGACACCCTGACAATAGCCGCGCGTATCTAGTCTCATGCCACGACCGGATGGGCGATTCTACAGGTTTATATCAATCCTTGAGTTTCCTCGTGGTGACCCCACAGACTCCCCGTTTCAGACCAACACTCATGAGGAGCACTGGCCCGGGGTTGTTGATTAAGAACTCGGGTTTGCAAGACCCTATGCAAGTTTATTAGTTATTAGGCGAATAGTACCAATGGTGGGACTTGCTGGAAAAGACTTAGCACTTAGCGGTTTATCGAGGGGGCCCCATAAACCCCAACCGTGTGAGGAACGCATAATCAAGGAACATAACACCGGTTTATACGGTTCCTAGCGGCATGAGTGGAACAAATCACCAAGCAAAAGGCTTAGCCTTCCACCCATTACCAATATATAGATGATTTCATTTAAAGCATTATTATAGTGTGATATAACCCAACAAACTTCAACATGAAGCAAGCATCTTCAAACTTCACCTGCAACTAGCAATGCTATAAGAGGGGCTGAGCGAAGCCTACGTATAGCCAATCAATGGTTTGCATAGGTAGGGTGGTTAGAAATGATCATGGTTACAAGTAGGAGGCTGACATGAAAGACATGGGCATCGAGGCAAAACTATAGATCGAGACTTCTAGCAATAGGCAAAAATAGTAATGGTATCCGGGTTCGGTCATCTTGCCTGAAGAGTTGTCATTCGGATCGTAAGAGGTGTCCTCGTTCTCAAGCTTGGTAGTAACCTCGTGCTCGTACTCGGTCTCAGCTTCCGGCTCTAAACAATACAACCACACAAGGCACGAATCAACAAGATGCAATGCGCACACAAAAATGATGGATGCACTATGGGAGCACACGGAGCATGGAAAATTGCACTCAAGCAAAATACTTCAAAACAATATAACAATAGGATATTATGAATCTACACGAAAAATCAATCAAGTTTCATATAAGACTTGCTGCAATCGGAGCTACGGGCTAAAAGTTACACACAAAACAATAAACATGCGAAAGCTGAAAATTACAGCAACATAGCAACTTCGGAGCACTAGATAAATAAGCTACAACACTCAAACATCATGGAAAAGAGCATGAACACACACTAGACATATCCTACAGAAAATAAGTCCATTGGTGCACCCCCAAAGGAGCCACGGATCAATAGCAACAAGCTTGGACATATTGAACTTGACAACAAAATCCTGACAGCAGTAATTTATTGCAACTTTGGAGCAAAAGTTAAATATGCTACAGCCACTCAAATAAGCATGTGAGAGCATGAATGGATATCCAACAATATATACTACAAGGAATCATCAAGAGTCACCCCAAAACTATCATGGTTTGTCCTAGAACAACAAGCAAACATGGCATCTGGAAATTACAGATTCCAGACTTAGTGAAATTACAGTTTCATCATGGCATCTTTGAGAGCTAATTTAAGTCACCGCAAAACTAAACATGGCAAGTGGTAAGCACCACATCAAAGTACACATGATGGTGATTCCAAAACACCTAAGCATGCATCATGGAGATAAACACAACGATAGCAATGAGCTCTTCAAGTTGGCATTTCATAACAAGTCTAACAACATCACAGCCACATGGCATTTTGCAACGGAGATAAACATGGCAAGATTAAATCTATCATGCAAGTCTAAGCATTCATCATGTAGAGCATGACAAGACGAACACGTGGACATGTCATTTGCATCATTCGGATAAACGAGCACCAAGTTATCACTATGCAAAGGTGGCATGAAAAATAACTACAAACAGCAGTTTTTATCACGATGCACTCTTGCAACAGAATTTTAAGCACCTAGATGAACTCAAACATGTATGGCACAATGGAATGCAATGTAGTACATGTTCCCATGAACGTCTGGACACCTCATTTGCGCAAAACGGACCATCACACAAAAAGTTATCGCAGTTTGAAAATTGCATCAGACAACAATAACACAGGGACTTAGAGAATTTAGAAGTCAACCTCTCAGATCTGAAGAAGACGAAGCGGATCGGGCCTACGCGGATCGGGCGCGGGGCACTGGCGGATCTGGCCCACGAAGGAGGCCCGACTGGTCCGGCTGGAGGCAGGGCCCCTCGCGCCTGGCGATCGGCGGCTGGGCCGGGAGGCGGCTGGCGGCCTGGAAGGAGCGGCTCGGCCCAGCCTAGGCGAGGCGGCGGCGCGAGGCTGCGGCCCGGCTGGCGAGGCCCGTGCGGAGAGGCGGTGCGGCCTGGCGGATCGACGCCTGGCGACTGGATGGGCCGGCCCACCTGGCGACCGAGCTGGCGACCGCGGGGCGGCTGGGAGATCCGTCCTCGAGCGACGAATCAAAGGAGGGAGGCGGCGGCTAGCAATGCGGGACGGGAGTGGGCCGGCTGGAACGGGCCGCTGGGCCGGGAGATCGGCGGATCGGGGCGTTGACCTCGATCGATCTGGATCGGATCGGGTCGCAGCTCGCCCGATCGAGGGAAGCGGCGGCGCTGCTCCTCGAGGCTTCGAGCGGAAGGGCTGAGCGAGGGGAGGGCCGGCGTCGGGAACTGCGGGGAGAGGCGGATCGGCGCAAAGAGGAGTTCCGGCGGCTTGAGGAGGTGGTGAGGTGAGAGGAGGGTGGAGAGGAGGTACTCCGGCGAGGTGAGGTGGCGGCGGCGAGGTTCTCCGACGAGATTCCGGCGAACTCTCTGGCGAGGTGGTGGTGGCTGGAGGAAGAAGAAGGTGGGGGCTAGGGTTTTCTTGAATTGGGGCCAAAATTAGGGGAGTGGACAAATATATAGGCACAAGGAGCTAGGGTTGTCCAAATAGAGTGTGATTTTCGGCCACGCGATTAGAATTGGATGGTCTAGATGATAGGAGGGGTTTGGAGTGGTTTGGTGGGCTGTTGGAGGGATGTCTTGGGCCTCAAAGTGGAGGCACTTTGAGCCCACGGAAATAACTGTTGGGGTAGCAAACGAGCTCCAAACGCGACGAGATTTGACAGGCGGGTTACACACATCAAAACAACATCACACGACAAGTCTCGCGCCAAACCGGTAACGTTACACGGCCAAACACCAAAGTAGGCCTCGGGGATGCCACGGACACGTGAGGGAGCTCCGGAACGCAAAACGGACAACGGGAAGGAATGCGTGGAACCGGATTCAACCGACAACACAAATGCAATGCGATGCACATGACTACATGATATGAATGAATGCCACACACGCACACAACAAAACGACGAAAACCCAAAAGACGAAGAACCCGGAAATGGAAATAGATGAAGCCAGAGATATATTATATGCCCAAAAGGGAAAGTATTACATCCGGGGCATTACACTCGACCCCTGAAGGTCAAAGGTCCCTTAGGACAGCAACGGTCTGACATTCATTCCATGACAATGAATGCCTTTACCACTCTTTATTGCAGGCGTTATTTGTAACACCCTGCCTTTATGTACATTGAACCCTTTGTAACATGGGGATGGCTGGGGTCTTGGCAAACTCTATATAAGCCACCCCCTCCTCCAGTATAAGGGTCCGCACCCCCTGTAACTCAAACACCCATATACATTCCAGTCGACCGCCTCTGGGCACCGAGACGTAGGGATTTTACTTCCTCCGAGAAGGGCATGAACTCGTAAACATCCTGTGTACAATCTCACCGTAGCTAGGACCTTGCCTCCTCTTACGTACCCCCTACTCGTACTGTCAGACTTAGAACCACGACAGTTGGCGCCCACCATGGGGCAGGTGTCTTAGCGAATTCTGGTGAGGTTGCAAACTTTTCTCCGACCTCTGTCATCATGGTTTCCGGCGGTGTTCTAGCGCTGGGCCACGAGATCCGACTCGGCGTGCTTGTCTTCATCGCCGACGACCCCGCTTGGCTCCAGGAGGCCCCCTCGACGTCGAGGCGTTGCCCGTCCGTGGGGTCACGCACTTCCGTACCAGCGCCTGCGGCGTCCTTCTCCGGCAGCCGTCGACTCAGTACCGGCCGACTCCTTTATCGTCCATTGTCCCCGCTGGACACCGCCACAAGCGATCTGTTCGCTCGCGGCTCTAGCGGTGGGTGAAACACACGGTGGCCCGCCAGACGGCCACCCCTCAAGTTGCGGCCATCGAGCCCGACGAATACCTCTACGGGCCGGTCGATCCGTCGATTGAGCCCACAGATTCGCTTTCCGAGTGCGGGAGTAGCGATCCCGCAGCCGAAGTTCTCATGGTCGACTCACGTCGTAGTCTGCCATGATACCCTCACGGCAGAGACGGCGGCAGCGGCAACGGTCAGTCATTCGACCACGACGGGTACATTCCCCAACCCCTCACTGCTGAGCAGAGGGACGAGCTCTGCCGCCGCAATGAAGACGCACTTTTCACCCCTATCGTGGGGGACTCCCTAGAGGCTCGGGCCCTGGAAGCCATGCGCCTAGCCACCGTGGCCGAGCGCGCGCGACTGGAGAATATCCATCGCTCACTTGACGAACGGGCCCGCCGACTGATTCCCGAATCCAGTCAACGGCCGCGGCAGTCGTTCCCGCGTGAGACTCAGGTGTTCCGGACACCCGTCCAGAACCTTGAAGCCGCGGCTCGCATCGTGGATTCTATCTAGCCGTCTCTGTCGGAGGCTGGGAGAGGCTTGCAGCAGATCTGGGCGCTGCTCCGGACGGCAGGAGAGCAGAACACGACTGTCTCTCAGTCGCGCAATAGGATTCATAGCAGATCAGTTACAGCATACATTGTTTGGTCAGCTCACAGCCCCAGATCGCCCCCGAGGTGTGAAGACCGTGGGCCCCGTTGAGACCGGCATCTGGGTCGGAATGATGAGCAGTATGATCGTCGACCCGGTCACAATGACCGCCGTCGAGTGCCTACGCCTCCTCCGGGAAGCGGATCGTACTCGCCCAGGCGACACAAAGGCAGGCGCTTACGCGACGACGAGCGGAGGATTCCCCCAGATCCCAGAAGGCCTGGCTTTGATGCAAGATATATTCTTGTGCAGGGGCTGGTCGACAGAACAGAGCGTACAGAGAAGAGCAAGGCAGAGATCGTCCGAGTGGAAGCCGAGCGTCTGTCTCTGGGCCCGAATGCTTTAGTAGTGCCATTAGGGCCGCTGAGGTCCCCCAAACTTCAGGTTTGCGGCGGGAGTAATAAGTTCACCGGCGAGTCAAAGCCAGACACCTGGCTCGAAGATTACTGAGTGGCTGCGCAGATCAGGGGCGACAACGATGACGTGGCCATGAAGCACCTTCCCCCGATGTTAGGCGGCTCGGCCCGGGCGTGGTTAAATCAGTTGGCCCCTGGGAGCATTTACAGCTGGGAAGAGCTGGCCCGAGTGTTTATCAGGACCTTTGAAGGCACCTGCAAACGGCCCACAGGGCTTGCGGAGTTGCAACACTGCGTGCAGAAACCGAATGAAACCCTGAGAGATTACATCCAAAGGTGGACCACCTTGCATCACACTGTGGAGAACTTATTGTTGGGGATCGTGGCAGAAAATCAAAAATTTTCCTACGCGTCACCAAGATCTATCTATGGAGTAATCTAGCAACGAGCATAAAGGAGAGTGAGTGCATCTACATACCCTTGTAGATTGCGAGCGGAAGCGTTCAAGAGAACGGGGATGATGGAGTCGTACTCGTCGTGATCCAAATCACCGATGATCCTAGCGCCGAACGGACGGCACCTCCGTGTTCAACACATGTACGGAGTGGGGACGTCTCCTCCTTCTTGATCCAGCAAGGGGGGAGGAGAGGTTGATGGAGATCCAGCAGCACGACGGCGTGGTGGTGGAAGTAGCGGGATTCCAGCAGGGCTTCGCCAAGCGCTGCGGGAGGAGGGAGATGTGTCACGGGAGGGAGAGGGAGGCGCCAGGGCTTGGGGTGCTGCTCCCATGCGCCTCCCCACTATATATAGGGGTGGAGGGGGCTGGTTTCTTGCCCTCCAAGTCCATTGGGGCGTTGGCAAAGGTGGGGGAAAGAAATCCCATCATTTCCTTTCCCCACCGATTGTTATCCCCCCTTTTTAGGGATCTTGATCTTATCCCTTCGGGATATGATCTTATTCCTTCTAAGGGGGGATCTTGGTGCGCCTTGACCAGGGGTGTGGGGCCTTGCCCCCACTACCCACGTTCATGTGGGTCCCCCCATGCAGGTGGGCCCCACTTCGGAACCTTCTAGAACCTTCCCGGTACAATACCGAAAAATCCCGAACATTTTCCGGTGGCCAAAATAGAACTTCCTATATATAAATCTTTACCTCCGGACCATTCCGGAACTCCTCGTGACGTCCGGGATCTCATCCGGGACTCCGAACAACTTTCGGGTTTCCGCATACTTATATCTCTACAACCCTAGCGTCACCGAACCTTAAGTGTGTAGACCCTACGGGTTCGGGAGACACGCAGACATGACCGATACGACTCTCCGGTCAATAACCAACAGCGGGATCTGGATACCCATGTTGGCTCCCACATGTTCCACGATGATCTCATCGGATGAACCACGATGTCAAGGATTCAATCAATCCCGTATACGATTCCCTTTGTCTATCGGTATAGCACTTGCCCGAGATTCGATCGTCGGTATACCGATACCTTGCTCAATCTCGTTACCGGGAAGTCTCTTTACTCGTTCCGTAACACATCATCCCGTGATCAACTCCTTGATCACATATTGTGCACATTATGATGATGTCTTACCGAGTGGGCCCAGAGATACCTCTCCGTCATACGGAGTGACAAATCCCAGTCTCGATTCGTGCCAACCCAAAAGACACTTTCGGAGATACCTGTAGTGCACCTTTATAGCCACCCAGTTACGTTGTGACGTTTGGTACACCCAAAGCATTCCTACGGTATCCGGGAGTTGCACAATCTCATGGTCTAAGGAAAAGATACTTGACATATAGAAAAGCTTTAGCATACGAACTACACGATCTGTGCTAGGCTTAGGATTGGGTCTTGTCCATCACATCATTCTCCTGATGATGTGATCCCGTTATCAACGACATCCAATGTCCATGGTCAGGAAACCGTAACCATCTATTGATCAACGAGCTAGTCATCTAGAGGCTTACTAGGGACATGGTGTTTGTCTATGTATCCACACATGTATCTGAGTTTCCTATCAATACAATTCTAGCATGGATAATAAACAATTATCATGAACAAGGAAATATAATAATAACCAATTTATTATTGTCTCTAGGGCATATTTCCAACAGTCTCCCACTTGCACTAGAGTCAATAATCTAGTTCACATCGCCATGTGATTAACACTCATAGGTCACATCGCCATGTGACTAACATCCAAAGAGTTCACTAGAGTCAGTAATCTAGTTCACATCAATATGTGATTAACACTCAATGAGTTCTGGGTTTGATCATGTTATGCTTGTGAGAGAGGTTGTAGTCAATGGGTCTGCAACATTCAGATCGCTATGTACTTTGCAAAACTTTATGTCATATCGTAGATGCTGCTACCACGTTCCACTTGGAGCTATTCCAAACTGTTGCTCCATTATACGTATCCGGTATCTCTACTCAAAGTTATCCGGATAGGTGTTAAGCTTGCATCGACGTAACTCTTTACGTCGAACTCTTTATCACCTCCATAACCGAGAAACATTTCCTTATTCCTCCAAAGATAATTTTTGACCACTATCTGGTGATCCACTCCTGGATCACCTTTGTACCCTCTTGCCAGACATGTGGCAAGGCACACATCAGGTGTGGTACTCATCATGGCATACCGTATAGAGCCTATGACAAAAGCATAGGGGACGACCTTCGTCCTTCCTCTTCCTTCTGCCGTGGTCAAGTTTTGAGTCTTACTCAACTTCACACCTTATAACTCAGGTAAGAATTCCTTCTTTAACTGACCTATTTTGAACTCCTTCAAAATCATGTCAAAGGTGTGTGTTCCTTTTGAAAGTATCATCAGACGTCTTGATCTATCTCTATAGATCTTGATGCCCAATATGTAAGAAGCTTTATCCAGGTCTTCCTTTGAAAAACTCCTTTCAAACAACCCTTTACGCTTTCCAGAAATTCAACATCATTTCGGATCAACCATATGTCATTCACATATACTTATCAGAAATGTTGTAGTGCTCCCACTCACTTTATTGCAAATACAAGTTTCTAAAAAACTTTGTATACCCAAAAACTTTGATCACTCCATCAAAGTGTATATTCCGACTCCGAGATGCTTGCTCTAGTCCATGGAAGGATCGCTGGAGCTAGCATACCTTTTAGCATCCTTAGGATCGACAAAACCTTTCTGATTGTATCACATACAACCTTTCTTTAAGAAAACTGGTAAGGAAACTTGTTTTGTCATCCATCTGCCAGATTTCATAAATGCAGCTAATGCTAACATGATTCCGACGGACTTAAGCACCGCTACGGGTGAGAAAATCTCATCGTAGTCAACTCCTTGAACTTGTGGAAAACTCTTCGCCACAAGTCGAGCTTCATAGACGGTGACATTACCGTCCACGTCCGTCTTAGTCTTAAAGATCCATTTGTCTCAATGGCTTGCCGATCATAGGGCAAGTCCACCAAAGTCCATACTTTGTTTTGATACATGGATCCTATCTCGGATTTATCGGTTTCTAACCATTTGTCGGAATATGGACCCACCATCGCTTCTCCATAGTTCGTAGGTTCATTGTTGTCCAACAACATGACATTTAAGACAGGATCATCGTACCACTCAGGAGTAGTACTTATCCTTGTCGACCTACGAGGTTTGATAGCAACTTGATCCGAAACTTCATGATCACTATCATTAGTTTCCTCTTCAACAGTCGTAGGTTCCACAGAAACATCTTTCTGTGTTGCACTACTCTCCGGTTGAAGTGAGGGTTCGAAAACCTTATCAAGTTCTATCTTCCTCCCACTCAATTCTTTCGAGAGAAACTCTTTCTCGAGAAAGGACCCGTTCTTAGTGACAAACATTTTTGTCCTTGGATCTGAGATAGAAGGTATACCCAACCGTTACCAGTGGGTATCCCATGAAGATGTATTTGTCCGCTTTGGGTTCGAGCTTTTCCCGGCTGAAGCCATAAGCCTCGCAGCCCCAAACATTGAGAAACGACAACTACGGTTTCTTGCCAAACCATATGACGTCGTCTCAACGGACTTAGATGGTGCCCTATCAAAAGTGAATGCAGCTGTCTCTAATGCATAACCTCAAAATAATAGCGGTAGATCGGTAAGAGACATCATAGATCGTACCATATCTCATAAGGTTCGATTATGACGTCCAGACACACCATTACGCTGTGGTGTTCTAGGTGGCTTCAACAGCAAGACAATTCCACAATGTCTTAAGTGATTGCCAAACTCACAACTCAGAAAATCTTCCCTTGATCAGATCGTAGGAACATGATCTTCTTGTTATGATGATTCTTAACTTCACTCTGAAATTGCTTGAACTTTTCAAACGTTTCAAACTTTTGCTTCATTAAGTAAATATACCCATATCTACTCAAATCGTCAGTGAAGATGAGAAAATAATGATATCCACCACACGCCTTAATTCTCATTGGATCACACACATCAGCATGTATGATTTCCAACAAGTCACTTGCCCGTTTCATTGTACCTGAAAACGGGGTCTTAGTCATCCTGCCCATGAGGCATGGCTCACATGTGTCAAGCGATTCAAAATCAAGTGACTCCAAACGTCCATCAGCATGGAGTTTCTTCATGCATTTTATGCCAAAATGACCTAAGCGGTAGTGCCACAAGAAAGTGGTACTATCATTATTAACTCTACATCTTTTGGCATTAATATTATCATCATGTGTATTGCTATAATCGAGATTCAATAAACCATTGGGTGCATGACCATAAAGGTATTATTCATGTAAACAGAATAACCATTATTCTCTAACTTAAATGAATAACCGTATTGCAATGAACATGATCTAATCATATTCATGCTCAACGTAGACACCTGATAACATTTATCTAGGTTCAACACTAATCCCGAAAATAGAGGGAGCGTGCGATGGTGATCTTATCATCCTTGGAAACACTTCCAACACATCGTCACCTCGCCCTTAGCTAGTCTCCGTTCAGTCCGTAGCTTTTGCTTCAAGTCACTAAATAGCAACTGAACCGGTATCCAATACCCAGGTGCTACAAGGAGTACTAGTGAGGTACACATCAATAATACGTATAGCAAATATACTTTGTTGAAGTTTCCAGCTATTCTTATCTACCATGTATTTGGGGTAGTTCCGCTACCATGTGACCGTTCCCCTTACAATAGAAGCACTTAGTCTCGAGGTTTGGGTTCAACCATTGGGTTCCTTCATTAGAGCGACAACTGGTTTGCCATTCATGAAGTTTCCCTTCTAGCCCTTGCCCCTTTTTGAAACCAGTGATCTTGTTAAACCATCAACACTTGATGCTCCTTCTTGATTTCTACTTTCGCGGTCTTAAGAACCGCTAATAGCTCCGGGATCATCTCCATCCTTTGCATGTCATAGTTCATCACGAAGTTCTAGTAGCTTGGTGATAGTGTCCAGAGAATTATGTCAACCACTATCTCACCTGGAAGATTAACTCCCACTTGGTTCAAGTGATTTTAGCACCCAGACATTCTGAGCACATGCTCACTAGTTGAGCCATTCTCCTCCATCTTTTTGGCAAAAGAACTTGTCAGAGGTCTCATACCTCTCAACACGGGCATGAGCCTAAAATCCCAATTTCAGCTCTTAGAACATCTCATATGTTCTATGGCGTTCAAAACGTCATTGGAATCCCGATTCTAAGCCGTAAAGTATGGTGCACTAAACTACCAAGTAGTCATCAGGACGTGTCTCTCAGGCGTTCACAACATCCACAGACAACGTTGTAGGGGTTTGCACATCGAGCGGTGCATCAAAGACGTAAGCTTTCTGTGCAGCTGTGAGGACACTCCTCGGACTACGGACCCAGTCCGCATCATTGCTTACAATATCTTTCAACTTAGTCTTTCTCTAGGATCGTATTAAACAGGGAGCTACAACACAGTTATTGGTCTACAACATAATTTGCGAAGACAACTTAGACTATTGTTCATGACAATGAAGTTCATCTAATGAACTCCCACTCAGATAGACATCTCTCTAGTCATCTAAGTGATACATGATCCGAATCGACTAGGCCGTGTCCGATCATCACGTGAGACGGACTAGTCATCAACGGTGAACATCTTCATGTTGATCGTATCTTCTATACGACTCATGTTCGACCTTTCGGTCTTCCGTGTTCCGAGGCCATGTCTGTACATGCTAGGCTCGTCAAGTCAACCCTAAGTGTATTGCGTGTGTAAATCTGGCTTACACCCGTTGTATGCGAACGTTAGAACCTATCACATTCGATCATCACGTGGTGCTTCGGAACAACGAACCTTAGCAACGGTGCACAGTTAGGGGAAACACAATTCTTGAAATTTTAGTGAGAGATCATCTTATTCACTACCGTCGTTCTAAGCAAATAAGATGAAAAACATGATAAACATCACATGCAATTAAATAGTGACATGATATGGCCAATATCATTTTGCTCCTTTTGATCTTCATCTTCGGGGCTCCATGATCATCATTGTCACCGGCATGACACCATGATCTCCATCATCATGATCTCCATCATTGTGTCTTCATGAAGTCGTCTCGCCAAACATTACTTCTACTACTATGGCTAACGTTTAGCAATAAAGTAAAGTAATTACATGGCGTTATTCAGTGACACGCAGGTCATACAATAAATAAGACAACTCCTATGGCTCCTGCCGGTTGTCATTCTCATCGACATGCAAGTCGTGATTCCTATTACAAGAACATGATCAATCTCATACATCACACATATATCATTCATCACATCCTTTTGGCCATATCACATCACATGGCACATGCTGCAAGAACAAGTTAGACGTCCTCTAATTGTTGTTGCAAGTTTTTACGTGGCTGCTATAGGTTTCTAGCAAGAACGTTTCTTACCTATGCCAAAACCACAACGTGATATGCCAATTTCTATTTACCCTTCATAAGGACCCTTTTCATCGAATCCGATCCGACTAAAGTGGGAGAGACAGTCACCCGCTAGCCACCTTATGCAACTAGTGCATGTCAGTCGGTGGAACCTGTCTCACGTAAGAGTACGTTTAAGGTCGGTCCGGGCCGCTTCATCCCACGATGCCGCTGAATCAAGATAAGACTAGTAACGGCAAGAGAATTGACATGATCTACGCCCACAACTACTTTGTGTTCTACTCGTGCAAGATACTACGCATAGACCTAGCTCATGATGCCACTGTTGGGGATCGTGGCAGAAAATCAAAAAATTTCCTACGCGTCACCAAGATCTATCTATGGAGTAATCTAGCAACGAGCATAAAGGAGAGTGAGTGCATATACATACCCTTGTAGATTGCGAGCGGAAGCGTTCAAGAGAACGGGGATGATGGAGTCGTACTCGTCGTGATCCAAATCACCGATGATCCTAGCGCCGAACGGACGGCACCTCCGTGTTCAACACACGTACGGAGTGGGGACGTCTCCTCCTTCTTGATCCAGCAAGGGGGGAGGAGAGGTTGATGGAGATCCAGCAGCACGACGGCGTGGTGGTGGAAGTAGCGGGATTCCAGCAGGGCTTCGCCAAGCGCTGCGGGAGGAGGGAGATGTGTCACGGGAGGGAGAGGGAGGCGCCAGGGCTTGGGGTGCTGCTCCCATGCGCCTCCCCACTATATATAGGGGTGGAGGGGGCTGGTTTCTTGCCCTCCAAGTCCATTGGGGCGTTGGCAAAGGTGGGGGAAAGAAATCCCATCATTTCCTTTCCCCACCGATTGTTATCCCCCCTTTTTAGGGATCTTGATCTTATCCCTTCGGGATATGATCTTATTCCTTCTAAGGGGGGATCTTGGTGCGCCTTGACCAGGGGTGTGGGGCCTTGCCCCCACTACCCACGTTCATGTGGGTCCCCCCATGCAGGTGGGCTCCACTTCGGAACCTTCTAGAACCTTCCCGGTACAATACCGAAAAATCCCGAACATTTTCCGGTGGCCAAAATAGGACTTCCTATATATAAATCTTTACCTCCGGACCATTCCGGAACTCCTCGTGACGTCCGGGATCTCATCCGGGACTCCGAACAACTTTCGGGTTTCCGCATACTTATATCTCTACAACCCTAGCGTCACCGAACCTTAAGTGTGTAGACCCTACGGGTTCGGGAGACACGCAGACATGACCGATACGACTCTCCGGTCAATAACCAACAGCGGGATCTGGATACCCATGTTGGCTCCCACATGTTCCACGATGATCTCATCGGATGAACCACGATGTCAAGGATTCAATCAATCCCGTATACGATTCCCTTTGTCTATCGGTATAGCACTTGCCCGAGATTCGATCGTCGGTATACCGATACCTTGCTCAATCTCGTTACCGGCAAGTCTCTTTACTCGTTCCGTAACACATCATCCCGTGATCAACTCCTTGATCACATATTGTGCACATTATGATGATGTCTTACCGAGTGGGCCCAGAGATACCTCTCCGTCATACGGAGTGACAAATCCCAGTCTCGATTCGTGCCAACCCGACAGACACTTTCGGAGATACCTGTAGTGCACCTTTATAGCCACCCAGTTACGTTGTGACGTTTGGTACACCCAAAGCATTCCTACGGTATCCGGGAGTTGCACAATCTCATGGTCTAAGGAAAAGATACTTGACATATAGAAAAGCTTTAGCATACGAACTACACGATCTGTGCTTGGCTTAGGATTGGGTCTTGTCCATCACATCATTCTCCTAATGATGTGATCCCGTTATCAACGACATCCAATGTCCATGGTCAGGAAACCGTAACCACCTATTGATCAACGAGCTAGTCATCTAGAGGCTTACTAGGGACATGGTGTTTGTCTATGTATCCACACATGTATCTGAGTTTCCTATCAATACAATTCTAGCATGGATAATAAACGATTATCGTGAACAAGGAAATATAATAATAACCAATTTATTATTGCCTCTAGGGCATATTTCCAACACCCATGTATGGATACAATAGGTTGTTAGGCCAACTCTCGCGAAGAAACGGTGATCAAAGAAAATACAAAAATCAACCTAGAGTCCGAATTGATCGAGACTCTCAAAGCAAGTGAGAACAAGCACCGATTTCGTCGTTTTCATAGGCGTTGGAAAGCTATTGGGGAATTGAGGTAATAGGACTTCTAGTTTTTATGATCTGGAGGATTTTACATACGTGCACACACAGGATCACATGCGCGGAAAATTTTGAGCCCAAAAAGGGTCGTCTTGGCCCTCAAAAATGGCCTGCAGGATTGGAAAAAATGAAAGTTATCGCAATTACAGCTCAAATTTTGATGAGCCGGCATATCACTTTGGTGTTCAGGTCCTTGGCGCCCCACCCATGTATGGATACAATAGGGTGTTAGGCCAACTCTTGCGAAGAAACGGTGATCAAAGAAAATACAAAAATCAACCTAGAGTCCGAATTGATCGAGACTCTCAAAGCAAGTGAGAACAAGCACCGATTTCATCGTTTTCATAGGCGTTGGAAAGCTATTGGGGAATTGAGGTGATAGGACTTCTAGTTTTTACGATCTGGAGGATTTTACATACGTGCGCACACAGGATCACGTGCGCGGAAAATTTTGAGACCAAAAAGGGTCGTCTTGGCCCTCAAAAATGGCCTGCAGGATTGGAAAAAATGAAAGTTATCGCAATTACAGCTCAAATTTTGATGAGCCGGCATATCACTTTGGTGTTCAGGTCCTTAGCGCCCCACCCATGTATGGATACAATAGGGTGTTAGGCCAACTCTCGTGAAGAAACGGTGATCAAAGAAAATACAAAAATCAACCTAGAGTCCGAATTGATCGAGACTCTCAAAGCAAGTGAGAACAAGCACCGATTTCGTCGTTTTCATAGGCGTTGGAAAGCTATTGGGGAATTGAGGTGATAGGACTTCTAGTGTTTACGATCCGGAGGATTTTACATACGTGCACACACAGGATCACGTGCGCGGAAAATTTTGAGACCAAAAAGGGTCGTCTTGGCCCTCAAAAATGGCCTGCAGGATTGGAAAAAATGAAAGTTATCGCAATTACAGCTCAAATTTTGATGAGCCGGCATATCACTTTGGTGTTCAGGTCCTTGGCGCCCCACCCATTGTTGGGGAACGTTGCATGGGAAACAAAAAATTTCCTACGCTCACCAAGATCAATCTAGGAGATGCACATCTACGAGAGGAGAGTTGGATCCACATACCCTTGTAGATCGCTAAGCGGAAGCATTCAAGAACGCGGTTGATGGAGTCGTACTCGCCGCGATTCAGATCGCCGAAGATCCTAGCACCGAACGGACGGTGCCTCCGCGTTCTTCACACGTGCAGCCCGGTGACGTCTCCCACGCCTTGATCCAGCAAGGAGAGAGGGAGAGGTTGGGGAAGACTCCATCCAACAGCAGCACGACGGCGTGGTGGTGGTGGAGGAGCGCGGGACTCCAGCAGGGCTTCGCCAAGCGCTGCAAGAGACGAGGAGGGAGAGGGGTAGGGCTGCGCCAAGAGGGAGACGTTCTCGTGTCTCTAGCAGCCCCAAAACCCCTCATATATATAGGGGGAAGGGAGGGCTGCGCCCCCCTTTAGGGTTTCCCTCCCCTAGGGTGCGGCCAGCCCTAGATCCATCTAGGGGGGGCGGCCAAAGGGGGGGAGAGGGGGAGGCGCACCACTATTGGGCCTTAGGGCCCAACTGCATTAGGGTTTGCCCCCCTTCCCCTCTTGGGGCGCCCTGGGACTTGGTGGGGGGGCGCACCAGCCCCCTTGGGGCTGGTCCCCTCCCACACTTAGCCCACGCAGCCACCTGGGGTTGGTGGCCCCACCTGGTGGACCCCCGGGACCCTCCCGGTGGTCCCGGTACATTACCGATATCGCCCGAAACTTTTCCGGTGACCAAAACAGGACTTCCCATATATGAATCTTTACCTCCGGACCATTCCGGAACTCCTCGTGACGTCCGGGATCTCATCCGGGACTCCGAACAACATTCGGTAACCGCGTACATACTTTCCCTATAACCCTAGCGTCATCGAACCTTAAGTGTGTAGACCCTACGGGCTCGGGAACCATGTAGACATGACCGAGACAACTCTCCGGCCAATAACCACCAGCGGGATCTGGATACCCATGTTGGCTCCCACATGTTCCACGATGATCTCATCGGATGAACCACGATGTCAAGGATTCAATCAATCCCGTATACGATTCCCTTTGTCTATCGGTATAGCACTTGCCCGAGATTCGATCGTCGGTATACCGATACCTTGCTCAATCTCGTTACCGGCAAGTCTCTTTACTCGTTCCGTAACACATCATCCCGTGATCAACTCCTTGATCACATATTGTGCACATTATGATGATGTCCTACCGAGTGGGCCCAGAGATACCTCTCCGTCATACGGGGTGACAAATCCCAGTCTCGATTCGTGCCAACCCAAAAGACACTTTCGGAGATACCTGTAGTGCACCTTTATAGCCACCCAGTTACGTTGTGACGTTTGGTACACCCAAAGCATTCCTACGGTATCCGGGAGTTGCACAATCTCATGGTCTAAGGAAAAGATACTTGACATATAGAAAAGCTTTAGCATACGAACTACACGATCTGTGCTAGGCTTAGGATTGGGTCTTGTCCATCACATCATTCTCCTGATGATGTGATCCCGTTATCAACGACATCCAATGTCCATGGTCAGGAAACCGTAACCATCTATTGATCAACGAGCTAGTCATCTAGAGGCTTACTAGGGACATGGTGTTTGTCTATGTATCCACACATGTATCTGAGTTTCCTATCAATACAATTCTAGCATGGATAATAAACAATTATCATGAACAAGGAAATATAATAATAACCAATTTATTATTGCCTCTAGGGCATATTTCCAACACTTATCCGAGCACCAAGCAGCCTGCGCCTTCAAGGAGGGCGTGCGGTATAGAGAGCTTAACCTGAAGTTTGGTCGAATGGGAGATATGTCCCTGTCCCGGATGATGGAAATAGCCAGTCGGTATGCCAATGGCGAAGAGGCCGATTGGCTCCGCAGTGGCAAGAAACCAGTCGGTCAAGATGACCAGAACTCCAATCGAAAACCTAAGCGCAAGGCCGAGCCGGCAGCTCAAGGCGAAGCCGCAGTTGTTAACCAAGGAAAGGGCAAAGGAAAGCCTAAGGGGCCTTGGGTCCCCAAGAAAGTGAAAGATCAAGCGGGAAATGACGTGCTCGACCTGCCGTATCCTATCCACACGAAGAAAGATGAAGAGGGGAACTTGGTTTATCCCAAGCACACCACTCGACAGTGCCGGCTCCTGATCTAGAGCTTCCAGAAAGATCAGTCGACTGAGAAGGAAAAGGAATCAGAGGAGACCGAGGACAAAGAAGGGGATGGAGGTTACCCCCAGATCACCTCCACCTTGATGATTTTTGCTGACGTTGAAAGCAAAAGTCGACTGAAAGTTATCAACAGAGAAGTCAACATGGTTGCCTCGGCAACAACGACGTATCTGAAATGATCCAAGACTCCCATCACATTCGACCAGTCCGATCACCCTGCACACATCGCTACCCCTGGGCAGCAGGCGCTGGTGGTCGACCCAGTTGTCGAGGGGATGATACGTCCAAAACCTATCTATAATTTCTGCTTGCTCCATGCCACTTTTGGGTGATATTGCTATGATATTCATACACTTCCATACACTTTTGATCATATTTGGACTAACTTACTAATCCAGTGCACCCCAGTTCCAGTTTCTGTTTTCGGCTGTTTTTGTATTTCAGGTTTTCACGTTTCGAGAACTGCCCAGAAAAATCCAGAAAAATTATATAAAAATCAGCGATCCGGAAACAACACTGCGTCCGAAGGGCAGCCTGGGTGGGGCCACCAGGGCTCCAGGCGCCCTGGCGGCGCGCCCCCCCTGGGCCGCGCCGGGGGGCGCCTGGGCCCCCCGAAGCCCGTCCGTGCCCCCCTTTGGCATATATTTAGAGGGACCTCCGAAACCCTCAAAACAGGAACTCTTTTCGCGATCCCATCTCTGTTCCGCCGCCGCCGCCGCTTCCAAGATCGGGAGCACCAGGAGAACTCTTCTCGGCACCCTGCCGGAGGGGAGGATCACCACCGGGAGCTTCTCCACCACCATGGACGCCTCCCGGATGACTTGTGAGTAGTCTCCCTTGGACCATGAGTCCATGACCAGTAGCTATGTGATGTTCTCCTCCCGTTCTTGTGCTTCACTAATTAGTCCTCGTGAGCTGCCCTACATGATCGAGGCACCTATGTAATCCTTATGCTGTTGCTATGTTGAGTTTGCTGGGATCCGATGGATTATGAGATTATGTTCAGATTGATCTTGAGTAATATATTTGATTCACCTCTTTTATATTTTAGTTCACAAGTAATTCTTGCATGTTCTCCGTTGTTACTTATTGCTTTGGCCGAGTAGTAGGTAGTGACTCCAAGAGGGAACGTTATGCTTGATTGTGGGTTCATGCCCCTCGATGACTAGCTTGAGTGACAGAAACATGAGTCTAGGGGATGTGCTGTTGCCACAAGGGGGAAAACAACGGTGCTTGTGCCCGCGGGTGCAAGGATTGTTTACTTTACGCAAAGTTCTTTTAATGCAGTTGTCTGTTGCATTGAGTTTACACTATGGGTGGGACTCGCAACCTAATACCAGCGAGATGTTCTGGATAGATATCTCAAGGTGGATGATTAGTAGTAGATATTGATGGATTTCGGTCTACTTACTTTGGCGTACCGCCCATGCTTTGAGCCTCAACCTTTCTTGCAATGTAGTCAGCATTGGTTTGCGTTCGTGGTCCTGTCAATTGCCCAGCTGTAATTTGTTACCTCACATAGCTGTTTTATCGTCTTTTGGGAGAGAGACATCACTAGTGAACATCATGAGACTCCGGTCCATATTACCATCATTGATCACATCCACTATTTACTTTCCGCTATTTACTTACTATTGCAAAAACTATCTATCACTACTATCATTGCTTTTAACCCTTTGTGAACTACAAGGCCGGAGGGATTGATAACCTCTCTGTACTCGTTGGGAGCAAAGTTATTTGTATCTGTGTGCAGGTCCACGTTGGTTGCTACTAATCTAGCGCCGTAGCAATTGACACCTACTTGTTGAACCTAGGAGTCTCTGGGGAATCGATCCTTGGCATCTTTGCTAGGGGAAAACACTTCTACTTACTGCATCTTACACCTTCCACTTGGGGTAACCAACGAGGGGTTCGAGGCCCATCAAGGAGTATTTTCTGGCGCCGTTGCCGGGGACTCCACTCTTCAGGATAGGGGAGTTGCATGCTATCTTTTACCTTTGCTTTTTAGTCTTGTTAGTTTACCTTTCATTTTTGCTTTAGTTCCTTTTATCGAAAATCACAAAAATAGTTATCTTGCTTGCTTGCTACTATGGGTTCCACCGAGAACACCAAGTTGTGTGACTTCACTAGTCACAACAACGATGACTTTATCAGCACACCTATCACTACACCTGCCACTTCAGCAACTTCATATGAAATTAAACCTGCTTTACTGAACTTAGTTATGAGAGAACAATTCTCCGGTGCTGGAGATGATGCTGCTTTACACTTGAACAACTTTGTTGAACTTTGTGATATGCAAAAGTACCAAGAAATAGATGGTAATATTGTTAAGCTTAAGCTTTTTCCTTTCTCCTTGAGAGGAGGAGCTAAAATTTGGTTTCAGTCTTTGCCTAGAAATAGCATAGATTCATGGGACAAGTGCAAAGATGCTTTTATCGGAAAATACTATCCACCTGCTAAAATTATCCAACTTAGAAGTAACATAATGAATTTTAAACAATTGGATAATGAACACGTTGCCCAAGCTTGGGAACGTATGAAGTCTCTTATCAAGAACTGCCCTACTCACGGTTTGACCACTTGGATGGTTATCCAAACTTTTTATGCAGGTTTGAACTTTACCTCGTGGAACTTGTTAGATTCGGCCGCGGGAGGAACTTTTATGTCAACTACACTTGGTGCTGCCACAAAGCTTCTCGATGAGATGATGACCAACTATTCCCAATGGCACACTGAACGCGCTCCAACAGGTAGGAAGGTAAACTCTGTCGAGGAGATTTCCTCCCTCAATGAAAAAGTTGACTTGATCATGTCTCTACTTTCGAAGCAATCTACTGTTGATCCTCGTGATGTTCCTTTAAATTCTTTGATTGCTCAAGAACAAGTAGATGTGAATTTTATCTCTAGAAACAATTTTAACAACAATGCTTATAGGAGTAACTTTGGTAACAATTCTAGACCGTTCCCCTCTAACTCTTATGGGAACAACAATGCTTATCCTAGTACCAAGAACTCCAATACTGAACTAGAGACTATGCTTAGAGATTTCATCACTACCCAAAAAGCCTTTAATAAGAATGTAGAAGAGAAACTACATAAACTAGATGATCTTTCTTTTAAGGTAGACCACTTAGCCAATGAGGTAAAATTGCTAAAAATTGAAACTTCTCCTCTCAAGGAGAGGGAAGCCATCCCTATTAATGCTACTCAAGTGCAAATTAATGAAAACATTAGGATGATGGCTAAGCTTAAAGAAAGATGGGCTAGAGAAAGGGAGGAAGAGGAAAGAATTAAGAGCCTTCCTACCCACCACACTGTTGCTACTATCCAAGTTATTGAGGATGTTCACACTCTTAGCACCCAATGTACTCCTGGTCCCAATGGACCTATTAATGGTGATGCTATGACTGTAGAAGCTACCAAACAAGTGAACCTTAAGGACACCACTACTACTTTACTTGATGCTCGTGACCTTGATTTTGATAATTGCACTCTTACCGAAGTTATTGATTTCCTTCACAAGATGTCTAGAGATCCCCGCACTAGCACGCTTAACCTTTGTTGGAAATATGCCCTAGAGGCAATAATAAGAGAGTTATTATTATATTTCCTTGTTCATGATAATCGTTTATTATCCATGCTATAATTGTATTGATTGGAAACTCAAATACATGTGTGGATAAATAGACAGACTTTGTGTCCCTAGTGAGCCTCTACAGGACTAGCTCGTTGATCAAAGATGACCGCGGTTTCCAGGTCATAGACATGAGTTGTCATTTGATAACGGGATCACATCATTAGGAGAATGATGTGATGGACGAGACCCAAACGTTAACATAGCTTTTGATCGTGTCAGTTATCGCTATAGTTTTCTGCATGTCAAGTATAAGTTCCTATGACCATGAGATCATGTAACTCACTAACACCGTAGGAGTGCTTTGTGTGTGCCAAACGTCGCAACGTAACTGGGTGACTATAAAGGTACTCTACAGGTATCTCCGAGGGTGTCTGTTGAGTTGACATGGATCGAGACTGGGATTTGTCACTCCGTGTGACGGAGAGGTATCTCCGGGCCCACTCGGTAATACGTCATCTCAATGAGCTCAAAGTGACTAAGTAGTTGGTCACGGGATTATGTATTACGGTAACGAGTAAAGAGACTTGCCGGTAACGAGATTGAACTAGGTATAGAGATACCGACGATCGAATCTCGGGCAAGTAACATACCGACGAGACAAAGGGAACTGTATACGGGATTGCCTGAATCCTTGACATCGTGGTTCATCCGATGAGATCATAGAGAAACATGTGGGAACCAATATGGGTATCCAGATCCCGCTATTGGTTATTGACCTGGGAGTGTCTCGGTCATGTCTACATGGTTTCCGAACCCGCAGGGTCTACACACTTAACGTTCGGTGACGCTAGGGTTGTTAGTGAGAATAGTGCATGGTTACCGAAGGTTGTTCGGAGTCCCGGATGAGATCCCGGACATGACGAGGGTCTCCGGAATGGTCCGGAGACGAAGATTGATATATAGGATGAAAGGTTTCGGAGTCCGGAAGTGTTCCGGGGAGCATCGGGAAATCGGCGGACGACCGAAAGGGGTTTCGGGGGTTCCGGAAGTAGTTCTGGGCCTAATGGGCCACAAGGGGGGGACACCACAGCCCTCAAGGGGCTGTGCGCCCCCCCTGGGCCCTCTCCTCATGCGGCTAAGGGGGTGGGACCCCCTAGGGCAGCCGCACCCCTTTGGAGTGGGGGGCAAGGCACCTAAGGGGGGAAACCCTAGGGCCTGGCCCTTGGCCGCCGCCCCCCCCATGCCCTGGCCGCCGGCCCCCCTAGGGGAAACCCTAGGGGCGCCCCCCTCTCCTCCTTCCCCCTATATATAGAGAGGTCGAGGGAGGGCAGCCAACACAAGTTCGTGCCTCGGTGCTGCCCTCCCTCTCCCGTAACATCTTCTTCTCCCGCGGTGCTTAGGCGAAGCCCTGCTGGAAATCTTCTACACCATCACCACCACGCCGTCGTGCTGCCGGTTCTCCATCAACCTCTCCTCCACCCCTTGCTGGATCAAGAAGGAGGAGACGTCCCCTAGCCGTACGTGTGAAGAACGCGGAGGCACCGTTGCTTCGGTGCTTGGATCTTCAGCGATCTGAATCGCGGCGAGTACGACTCCATCAACCGCGTTCTTAACGCTTCCGCTTAGCGATCTACAAGGGTACGTAGATCCAACTCTCCTCTCGTAGTAGCATCTCCTAGATTGATCTTGGTGAACGGTAGGAAAATTTTTGTTTCCCATGCAACGTTCTCCAACAGTGGCATCATGAGCTAGGATCTTGCGTAGATGCTTTCTCGAGTAGAACACAAAAGGGTTTGTGGCGTTGATGTTTAAATTGCTGCCCTCCTTAGTCTTTCTTGATTCAGCGGTATTATGGGATGAAGCGGCCCGGACCAACTTTACATGTCCACGTACATGAGACCGGTTCCATCGACAGACATGTGACTTTTGTTGCATAAGATGGCTGGCGGGTGTCTGTCTCTCCTATCTTAGTTGAATCGGAATAGAACAAGGCGGTCCTTGTAGAAGGTTAAATAGCAACTTGAATATCACCGTTGTGGTTTTGCGTAGGTAAGAAGCGTTCTTGCTAGATACCCATAGCAGCCACGTAAAACATGCAACAACAAATTAGAGGACGTCTAACTTGTTTTTGCAGGGTATGCATGTGATATGATATGGCCAATGACATGATGAGATATATTTGATGTATGAAATGATCATGTTGTAATAGTTAATATCGACTTGCATGTCGATGCATACGGCAACCGGCAGGAGCCATAGGGTTGTCTTTATTTTTTGTATGACCTGCGTGTCAATCATTAAGCGCTTTGTAATGCTTTACTTTATCGCTAAACGGTAGCAATAGTAGTAAGAGCATGGTGGGCGCCGACAACCCCGATGGCGACACGATGATGGAGATCATGATGATGGAGATCATGGTGTGGCGCCGGTGACGATGGAGATCATGCCGGTGCTTTGGAGATGGAGATCAAAAGCACGAGTTGATGGCCATATCATGTCACTTATGATTTGCATGTGATGTTAATCCTTTTATGCATCTTATTTTGCTTAGGACGACGGTAGCATTATAAGATGATCCTTCACTAAAATTTCAAGATAAAATTGTGTTCCCCCCGAGTGTGCGCCGTTGCGAAGGTTCGTCGTTTCGAAGCACCACGTGATGATCGGGTGTGATAGACTCTACGTTCACATACAACGGGTGCAAGCCAGTTTTGCACATGCAGAACACTCGGGTTAGACTTGACGAGCCTAGCATGTACAGACATGGCCTCGGAACACGGAGGACCGAAAGGTCGAGCATGAGTCATATAGTAGATATGATCAACATGTTGATGTTCACCATTGACACCACCTCATCTCACGTGATGATCAGACTTGGGTTGGTGAATTTGGATCATGTCACGCTCGAATGACCAGAGGGATGTCAATTTGAGTGGGAGTTATAATTAATTTGATTAGGTAATAACTCACTTATCATGAACAATAGTCTAAAATGTCTTTGCAAATCTTTTGTTGTAGATGGCTCGCGCAGTAGCTCCCCTGAATTTTAATGCGTTCCTAGAGAAAGCTAAACTGAAAGATGATGGGAGCAACTTTGTGGACTGGCTCCGCAATCTGAGGATCATCCTCACAGCTGCCCAAAAGGTTTATGTCCTAAATGCACCGCTAGGTGACCCCCCCGCTCCTACAGCCCCTGCAGACGTTTTGAACGTCTGGCAGACGCGTTCGGATGACTATTCGATAGTGCAGTGTGCCATGTTGTACGGCTTGGAAGGAGGACTTCAAAGGCGTTTTGAACGTCATGGTGCATATGAGATGTACCAGGAGTTGAAGTTCATCTTTGAGAAGAATGCTAAGATCGAGAGGTATGAGACCACCGATAAATTCTTCGCTTGCAAGATGGAGGAGAATTCGTCTGTCAGTGAGCACTTACTGAAGATGTCTGGGTACTATACCCGCATAGCTGATCTGGGACTTGTGTTCCCGGATGAGGCTATCATTGACAGAATTCTCCAGTCACTCCCTCCAAGCTACAAGAGCTTCGTGCAGCAGTATAACATGCAAGGGATGAACAAGACCATCGCCGAGCTGTTTTCGATGCTGAAAGTCGCTGAGGCAGACATCCAGAAGGAGTATCAAGTGTTGATGGTCAATAAAACCACCAGTTTCAAGAAGAATGGCAAGGGCAACAAGGGTAACTCTAAGAAGGGTGGCAAAGCAGTTGCTAATCCAGTGAAGAAACCCAAGGCTGGGCCCAAGCCAGAGACTGAGTGTTTCTATTGCAAGGGGAACGACCACTGGAAGCGGAACTGCCCCAAGTATCTGGCGGACAAGAAGGGGGCCAACAACAACAAAGGTATATGTGATATACATGTTATTGATGTGTACCTTACCAACTCTCGTTGTAGTGCCTGGGTATTTGATACCGGTTCGGTTGCTCACATTTGCAACTCTAAACAGGAACTGCGGAATAAACGGAGGCTGGCGAAGGACGAAGTGACGATGCGCGTGGGAAATGGTTCCAAGGTTGATGTGATCGCCGTCGGCACGCTCGCTCTTCGATTACCATCGGGATTAGTTATGAACCTGAATAATTGTTATTTAGTGCCTGCGTTAAGCATGAACATTATATCTGGATCTTGTTTATTGCGAGACGGTTACTCATTTAAGTCAGAGAATAATTGTTGTTCTATTTATATGAGTAATATCTTTTATGGTCATGCACCCGAAGTTAGGGGTTTATTCTTATTGAATCTCGATAGTGATGATACACATGTTCATAACATTGATGCCAAAAGATGTAGAGTAGATAATGATAATACCACTTTCTTGTGGCACTGCCGTCTCGGTCATATCGGCGTGAAACGCATGAGGAAGCTCCATGCTGATGGACTTTTGGAGTCTCTTGATTTTGAATCACTTGACACGTGCGAGCCGTGCCTCATGGGCAAGATGACAAGGACCCCGTTTTCAGGGACAATGGAACGGGCAAGTGACTTATTGGAAATCATACATACTGATGTGTGCGGCCCGATGAGTGTAACGGCGCGCGGTGGATATCGTTATTTTCTCACCTTCACTGACGACTTAAGTAGATATGGGTATATTTACTTGATGAAGCATAAGTCTGAAACTTTTGAAAAATTCAAGCAATTTCAGAGTGAAGTAGAAAATCATCGTAACAAGAAGATCAAGTTCCTACGATCTGATCGAGGGGGAGAATATCTGAGTTATGAGTTTGGTGATCACTTAAGAAAATGTGGAATTGTTTCACAGTTGACGCCACCTGGAACACCACAGCGTAATGGTGTGTCCGAACGTCGTAATCGAACCCTATTAGATATGGTGCGTTCTATGATGTCTCTTGCCGATTTGCCACTATCGTTTTGGGGATATGCGTTAGAGACAGCTGCATTCACTTTAAATAGGGCTCCATCTAAGTCCGTTGAGACAACACCGTATGAACTATGGTTTAGTAAGAAACCGAAGTTGTCTTTTCTCAAGGTTTGGGGTTGCGATGCTTATGTCAAAAGGCTTCAGCCAGAAAAGCTCGAACCCAAAGCGGACAAATGTGTCTTCATAGGATACCCAAAAGAAACTGTTGGGTACACCTTTTATCTCAGATCCGAGGGCAAAGTGTTTGTCGCTAAGAACGGGTCCTTTCTCGAGAAGGAGTTTCTCTCGAAAGAATTGAGTGGGAGGAAGGTAGAACTTGATGAGGTTATTGAACCTCTGCTTCAACCAAAGAGTAGCGCAGCACAGAAAGATGTTTTTGTGGAGCCTGCAGAGGTTGAAGAAGAAGCCAATGATGATGATCAAGAAGCTTCTGATCAAGTTACTACCGAACCTCTTAGGTCGACAAGGGTACGCACTGCACCTGAGTGGTATGGTAACCCTGTCTTGGAGGTCATGTTGTTAGACAACGGTGAACCTACGAGCTATGGAGAAGCGATGGTGGGCCCAGATTCCGACAAATGGTTAGAGGCCATGAAATCCGAGATGGGATCCATGTATGAAAACAAAGTATGGACTTTGGAAGTGTTACCTGAAGGGCGGAAGGCCATTCAGAATAAATGGATTTTTAAGAGGAAGACGGACGCTGACGGTAATGTCACCGTGTATAAAGCTCGACTTGTGGCAAAGGGTTTTTCACAAGTTCAAGGGATTGACTACGATGAGACTTTCTCACCCGTAGCGATGCTTAAATCCGTCCGAATCATGTTAGCAATAGCTGCATATTTCGATTATGAAATTTGGCAGATGGATGTCAAAACAGCGTTCCTTAACGGTTTTCTTAAGGAAGAGTTGTATATGATGCAACCAGAAGGTTTTGTCGATCCAGAGAATGCTGACAAAGTATGCAGGCTTCAGCGTTCCATTTATGGGCTGGTGCAAGCATCTCGGAGTTGGAATCTTCGCTTTGATGAGGTGATCAAAGCGTTTGGGTTTATACAAGTTTACAATGAAGCTTGTATTTACAAGAAAGTGAGTGGGAGCTCTATAGAGTTTCTAATATTATATGTGGATGACATATTGCTGATTGGAAACAATATAGAATTTTTGGATAGCGTGAAGGGGTATTTGAACAAGAGTTTTTCGATGAAGGATCTCGGTGAAGCTGCTTTCATATTGGGCATCAAGATCTATAGAGATAGATCAAGACGCTTGATAGGACTTTCACAAAGCACATACCTTGATAAAGTTTTGAAGAAGTTCAAAATGGATCAATCCAAGAAGGGGTTCTTGCCGGTATTGCAAGGTACGAAGTTGAGTAAGACTCAATGCCCAGTGACTGCGGAAGATAGAGAAAAGATGAGTGTCGTCCCCTATGCTTCAGCCATAGGCTCTATCATGTATGCAATGTTGTGCACAAGACCAGATGTCAGCCTTGCCATAAGTATGGCCGGAAGGTTTCAAAGTAATCCTGGTATGGATCACTGGACAGCGGTCAAGAATATCCTGAAGTACCTGAAAAGGACTAAAGATATGTTTCTCGTGTATGGAGGTGATCAAGAGCTCGTCGTAAAGGGTTACGTCGATGCAAGCTTTGACACTGATCCGGATGACTCTAAGTCTCAAACCGGATACGTATATATTCTCAACGGGGGAGCGGTAAGCTGGTGCAGTTCCAAGCAGAGCGTGGTAGCTGATTCTACATGTGAAGCGGAGTATATAGCTGCCTCGGAGGCGGCAAAGGAAGGTGTCTGGATGAAGGAGTTCATGACAGATCTTGGAGTTGTGCCTAGTGCACTGAACCCAATGACTCTGTTCTGTGACAACACTGGTGCCATTGCTCTAGCCAAGGAACCAAGGTTTCACAAGAGGACCAGACACATAAAGCGACACTTCAATTCCATCCGCGATTCGGTCAAGGAGGAGGACATAAACATTTGCAAAGTACACACGGATTTGAATGTTGCAGATCCGTTGACTAAGCCTCTTCCACGGGCTAAGCACGATCAACACCAAGACTCTATGGGTGTTAGATTCATTACCTTGTAATGCTAGATTATTGACTCTAGTGCAAGTGGGAGACTGTTGGAAATATGCCCTAGAGGCAATAATAAAAGAGTTATTATTATATTTCCTTGTTCATGATAATCGTTTATTATCCATGCTATAATTGTATTGATTGGAAACTCAGATACACGTGTGGATGAATAGACAGACTTTGTGTCCCTAGTGAGCCTCTACAGGACTAGCTCGTTGATCAAAGATGACCGCGGTTTCCAGGTCATAGACATGAGTTGTCATTTCATAACGGGATCACATCATTAGGAGAATGATGTGATGGACGAGACCCAAACGTTAACATAGCTTTTGATCGTGTCAGTTATCGCTATAGTTTTCTGCATGTCAAGTATAAGTTCCTATGACCATGAGATCATGTAACTCACTGACACCGTAGGAGTGCTTTGTGTGTACCAAACGTCACAACGTAACTGGGTGACTATAAAGGTACTCTACAGGTATCTTCGAGGGTGTCTGTTGAGTTGACATGGATCAAGACTGGGATTTGTCACTCCGTGTGACGGAGAGGTATCTCCGGGCCCACTCGGTAATACGTCATCTCAATGAGCTCAAAGTGACTAAGTAGTTGGTCACGGGATTATGTATTACGGTAACGAGTAAAGAGACTTGCCGGTAACGAGATTGAACTAGGTATAGAGATACCGACGATCGAATCTCGGGCAAGTAACATACCGACGAGACAAAGGGAACTGTATACGGGATTGCCTGAATCCTTGACATCGTGGTTCATCCGATGAGATCATCGAGAAACATGTGGGAACCAATATGGGTATCCAGATCCCGCTATTGGTTATTGACCTGGGAGTGTCTCGGTCATGTCTACATGGTTTCCGAACCCGCAGGGTCTACACACTTAACGTTCGGTGACGCTAGGGTTGTTAGTGAGAATAGTGCATGGTTACCGAAGGTTGTTCGGAGTCCCAGATGAGATCCCAGACATGACGAGGGTCTCCGGAATGGTCCGGAGACGAAGATTGATATATAGGATGAAAGGTTTCGGAGTCCGGAAGTGTTCCGGGGAGCATTGGGAAATCGGCGGACGACCGAAAGGGGTTTCGGGGGTTCCGGAAGTAGTTCTGGGCCTAATGGGCCACAAGGGGGGACACCACAGCCCTCAAGGGGCTGTGCGCCCCCCCTGGGCCCTCTCCTCATGCGGCTAAGGGGGTGGGACCCCCTAGGGCAGCCGCACCCCTTTGGAGTGGGGGGCAAGGCACCTAAGGGGGGAAACCCTAGGGCCTGGCCCTTGGCCGCCGCCCCCCCATGCCCTGGCCGCCGGCCCCCCTAGGGGAAACCCTAGGGGCGCCCCCCTCTCCTCCTTCCCCCTATATATAGAGAGGTAGAGGGAGGGCAGCCAACACAAGTTCGTGCCTCGGTGCTGCCCTCCCTCTCCCGTAACATCTTCTTCTCCCGCGGTGCTTAGGCGAAGCCCTGCTGGAAATCTTCTACACCATCACCACCACGCCGTCGTGCTGCCGGTTCTCCATCAACCTCTCCTCCACCCCTTGCTGGATCAAGAAGGAGGAGACGTCCCCGAGCCGTACGTGTGAAGAACGCGGAGGCACCGTTGCTTCGGTGCTTGGATCTTCAGCGATCTGAATCGCGGCGAGTACGACTCCATCAACCGCGTTCTTAACGCTTCCGCTTAGCGATCTACAAGGGTACGTAGATCCAACTCTCCTCTCGTAGTAGCATCTCCTAGATTGATCTTTGTGAACGGTAGGAAATTTTTTGTTTCCCATGCAACGTTCTCCAACAACCTTGCCTTCACAGAGCATATCACTAATGCTCTCATCAAAGCTAGGGAGGAGAAACTTAGAGTAGAATCCTACATACCTAGAAAGCTAGAAGATGGTTGGGATCCTATGATAAAAATTTATTTGAATGACTTCTCTTGTTATGCATTATGTGATGTTGGTGTTAGTACCTCTGTTATGCCCAAAAGGATATATGATATGCTTAAATTGAAACCTTATGATTCTTGTTCTTTTGGTGTTTGTCTCATTGATTCTTCCATAAAGAAACCTTTGGGGAGGATCGATGATGTTCTTATTGTTGTCAATGATAATTATGTGCCCGTTGATTTCACTATTATGGATATTGAATGTGATCCTTCATGTCCAATTATTTTGGGACGTCCCTTTTTGCGCACCGTTGGTGCTGTCATTGACATGAAAGAGGCTAATATAAAATTTCAGTTCCCCCTCAAGAAAGGGATGGAACACTTCCCTCGAAATAAGATAAAGTTACCTTTTGAGTCCGTTGTACGGGCTAGCTATTCTTTTACTCTTGATAAAACTTGATCTATGCATTATGCCTAGCTTAAAGGCATAAAAGAAAGCGCTTTTGGGAGGCAGCCCACATGAATATATTTTTTGCTTTTGTTGTGTCTTGATGTTGTTTACTGCTGTAGCATCATCATTGTATCTTTGCTTTTCATATTTGTGCCAAGTATAGCCTCCGATTCCTAGAAAGTTCAAAAGTTGTGAGGTGTTGTCCAGGAAACAGATTCTGTCCTTGGATAGAAAAATTCGTATAAAATCAGAAGACCATCTTTTTGGTCTGAATTTTGTCGACAGCGTTCTCTATATAATTGTCTTTAGTGCGTCAGTTCTGAGTTTTTTTATTTGAGTTGCAGAAGTATCCCGAACAGGTCAATTACTGCCTGCTGTTCTGTTTTTCATAGATTCTGTCCTGTTTTGCCTTACCTTCACTTTGCAAATTAAGAACTTGCTTTTTCTTTGCAAAAACCTTTTGGCAATCTTGAGAAACAGTAGAACTTCAAGAATATCCTTATTTCCGGCAAGGTATAATTATTTTATTAAGGGTACTAACCTCGCTAATCAGATTATGATGAGTTGTGTATGAAGGGAGTTTTCAAGTGTGCGAGGGAAGATGATAAAAAGATTCAGGAGTGTCTAGCGCTCAAGCTTGGGGATGCCCCCGTGCACCCCCAAGAAATATTCAAGGAGACTCAAGCGTCTAAGCTTGGGGATGCCCCCGTGCATCCCCTTCTCCATCAACATTATCAGTTCGTCTTTCGTTTCGCTATATTTTTATCACTTCATGTGTTATGTGCTATGCTTGGAGCGTCTTGCTTTTAGTTTTCTTTTTAGTTTTTCATAACGAGTCGGAACTCAGCATTCCTTTATGTGGGAGAGAAACACGCTCCACCTCTACCTAGAACATTACATAGAATTTTCATGTCTATCTATGCTCTGTGTGTTCTTTGTCTTTTAATAGCTACTATCATACTCTGCTCTTAGTATTCATGCTTATCTTTTCAAGAGCTTTTATTTAGTTGGTTGCTTGAACTCTCTTTAATTACCATGCTCACCTTATTAAGAGAGTTTGCTTTCTTTGCATTGGTTAATGTGTCTATGATAAAGATGCTACTTTCATGATGGTGCTTAGTAGTTCAGTTTTTCTTTTGGTTAATCTCAAATAGCTGGGGGGTTCCCAATGTTTTATTGGAGTACCAACTAGGTTTGTTTGCCTATGATATGGTATGGTTTAGTAATATCTTCCTTCGAGAATTTATTTTGATTGACTTGGCGTATGCTCACGCATATTCAAGACTGTAAAGAAAGTCTGTCAAGCCTTGATGATCTTTTGTTTCTAAGTAGCGATATAACTACCATGCCTGATTCAATATTGCTTTGTCGCTCTGCATGATTATGACCGTCATTGCTCTCTTAGTTGGTCGCTCCCAGTCTTTTGCTAACCTTCACCTGTACTAAGCAAACTAATCATGCAATACATAGCTCATGGGAAAGTAGCCTAAAAACTATTGTGGTAAAGAATATGTTGCTTATGTATCTAATTTCTTATAAGTTGCGTGCTGAGCGGTAACCATGTTTCTGGGGACGCCATCAACTGTCACACTTTTGTTGAATATCATGTGAGTTGCTATGCATGTTCGTCTTGTCTGAAGTAAGGGTGATTTACCGTGGGTTGAATGAATATGCATATTGTTAGAGAAGAACATTGGGCCGCCAACCAAAGCCATGCATCATGGTGGAAGTTTTAGCTTGGACCTTAATCCTCAATCTCTCATGAGAATATGCCTATGCATTAAAGAGGAGTCCATAATCTATTTTCTATGTTGTCCCGGTATGGATGTCCTCAAGTTGAGATCTATCAAAAACGAGAAATCAAATGCGATCTATCTCCTTGGACCTTTGTACAGGTGGCATGAGGTACCCCTTTGTGACACTTGGTTAAAACATATGTAATGCAATGATAACCCATGGGGATCCGAGCTAATTAGGACAAGGAGCGAGCACTATTAGTATTCGATGCATGAGGCTTGCAACTTATAGGATGTTTTATGCATGACACATATGAAGTACTACTACCGTTGACACAATTGCTTCCATGTTTTCAAAATAAAAAGCTCTAGCACATAACCATTCTTTTACCTTTATATTGAAGCACCAACTACTGAGAGCATGATTGTCATTCTGAGTGTAATGTGCATTGTCCCAAAGTAGCATTGTCTTTTGCATGATTGTGATATCGTTTATTCTGAAATGATTGTATGTAGTCATCACTTAAACCTTGAAGGTGCCCCTGCATTTATGTTTTGCATCACTAAAGGGGGCAAGCTAGATATCACTTTATCATATTTGCACATCATGTTCATTGCAAATCTTTTTGATGTTTCAGTTTCATGTTGTAAAACTTTCAGTCATTTGTGATTTTCTCTTGAGGCAACTTAATTACTTTAGAATCATTGTCTCAGTAAGCTTTTGTCATATGACTATGAGAAAGTCCTATATGGTTAATAGCATGTCACCACAGAAATTATTCTTGTTATCATTTACCTACTCGAGGACGAGCAGGAATTAAGCTTGGGGATGTTGATACGTCCAAAACGTATCTATAATTTCTGCTTGCTCCATGCCACTTTTGGGTGATATTGCTATGATATTCATACACTTCCATACACTTTTGATCATATTTGGACTAACTTACTAATCCAGTGCACCCCAGTGCTAGTTTCTGTTTTCGGCTGTTTCTGTATTTCAGGTTTTCACGTTTCGAGAACTACCCAGAAAAATCCAGAAAAATTATATAAAAAATCAGCGATCCGGAAACAACACTGCGTCCGAAGGGCAGCCTGGGCGGGGGGGGGGGG
>LR738714.1:59936389-60045094 GCA_902687465.1 Secale cereale | reverse complement strand
CACTAGGGCTCCAGGCGCCGTGGCGGCGCGCCCCCCCTGGGCCGCGCCGGGGGGGCGCCTGGGTCCCCCGAAGCCCATCCGGTGCCCCCCTTTGGCATATATTTAGAGGGACCTCCGAAACCCTCAGAACAGGAACTCTTTTCGTGATCCCATCTCTGTTCCGCCGCCGCCGCCGCTTCCAAGATCGGGAGCACCAGGAGAACTCTTCCCGGCACCCTGCCGGAGGGGAGGATCACCACCGGGAGCTTCTCCACCACCATGGACGCCTCCCGGATGACTCGTGAGTAGTCTCCCTTGGACCATGAGTCCATGACCAGTAGCTATGTGATGTTCTCCTCCCGTTCTTGTGCTTCACTAATTAGTCCTCGTGAGCTTCCCTACATGATCGAGGCACCTATGTAATCCTTATGCTGTTGCTATGTTGATTTTGCTGGGATCCGATGGATTATGAGATTATGTTCAGATTGATCTTGAGTAATATATTTGATTCACCTCTTTTATATTTTAGTTCATAAGTAATTCTTGCATGTTCTCCGTTGTTACTTATTGCTTTGGCCGAGTAGTAGGTAGTGACTCCAAGAGGGAACGTTATGCTTGATTGTGGGTTCATGCCCCTCGATGACTAGCTTGAGTGACAGAAACATGAGTCTAGGGGATGTGCTGTTGCCACAAGGGGGAAAACAACGGTGCTTGTGCCCGCGGGTGCAAGGATTGTTTACATTACGCAAAGTTCTTTTAATGCAGTTGTCTGTTGCATTGAGTTTACACTATGGGTGGGACTCGCAACCTAATACCAGCGAGATGTTCTGGATAGATATCTCAAGGTGGATGATTAGTAGTAGATATTGATGGATTTCGGTCTACTTACTTTGGCGTACCGCCCATGCTTTGAACCTAAACCTTTCTTGCAATGTAGTTAGCATTGGTTTGCGTTCGTGGTCCTGTCAATTGCCCAGCTGTAATTTGTTACCTCACATAGCTGTTTTATTGTCTTTTGGGAGAGAGACATCACTAGTGAACATCATGAGACTCCGGTCCATATTACCATCATTGATCACATCCACTATTTACTTTCTGCTATTTACTTACTATTGCAAAAACTATCTATCACTACTATCATTGCTTTTAACCCTTTGTGAACTACAAGGCCGGAGGGATTGACAACCTCTCTGTACTCGTTGGGAGCAAAGTTATTTGTATATGTGTGCAGGTCCACGTTGGTTGCTACTAATCTGGCGCCGTAGCAATTGACACCTACTTGTTGAACCTAGGAGTCTCTGGGGAATCGATCCTTGGCATCTTTGCTAGGGGAAAACACTTCTACTTACTGCATCTTACACCTTCCACTTGGGGTAACCAACGAGGGGTTCGAGGCCCATCAGGGGACATGTTTTACCAAGGTCCTGATGGATGGCGACAGCGGCCTGAACATTATGTATGCGGAAACCCTCCGTGGGATGGGCATTCCGATGTCCAAGCTAAGCGAGAGTAACATGAGGTTCACGGGGTCATCCCTGGAAAGAAGCCGACTCGCTGGGCCAAATCTCACTCGACGTGGTTTTCGGCGATTCAAAGAATTTCCACAAAGAGAAGCTGACATTTGAGGTGGTGGACTTCAACATTGCCTATCATGCCATTCTGGGTAAGCCTGCCTACGCCAGATTCGTGGCTCGACCATGCTACATATATCTCCAGTTGAAGATGCCGGGGCCCAACGGCGTCATAACCGTCATGGGGAACCGGCAGAAAGCGGAAGAGTGCTTCCAGAAAGGCTCGAAAATTGCTGACGAGCAGATGGCAACAGTAGAGATGGAAGAGTATCAGAAGAATGTGGATCCGAGTGATTTGCTGCGGGCTAAGAAGCCGGCTTTTGAGTCAGCTTTCCAGTCGGTGGGAGAGACGAAGCCCGTGCACATTCACCCCACCGACCCCAATGCAACACCGACCCACATCTCAATTACACTCGACAGCAAATAGGAAGAAGCACTCATCCAGTTCCTCCGTGAGAACTGCGACATCTTCGCATAGAAACCGTCTGACATGCCATGTGTACCCAGGGGACTGACTGAGCATCGTTTGCGAGTCAACCCAAAAGTGAAGCCCGTACAGGAACATCTCCATCGGTCCGCCGCGGAGAAGAGGAAAGCAATTGGCGAAGAGGTGGCTCCACTTCTGGCAGCTGAGTTCATCCGTGAGATCTACCACTCCGAGTGGCTCGCCAATGTGGTCATGGTCCCCAAGAAGGACAAATCCCTCCGCATGTGCATCGATTTCAAGCATATCAATCGAGCCTGCCCGAAAGATCATTTTCCTCTCCCCCGCATCGATCCGATAGTCGACTCGACTGCGGGATGCGAGCGTTTGTCCTTTCTGGACGCGTATTCCGAGTATCATCAGATCCGACTATTTGGACCCATTCGGGTGTTTCTGTTATGTCACCATGCCTTTCGGTCTCAAGAATGCCGGTGCTACCTTCATGCGCTTTATTCAAAAATGCCTTCTGAAGCAAATCAGTCGGAATGTGGAAGCGTACATGGATGACATCATGGTCAAATCACGCAAAGGTTCCGACCTGCTGACTGACCTCGCTGAGACATTCACAAATTTGAGAAGCTATGATATCAAGCTTAATTTGTCGAAGTGTACATACGGAGTTCCGATCGGTAAGCTACTCGTTTTCCTTGTTTCAGAACGAGGAATCGACGCCAACCCAGAAAAAGTCAGTGCCATCCTCCGAATGAAGCGTCCCGAGCGTATACACGACGTCCAGAAGCTAACTGGTTGCTTGGCCGCATTGAGTCGGTTCATTTCTCGTCTCGGTGAGAAGGCATTACCTCTCTACGGACTAATGAAGAAATCTGAAAAGTTCGAGTGGAATTCTGAAGCTAAAGCAGTGTTTGAAGAGCTCAAAGCCCCGCTTTCCACCCAGCCGGTGCTTGCTGCCCCAGTCAGCAAGGAGCCTCTTTTACTATACATCGCAGCCACCAGACAAGTCGTCAGCACTGTACTCACGGTCGAGCGGGAAGAAGAAGGCAAAGAAAGTCCAATGCCCAATCTACTACATTTCCGAAGTATTGACTCCCTCCAAGCAAAGATACCCGCACTACCAGAAGCTTGTGTATGGGATTTACTTGACCGCAAAGAAAGTTGCTCATTACTTCTCGGATCATTCAATCTCAGTCGTCAGCGACGCCCCACTGTCAGAAATCCTGAACAACCGAGACGCAACCAGTCGAGTGTCAAAATGGGCGATTGAACTCCTTCCGCTAGATATCAATTTTGAAGCGAAGAAAGCTATCAAGTCTCAGGCAATAGTAGATTTTGTGGCCGAATGGGTCAAACAGGAGCAGCCGACTCAGATCTAGTCGGACCACTGGACTATGTTCTTTGATGGATCCAAGATGCTGAACGGATCCGATGCAGGCGTGGTTTTGGTATCCCCCAGGGGCGACAAGCTCAGTTACGTCCTTCAAATCCACTTCGACTCTTCAAACAACGAAGGTGAATCCGAGGCACTTTTGTACGGGTTGCGTATGGCCATCTCACTCGGCGTCGGTCGCCAGATGGTCTACGGCGACTTAGACTTAGTGGTCAATTAGGTGATGAAGGAGTGGGACGTCAGAAGCCCGGCAATGACCAGTTATTGCAGTGCAGTGCGAAAGCTGGAAAAGAAGTTTGAAGGTTTAGAGCTCCATCACGTGCCCAGAATCAAGAATCAGCTTGCTGACGATCTCGCGAAGATAGGGTCCACTCGGAAGCCTATACCCAAGAATGTGTTTTTGGAGCACCTGCACACCCCCTCAGTCAAACAAGACCCCTTCATGGAGGAACCCCCACATCCAATCAGCGCATCTGATCCGACGGAAGTCGAAGTTCCTGAGGTGGTCGACCTAATCATGGAGATTTTGGTGATCACGTCCGACTGGACTGTGCCATTGTTACGTCCATTTTGCATCATGCTTATAAGTTGATACTTATTGAATTATGGGCTGTTATTACATGTTTTGTCACAATACTTATGCCTTTTCTCTCTTATTTTACAAGGTTTACATGAAGAGGGAGAATGCCGCTAGCTGGAATTCTTGGCTGGAAAAGGAGCAAACTCTGGAAACCTATTCTGCACAACTCCAAAAGCCCTAAAATTCAACAGAACATCGTTTCGGAAAATATAAAAAATATCTGGCGAAAGAAACCCACGAGAGGGGCCACCGGCTGGCCTCAAGGGTGGGGGGCGCACCCCCCTTCCCAGGGGGCGCCCCCTACCTCGAGGGCCAGCCGGCAGGCCCTTGATGCCCATCTTCTCCTATATAAGGTGTTTTGACCTGGAAAAAATGAGAGGGAGGCTTTCGGGACCAGACGCCACCGTCTCGAGGCGGAACCGAGGCGGAAACCAATCTAGGGCTCCGGCAGAGCTGTTCTGCCGGGGATACTTCCCTTCGGAGGGGGAAATCGTCACCACAGTCATCACCAACAACTCTCCCATCTTGGGGAGGGCTATCTTCATCAACATCTTCACCAGAACCATCTCCTCTCAAACCCTAGTTCATCTCTTGTATCCAATCTTTGTACCCAAACCCTAGATTGGTACATGTGGGTTGCTAGTAGTGTTGATTACTCCTTGTAGTTGATGCTAGTTGGTTTATTTGGTGGAAGATCATATGTTCAGATCCATTATGCATATTAATACCCCTCTGATCATGAACAATATTATGTCTTTTGAGAAGTTACTTTTGCTCCTGAGGACATGGGAGAAGTCTTGCTATTAGTAGTCATGTGAGTTTGGTCTTCGTTCGATATTTTGATGAGATGTATGTTGTCTATCCTCTGGTGGTGTCATGTGAACGTCGACTACATGACACTTCACCATTATTTGGGCCTAGAGGAAGGCATTGGGAAGTAATAAGTAGATGATGGGTTACTAGAGTGACAGAAGCTTAAACCCTAGTTTATGCGTTTCTTCGTAAGGGGCTGATTTGGATCCATATGTTTCAGGTTATGGTTAGGTTTACCTTAATACTTCTTTTGTAGTTGTGGTTTCTTGCATTAGAGGTTAATCATAAGTGGGAGGCTTGTCCAAGTAATGGCGGCACCCAAGCACCGGTCCACCCACATACCAAATTATCAAAGTACCGAACGCGAATTAGATGATCGTGATGAAAACTAGCTTGACGATAATTCCCATGTGTCCTCGGGAGCACTTTACTTTACATAAGAGTTTGTCCAGGCTTGTCCTTTGCTACAAAAAGGATTGGGCCACCTTGCTGCACCTTATTTACTTTTACCGTTTGTCACTTGCTACCAATTACCTTATCACAAAACTATCTGTTACCTACAATTTCAGTGCTTGCAGAAAATACCTTACTGAAAACTGCCTATCATTTCCTTCTGCTCCTCATTGGGTTCGACACTCTTACTTATCGAAAGGACTATGATAGATCCCCTATACTTGTGGGTCATCAAGACTCTTTTCTGGCGCCGTTGCCGGGGAGTGAAGCGCCTTTGGTAAGTGGAATTTGGTAAGGAAAAATTTATATAGTGTGCTGAAATTTATTGTCACGTGTTACTATGGCTCAAAATCCTTTGAGGGGCTTGTTCGGGGTATCTTCACCCCAAGCAGAAGAGCAAAGAGTTTCTCCTCAACCTACTACACCTATTGAAAATGTTTGCTTTGAGATTCCTTCGGGTATGATAGAGAAACTGCTTGAAAATCCCTTACAGGAGACGAAACACTGCATCCCGATTTACATCTAATCTATGTGGATGAAGTTTGTGGATTGTTTAAGCTTTCAGGTAGGCTCGAGGATGTTATCAAGAAGAAGGTCTTCCCTTTATCTTTGAAGGGTGATGCATTGACATGGTTTAGGCTATGCGATGATATGGGATCATGGAACTATAATCGTCTGAAGTTGGAATTTCATCAGAAGTTCTACCCTATGCACCAGGTTCATCGTGATCGCAATTATATTTATAATTTCTGGCCTCGCGTAGGAGAAAGCATTGCTCAAGCTTGGGGGAGGCTTAAGTCAATTTTATATTCATGCCCCAATCATGAGCTCTCAAGAGAAATGATTATTCAAAAATTTTATGCTCGGCTTTCTCATAATAATCGCTCCATGCTCGATACTTCTTGTTCTAGCTCTTATATGATGAAGACTATTGACTTCAAATGGGATTTATTGGAAAGAATTAAACGCAACTCTGAAGATTGGGACCTCGACAAATGTAAGGAGTCAGGTATGACCTCTAAGTTTGATTGTGTTACAGCTTTTATGGATACCGATGTTTTCCGTGAGTTTAGCACTAAATATGAACTTGACTCTGAGATAGTAGCTTCTTTCTGTGAATCTTTTGCTACTCATGTTGATCTCCCCAAGGAGAAGTGGTTTAAATACCACCCCCCTATTGAAGTAAAAGTAGTTGAACCTATTAAAGTTGAAGAAAAGACTATCACTTATAATGTTGATCCTGGTATTCCTACTGCTTATATTGAGAAACCACCTTTCCCTGTTAGGATAAATGATCATGCTCAAGCTTCAACTGTAGTTCGTAAGAGTAGTACTAGAACACCTACACCCTCTGAGCAAATTAAAGTTGAACCCAGTGTTGCTATGGTTAAAGACCTCTTGGTAGAAGATTTAGATGGACATGTTATTTACCTCCAAGAAGAATCTGCTAGAATACCAAACCCAATGCTAGGAATAAATATAAACCTGTTGTAGGCCTGCCTATGATCTCTGTCAAGATAGGAGATCATTGTTATCATGGTTTATGTGACGTAGGTGCTAGTGCGAGTATTATCCCTCTTGATTTGGATAACGAAATTATGCATGATATTGCACCTATTGAGTTAGAAGGGATTGATGTTACTATTAAGCTTGCAAATAGAGATACTATTTCACCAGTTGGGATTGTTAGAGATATTGAAGTCTTGTGTGGGAAGGTTAAATACCCTGCTGATTTTCTTGTTCTTAGTTCCCCACAAGATGCATTCTGTCCCATTATATTTGGTAGGCCCTTCTTGAATACCGTTAATGCCAAGATAGACTGTGTGAAAGATATTGTTACTGTTGGATTAGGGGATATGTCTCATGATTTTAACCTTGCTAAATTCCGTAGACAACCCCTTGAAATGGCACCACCTAGTAAGGATGAAATTATTGGTCTTGCTTCTATTGCCGTGCCACCTAATGATCCTTTAGAACAATACCTCCTAGACCATGAAAATGATATGCATATGAATGAGAGAAGGGAAATAGATGAAATATTCTTTAAACAGGGACCCGTATTGAAAAACAACTTGCCTGTTGAAATCCTAGGGGATCCTCCTCCACCCAAGGGTGATCCCGTGTTTGAACTTAAACCTTTGCCTGATAATCTTAAGTATGTTTATCTTGATGAAAAGAAGATATATCCTGTTATTATTAGTGCTAACCTTTCAGAGCAGGAAGAAGAAAAATTATTGAAAACTCTGAAGAAGCACTGTGCTGCTATTGGATATACTCTGGATGATCTTAAAGGCATTAGTCCCACTATATGCTGATGGGCCTCTAACCCCTCGTTGGTTACCCCAAGTGGAAGGTGTAAGATGCAGTGTTATGGAAGTTTTTCCCTTAGCAAAGATGCCAAGGATCGAATCCCCAGAGACTCCTAGGTTCAACAAGTAGGTGTCAACTGCTAACGGCGCGGATTAGCAATCAACGTGGACCTGCACACAGATACAAATAACTTTGCTCCCAACGAGTACAGAGAGGTTGTCAATCCCTCCGGCCTTGTAGTTCACAAAGGATTAAACGCAAATGATAGTAGTGATAGATAATGTTTGCAATAGTAAGTAAAAGCGAAAAGTAAATAGTGGATGTGATCAATGATGGTAATATGGACCAGAGTCTCATGATGTTAACTAGTGATGTCTCTCTCCCAAAAGACGATAAAAGAGCTATGTGAGGTAAACGAATTACAGCTGGGCAATTGACAGGACCACGAACGCAAACCAATGCTGACTACATTGCAAGAAAGGTTGAGGTTCAAAGCATGGGCGGTACGCCAAATTAAGTAGACCGAAATCCATCAATATCTACTACTAATCATCCACCGTGAGATATCTATCCAGAACATCTCGCTGGTATTAAGTTGCGAGTCCCACCCATAGTGTAAACTCAAAGCAACAGACAACTGCATTAAAAGAAATTTGCGTAAAGTAAACAATCCTTGCACCCGCGGGCACAAGCACCGTTGTTTTCCCCCTTGTGGCAACAGCACATCCCCTAGACTCATGTTTCTGTCACTCAAGCTAGTCATCGAGGGGCATGAACCCACAATCGAGCATAACGTTCCCTCTTGGAGTCACTACGTATTACTTGGCCAAAGCAATAAATAACAACGGAGAACATGCAAGAATTACTTATGAACATAAATATAAAAGAGTTAGATCAAATATATTACTCAAGAACAATCTGAACATAATCTCATAATCCATCGGATCCCAGCAAACTCAACATAGCAACAGCATAAGGATTACATATGTGCCTCGATCATGTAGGGCAGCTCACGAGGACTAATTAGTGAAGCACAAGAACGGGAGGAGAACATCACATAGCTACTGGTCATGGACTCATGGTCCAAGGGAGACTACTCACAACTCATCCGGGAGGCGTCCATGGTGGTGGAGAGGCTCATGTTGGTGATCCTCCCCTCCGGCAGGGTGCCGGGAAGAGTTCTCCTGGTGCTCCCGATCTTGGAAGCGGCGGCGGCGGAACAGAGATGAGATCGCGAAAAAGAGTTCCCGTCCCGAGGGTTTCGAAGGACGCTCTAAATATATGCCGAAAGGGGGCACCAGACGGGGCTCGGGGGGCCCAGGCGCCCCCCCCGGCGCGACCCAGGGGGGGGGGGCGCCGCCAGGGCGCCTGGAGCCCTGGTGCCCCCCCCGGCTGTCCTTCGGGCGCAAGGTAGGTTCTGGAACGCTGATTTTTTATATAATTTTTCTGGATTTTTCCTGGCAGTTCTCGTAACGTGAAAACCTGAAATACAAAAACTGCCGAAAACAGAAACTGGCACCGGGGTGCACTGGATTAGTAGGTTAGTCCAAATATGATCAAAAGTGTATGGAAGTGTATGAATATCATAGCAATATCACCCAAAAGTGGCATGGAGCAAGCAGAAATTATAGATACGTTTCGGACGTATCAACATCCCCAAGCTTAATTCCTGCTCGTCCTCGAGTAGGTAAATGATAACAAGCATAATTTCTGTGGTGACATGCTATTAACCATATAGGACTTTTTACAGTCATATGACAAAAGCTTACTGAGACAATGATTCTATAGTAGTTAAGTTGCCTCATGAGAAAATCACAAATGACTGAAAGTTTTACAACATGACATTGAAGCATCAAAAAGATTTGCAATGAACATGATGTGCAAATATGATAAAGTGATATCTAGCTTGCCCCCTTTAGTGAAGCAAAATATAAATGCAGGGGCACCTTCAAGGTTTAAGTGATGACTAGATACAATGATTTCAAAATAAACGATATCACAATCATGCAAAAGACAATGCTACTTTGGGACAATGCACATTACACTCAGAATGACAATCATGCTCTCAGTAGTTGGTGCTTGAAGAAAGAAGGTGGAGACTCAACATAAAAGTAAAAGAATGGTTATGTGCTAGAGCTTTTTATTTTGAAAACATAGAAGCAATTCTTTCAACGGTAGTAGTACTTCATATGTGTCATGCATAAGACATCCTATAAGTTGCAAGCCTCATGCATAGAATACCAATAGTGCTCGCACCTTGTCCTAATTAGCTCGGATTTCCATGGGTTATCATTGCATTACATATGTTTCAACCAAGTGTCACAAAGGGGTACCTCTATGCCACCTGTACAAAGGTCCAAGGAGATAAATTGCATTTGATTTCTCGTTTTTGATAGATCTCAACTTGAGGACATCCATACCGGGACAACATAGAAAATAGATGAAGGACTCCTCTTTAATGCATAAGCATATTGATTGAGGATTAATGTCCAAGCTAAAACTTCCACCATGATACATGGCTTTGGTTGGCGGCCCAATGTTCTTCTCTAATAATATGCATACTCATTCAACCCATGGCAAATCACCCTTACTTCAGACAAGACGAACATGCATAGCAACTCACATGATACTCAACAAAAGTGTGACAGTTGATGGCGTCCCCAGAAACATGGTTACCGCTCAGCAAGCAACTTATAAGAAATAAGCTACATAGGCAACATATTATTTACCACAATAGTTTTTAAGCTACTTTCCCATGAGCTATGTATTGCAAGGTTAGTCTGCTTAGTACAGGTGGAGGTTAGCAAAAGACTGGGAGCGACCAACTAAGAGAGGAATGACGGTCATAATCATGCAGAGCGACAAAGCAATATTGAATCAGGCATGGTAGTTATATCGCTACTCAGAAATAAAAGATCATCAAGGCTTGACAGACTTTCTTTACAGTCTTAAATATGCGTGAGCATACGCCAAGTCAATCAAAATAAATTCTCGAAGGAAGATATTACTAAACCATACCACATCATAGGCAAACAAATCAAGTTGGTACTCCAATAACACATTGGGAATCCCCCAGCTATTTGAGACTAACCATAAGAAACCGGAACTACTAAGCACCATTATGCACGTAGCATCTTTATCATAGACATATTAACCAATGCAACGGAAGCAAACTCTCTTAATAAGATAAGCATGATAATTAAAGAGAGTTCAAGCAACCAACTAAACAAAAGCTCTTTGAAAAGATAAGCATGAATACTAAGAGCTGAACATGATAGTAGCTATTAAAAGACAAAGAACACACACAGCAAAGATAGACATGAAAATTCTATGTTATGTTCTAGGTAGAAGTGGAGCGTGTTTCTCTCCCACATAAAGAAAGCTGAGTTCCGACTCGTTATGAAAAACTAAAAAGAAAACTAAAAGCAAGACGCTCCAAGCATAGCACATAACACATGAAGTGATAAAAATATAGCGAAACGAAAGACGAACTGATAATGTTGATGGAGAAGGGGATGCACGGGGGCATCCCCAAGCTTAGACGCTTGAGTCTCCTTGAATATTTCTTGGGGGTGCACGGGGGCATCCCCAAGCTTGAGCGCTTGACACTCCTGAATCTTTTTATCATCTTCCCTCGCACACTTGAAAACTCCCTTCATACATAACTCATTATAATCTGATTAGCGAGGTTAGTATCCTTAATAAAATAATTATACCTTGCTGGAAATAAAGATATTCTTGAAGTTCTACTGTTTCTCAAGATTGCCAAAAGATTTTTGCAAAGAAAAAGCAAGCTCTTGGTTTGCAAAATGAAGGAAAGGCAAAACATGACAGAATCTGTGAAAAACATAACAGCAGGTAGTAATTGATTTGTTCGGGGCATTTCTGCAACTCAAATCAAAAAACTCAGAACAGACGCACGAAAGACAATTATATAGAGAACGTTGTCGAAAAAATTCAGACCAAAAAGATGATCTGGTGATTTTATTCGAATTTGTTTATCCAAGGACATAATCTGTTTCCTGGACAGCACCTCACAACTTTTGAACTTTCTAGCAATCAGAGGCTATACTTGGCACAAATATGAAAAGCAAAGATACAATGATGATGCTACAGTAGTAAACAACATCAAGACACAACAAAAGCAAAATATAAAAATTTATTCATGTGGGCTGCCTCCCAAAAGCGCTTTCTTTTATGCCTTTAAGCTAGGCATAATGCAAAAAGGAACCAATAACCATCATAATAATCGGAGTTATAAATTGATTCATATGGTTCCTCAACAAGTTCACTCTTGTTCCTTCTAGGAAAGGGGTACACACCTTTTGCCTTCCCGCGTAAGCGGATTTGTCTCTTACCTATATCGATGAAGCCTTTTACCGCTCGGAGGAAGTCCCTTCCAAGCACTATATTTCCTTGGTTTGGCTCCATGATGAAGAAATCAACCATTGCAATCCCTTTAAGGAATTTAACTGGCACATCTTTTATTCTTCCCTGGATTTTAGAAATATCTCCATTAGTGTGTTTATGATAAGATGGTAATCTATCCATGTTAAATTTAAAGAATCATGAACAATTTTTGGCATAGTAGAAACCATAGATCCAATATCACAATAAGCAAGGAAGTCTTGATTAGAGATGCTAATCCTAACAAGAGGCTCCCAGTCATTATCTATTTCCAAAATATCTTTCTTATTGGGTTTGGGTTTCTCTACCTTCATTAAGTCTAGAGCATCCATTCTCTTTTCAATAGTAGCAAGTCTATCTATGACAGTATCAAAATTATGATCATAAACAAAGTAACTAGATAGACCATGTATAATTTCAAAAGCTCTAGCTTCATCACACTCTAGGAAATCTCCCTCGGCTATAATATCAAGAGAGTGTTTACACCATTTAAAAAGACCCTGGTAAAAATTCCTAAGCACAATTTTTATAGGTATCCAAGGCATAATTCTCCTAGGTGCATCAGAAATTTTGTCCCATGCCTTCTTCATATTTTCTCCATCCCTTTGATGGAAATCTAGAACTTCTGATTCCCTCAAAGCACCATATCCTAACATGTTTAGCTAAACAGAAAGGACTACTAACAGAAAGGTAAATAATTTTTTGTGATTTTTGATAAAGGATACTAAAGCAAAAACTGAAAGGTAAACTAACAAGACTAAAAAGCAAAGGTAAAAGATAGCATGCAACTCCCCTATCCTGAAGAGTGGAGTCCCCGGCAACGGCGCCAGAAAATACTCCTTGATGGGCCTCTAACCCCTCGTTGGTTACCCCAAGTAGAAGGTGTAAGATGCAGTGTTATGGAAGTTTTTCCCTTAGCAAAGATGCCAAGGATCGAATCCCCAGAGACTCCTAGGTTCAACAAGTAGGTGTCAACTGCTAACGGCGCGGATTAGCAATCAACGTGGACCTGCACACAGATACAAATAACTTTGCTCCCAACGAGTACAGAAAGGTTGTCAATCCCTCCGGCCTTGTAGTTCACAAAGGATTAAACGCAAATGATAGTAGTGATAGATAATGTTTGCAATAGTAAGTAAAAGCGAAAAGTAAATAGTGGATGTGATCAATGATGGTAATACGGACCGGAGTCTCATGATGTTCACTAGTGATGTCTCTCTCCCAAAAGACGATAAAAGTGCTATGTAAGGTAAACGAATTACAGCTGGGCAATTGACAGGACCACGAACGCAAACCAATGCTGACTACATTGCAAGAAAGGTTGAGGTTCAAAGCATGGGCGGTACGCCAAATTTAGTAGACCGAAATCCATCAATATCTACTACTAATCATCCACCTTGAGATATCTATCCAGAACATCTCGCTGGTATTAAGTTGCGAGTCCCACCCATAGTGTAAACTCAAAGCAACAGACAACTGCATTAAAAGAACTTTGTGTAAAGTAAACAATCCTTGCACCCGCGGGCACAAGCACCGTTGTTTTCCCCCTTGTGGCAACAGCACATCCCCTAGACTCATGTTTCTGTCACTCAAGCTAGTCATCGAGGGGCATGAACCCACAATCGAGCATAACGTTCCCTCTTGGAGTCACTACGTATTACTTGGCCAAAGCAATAAATAACAACGGAGAACATGCAAGAATTACTTATGAACATAAATATAAAAGAGGTAGATCAAATATATTACTCAAGAACAATCTGAACATAATCTCATAATCCATCGGATCCCAGCAAACTCAACAGAGCAACAGCATAAGGATTACATATGTGCCTCGATCATGTAGGGCAGCTCACGAGGACTAATTAGTGAAGCACAAGAACGGGAGGAGAACATCACATAGCTACTGGTCATGGACTCATGGTCCAAGGGAGACTACTCACAACTCATCCGAGAGGCGTCCATGGTGGTGGAGAGGCTCCCGATGGTGATCCTCCCCTCCGGCAGGGTGCCGGGAAGAGTTCTCCTGGTGCTCCCGATCTTGGAAGCGGCGGCGGCGGCAGAACAGAGATGAGATCGCGAAAAAGAGTTCCCGTCCCGATGGTTTCGAAGGACGCTCTAAATATATGCCGATGGGGGGCACCAGACGGGGCTCGGGGGGCCCAGGCGCCCCCCCGGCGCGGCCCAGGGGGGCGCGCCGCTAGGGCGCCTGGAGCCCTGGTGGCCCCCCCCCCCCGGCTGTCCTTCGGGCGCAAGGTAGGTTCTGGAACGCTGATTTTTTATATAATTTTTGTAGATTTTTCCTGGCAGTTCTCGTAACGTGAAAACCTGAAATACAAAAATAGCCGAAAACAGAAACTGGCACCGGGGTGCACTGGATTAGTAGGTTAGTCCAAATATGATCAAAAGTGTATGGAAGTGTATGAATATCATAGCAATATCACCCAAAAGTGGCATGGAGCAAGCAGAAATTATAGATACGTTTTGGACGTATCATATGCCAACACAAGATAAAATTGGAAGAAAATGCTAAACCAGTTATTGATCATCAACGACGGTTAAATCCTAAGATGAAAGAAGTAGTAAGAAAGGAAATACTAAAGCTTCTAGAGGCAGGTATTATCTATCCAGATGATGATAGCCAGTGGGTAAGTCCTGTACATTGTGTTCCTAAGAAAGGAGGTATGACTGTTGTCCCTAATGATAAAGATGAATTGATCCCGCAAAGAATAGTTACACGTTATAGGATGGTAATTGATTTCCGTAAGTTAAATAAAGCTACTAAGAAAGATCATTACCTCTTGCCATTTATTGATCAAATGCTAGGAAGGTTATCCAAACATACTCATTTCTGCTTTCTAGATGGTTATTCTGGTTTCTCTCAAATACCTGTGTCAAAAGGGGATCAAGAAAAGACCACTTTTACTTGTCCTTTCGGTACCTTTGCTTATAGACGTATGCCTTTTGGTTTATGTAATGCACCTCCTACCTTTCAAAGATGCATGATGGCTATATTCTCTGATTTTTGTGAATAGATTGTTGAGGTTTTCATGGATGATTTCTCCGTTTACGGAACTTCTTTTGATGATTGCTTAAGCAACCTTGATTGAGTTTTGCAAAGATGTGAAGATACTAACCTTGTCTTGAATTGGGAGAAGTGCCACTTTATGGTTAATGAAGGCATTGTCTTGGGACATAAAATTTCTGAAAGAGGTATTGAAGTTGACAAAGCTAAGGTTGATGCTATTGAAAAGATGCAATGCCCAAAGGACATCAAAGGTATACGAAGTTTCCTTGGTCATGCCGGGTTTTATAGGAGGTTCATTAAGGACTTCTCCAAAATCTCCAGGCCTCTGATTAATCTCTTACAAAAAGATATTCCTTTTGTCTTTGATGATGATTGTCTAGAAGCATTTGAAATACTTAAGAAAGCATTGATCTCTGCACCTATTGTCCAGCCTCCTGACTAGAATTTACCCTTTGAGATTATGTGCGATGCTAGTGATTATGTTGTAGGAGCTGTTTTAGGGCAAAGAGTTGATAAGAAATTGAATGTTATCCAGTATGCTAGTAAAAATTTAGATAGTGCCCAAAGAAATTATGCTACAACTGAGAAATACTTTTTAGCAGTTGTGTTTGCTTGTGATAAGTTTAGACCCTATATCGTTGATTCTAAAGTAACTATTCACACTGATCATACTGCTATCAAATACCTTATGGAAAAGAAAGATGCTAAACCTAGACTTATTAGATGGGTTCTCTTGCTGCAAGAATTTGACTTGCATATTATTGATAGAAAGGGAGCTGAGAACCCCGTAGCAGATAACTTGTCTAGGTTAGAGAATATACTTGATGACCTACGACCTATTGATGATAGCTTCCTTGATGAACAACTAGCTGTCATAAGTACTTCTCGTACTGCTCCATGGTATGATGATTATGCTAATTACATTGTTGCTAAGTTTATACCTCCTAGCTTCACATACTAGCAAAAGAAAAGTTCTTCTATGATTTGAGACATTACTTTTGGGATGAACCACATCTTTATAAAGAAGGAGTAGATGGTATTATTAGACGTTGTGTACCTGAGCATGAACAGGAACAGATCCTACGCAAGTGCCACTCCAAAGCTTATGGAGGACACCATGCGGGAGATAGAACTGCACACAAGGTATTGCAATCCGGTTTTTATTGGCCTACTCTCTTCAAGGATGCCCGTAAGTTTCTCTTATCTTGTGATGAATGTCAAAGAATAGGTAATATTAGTAGACGTCAAGAAATGCCTATGAATTATTCACTTGTTATTAAACCATTTGATGTTTGGGGCTTTGATTATATGGGACCTTTTCATGCCTCTAATGGGTACACACATATTTTAGTTGTTGTTGATTACGTTACTAAGTGGGTAGAAGCTATTCCAACTAGTAGTGCTGATAATAACACCTCTATTAAGATGCTTAAATAAGTTATATTTCCGAGGTTTGGAGTCCCTAGATATCTAATGACCGGTGGTGGTTCACACTTTATTCATGGTGCTTTCCGTAAGATGCTTGCCAAATATGATGTCAACCATAGAATTCCGTCCCCCTATAACCCACAGACTAGTGGTCAAGTAGAACTAAGTAATAGGGAGTTGAAACTAATCTTGCAAAAGACAGTTAATAGGTCTAGAAAGAATTGGTCCAAGAAACTTGATGATTCATTATGGGCCTATAGAACTGCATACAAAAATCCTATGGGTATGTCTCCATATAAGATGGTATATGGAAAAGCTTGTCACTTACCTCTTGAGCTAGAACATAAGGCATATTGGGCTATTAAAGAGATCACCTATGATTTCAAACTTGCCGATGAGAAGAGGTTATTTGACATTAGCTGTCTCGATGAATGGAGAACCCAGGCTTATGAGAATGCCAAGTTATTTCAAGAAAATGTTAAAAGATGGCATGACAAAAGAATACAAAAGCGTGAGTTTAACGCAGGTGATTATGTCTTGCTATTCAACTCTCGTTTAAGATTTTTTGCAGGAAAACCTCTCCAAGTGGGAAGGTCCTTACGTCATCGAGGAGGTCTATCGTTCCGGTGCCATAAAAATCAACAACTTCGAAGGCACAAATCCGAAGGTGGTGAATGGTCAAAGAATCAAACATTATATCTCAAGTAATCCTATAAATGTTGAAACTAATGTTATTGAAACCATAACCCCGGAGGAATACATAAGGGACACTTGCCAGAATGATTCAGCCTCCGAAAAGGAAGAGGTACGTGATACGGTAAGTAAACCGACTCCAAAACAGTTCTAAAGGCAATTTTTCTCCATTTTGGAATATTTAGAAAAATAGAAAAATAAACCGCAGTCCGGAGGAGACACGAGGCCTCCTCGAGGGTGGGGGGCGCCCCCCCCCCTTCCCAGGGTGCGCCCCCTGCCTCGAGGGCACCTCGTGTGTCCCTCGGACTCCGTTTTCTTGTGGGCTACTCCTTTTGGTCGGTAAAAATTCATTATATATACTCCTGAAGGTTCTAACCCCTGTATCACGCAAAAATCCTCTATTCTTGTTTTGAGCTGTTCTTGTCACAGATAAAGCAGCATGTCTTCCCAGGATTCGGAGGGAGAAAGCTATGTGGCTGATTCCCTTGCTGATCCTAAAGTCTATGGAGATTGCGAGCATTATGGTTGGACTACGGACGAAGAAGAAGACCATGATGCAAAGAAGAAGGATTGGACTAGCTCAGATGAAGACGAAGCCCCACTACCCCAACTTGGAGATATGCACGTGAAGTTCAAAAAGTCAAGCCTCCTAGTCAGAGTAAAGAAACCTAAGGTCGAATTTAGCCCTTTTAACCTCTTGTAGGAGAACAAGCAGACACTATGCAAGAAGATATTAAATCTTGAGCAAGAGATCAATCATCTAAAGGAGCAAAATTCTGCCCTTAAGCGTAAGCTGAGGAAGAAGTCATCATCACCACCCCCAAAGAAGGAGACATAATCGTATGGGTATGGGCACTCCCCTTGGCAACTGCCAAGCTTGGGGGAGTGACCCCGGTATCGTATCACCATCACTCCTATCTTTACAGTTTTACTTAGTTCGATCCTTTTGGTAGTATATTGATCTATTAGAATAATGTTAGCATGATCTAGTTGTGAGCTTTATCCTTTGTAATCGAGTCCGTGAGCTATATAATAAAGATTAGTGTTGATTCAAGGGCTTGATTTCCTCACTTGGGTCATGATAAAAAGAAAGAAAACATAAAGAGTATCAAAGAGATCATATCGATCTTATGGGAAGTAATAACTTCACATACAAGAGTATGATAAATAAAAGTTGTTGGGAGGTGACAAACATAGTTTTGGTCATCGTTGCAATTAATAGGAAGTAATACAAGAAGAGAGGTGTCAGTGTACAAAAAAGGGGGGTACGCTTTTTGTACCCCTATGACTGTGCACGGGCAGTCTGAGCCACGGGCACCGCCACACCAAGCAAGGCAAGGGAGGTGAGCTAGAGTAAGACCGAAGCTCGATGGAACTGAAGCAACACCAAAGCCAAGACCACAAAGAGCAAAGGGACGAAGCGGGTTCCCCCGGCAAGATCCTTGTCGGGAGCCAATTTTAGCTGCCCCTGGCGGGATCCCAGCCCTGGCAAGAACCTTGCCGTGGCGACTTGCCCCACGCCTACAGAGCAAATCACCCATGAGTCCACTGCCCCCAAGGAGCAAGGATTCGGGAGACATCCCCGTGGTGGCATGCAGATCTTTGTGAAGACATTCAAGATCAGACACGCATTAATAAGACGACGACCCTTGGCGGGATCCCAGCCAAGGAAGACCACAAGACCTCCAGCAAGCACCTTGCCGGGGATGGCAGCAGGCGCCGCGGCAAGACCCTTGCCGGGACCCCAGCAAGGCCCTTGCCGAGGACATCTGCAGGGCCACCATCGGGCCCACGCCAACTAAAACTTCCACCGCCTTATGCAGCTGCCGACCCAACCAGTTGGGCAGGTACTTGCGTGGCGGCATGCAGATCTTCGTGAAGACTCACCATAGCTCCACCTCAGCTGCCTGCCTACCTACATGGCATCTCAGGCATCGCTGGCCAGGGCGCGTGTCGACAAAAGAAGGAGCGGCGACGGACAAGACATATATCTCCCCCGTCCCCGATAAAGCAAGGACACCTAAGCAAGATGCATTAAATGCGCCTTATCATGTAATGCGAGGGATAACCTCGCATCACTGTACCCTTTCCACCTCCTGTGTGTCACTGTGGCAACCCCTTTTCCCTATAAAAGGAGGCCCGGGGCGACCAGGAGGAGGATTCGGCTTTTTGGAGCTCCTCACGCCCCATAGCTAGCTGAAGAACACAAACATACAATCCACCAAAGCAGGAGTAGGGTTTTACGCATCCTCACGGCCCGAACCTGGATAAACGAACCGTGTGCTATCTGTTTGATCCGCTCTTCTCTCAACCCCACGCCCCGCAACCGTAGTAGGGATTCTTGTGATCCCATAGGTGTCGTTCCCAATACATCGACATCTTTGGCGCGCCAGGTAGGGGGGCAGCGCAGTTGTGAGAATTGGCTTTAGCAGTTAGTTCGACGCTTCTTCATCATCATGGCGCCCAAGAAGAAGACGATGGTGGCGGTTGGCCAGTCGGAAGCCGGACAGCCTGTCCCGACGCGGGCGAGCAGCAGACCGGTCGCGGAAAGGACCCAGGGCGCTGCTTGCGAACACCAACACCGTCCCAGCAGCCGGAGTTTGGGAGGTGGCGATGCTTGTGCGCCTGGTAACGGGCCACACACCGCCAAATACAAAGACAGAGCCAGGCCCTCCATGGGTGGTGCGGGGCCCTCCAGGATCGCTGCCACATCACCCGAAGGCGACGCAAGGGCCTCCAAGACTCCCACGCCGGTGCCGACAGTGCGCTCCTCCCAAGCAGCGCGCGACGAACAGTGTCATCACACCGAAGATCCCGGGCGTCGCCGCGGGAAGAGCCCCGAGGGCCACTCCCGAGACGTAGAAGACCTGCCCGCCCGCCGAAACGCTGGTGAAAACGACATGCGACCGCGGGATCGTGATGGAGCTCCTCCTGACATGGTCGGGGGTCGAAGCGCGTCTCGGTCTGTGCAGGTTTCGCTACCGCTAACCCCAGCAGAAGCCCTAGCGCGCGCAGTTGCTCCTCGACTTTCCTCCCGTTATGGGGAAACTCGATGAATGGAGAGCCACCATCCGAAGCCTTGTCACGGTTGCCAACAAGGATGAACCAAGTCCAGCGAGGCCCCCGGGTCGGCGCTCCGATGGGGTCCCACACATCGGTGGCGGGAGGACCGGCAGCACCGTGGCCACGGTGCATTCGCCTCCTCCTCGCCCGGTACCGCGTGTGTCGACTCATCGAGACGTCGCGGGTGACGACATCTCTATAGCGTCATCCGACCCACGGACCCACGGCGATCAGCGTCAAGTTCTTCAGGAGCGAGCTCATGAAGACGCTCGAACCACCATCGAGCGTCGGCGCGGAGCGCGCCACCAGTCAGACAGGCGAGCAGGGCCTGCTGTGAACCGCCCAACACCGGAGAGCCCTGGAGGTCTACCTTACGAGGTAGGCTGTCCGGCTTTTACCCGTGAGCTGCGGCAGTTCCAGTGGCCCACTCACCGCACCTTCAAGCCTGACGTTGGCGAGAAGTACAACGGCAAGACCCATTCGTCGGAGTTCCTCAGCATCTACACCATCGCGATGCAAGCTGCCGGAGCCCGCGACGATAAGGTGCTTGCGAATTACTTTCCATTGGCTATTAAACCCAACGCCATGTTGTGGTTGATGCACTTGCCGGTAGACTCTATTTCCTCCTGGTCGGATTTGTGCCATGAGTTTGTTGGCGCCTTTACTGGAGGTCACCAAGCCCATGGCCAAGCATCTCCTGCTTCGCGGCGTCAGTTGACACATCATTTGGCGCGTAGCGAGCTAACTGCCTAAAGTCATCCATGTACTGCCCCACAGTTCGGTTTCCTTGGTGCTAGTTGCGAAAATCATGCTTCTTTAGGCTCATGGCTCCTGCTGAGACATGTGCTATGTGAATAGCTTGCTGAAACAGATCCCAAGTAATTGCAGCAAGTGGGTAGGTGGCGGTGTAGTTCTCCCACCAAGCGGCTGCTGGTCCCTCAAGCTGATGTGCAGAAAAACACACTCTCTCTGCATATGTGCATCCTGCAGTTGCTAGCTCTCTGTCCATCTTACGGAGCCAGTCATCTGCGACTATAGGCTCGGTGCTACTGGAGAACACAGGTGATAACCCACAAGTGTAGGGGATCACAACAGTTTTCGAGGTAAAGTATTCAACCCAAATTTATTGATTCGACACAAGGGGAGCCAAAGAATACTCTTAAGTATTAGCAGCTGAGTTGTCAATTCAACCACAGCTGGAAACTTATTATCTGTAGCAAGGTAGTTTAGTAGCAAAGTAATATGATAGTGGCAGTAGCGGCAATAAAAGTAACGATAGTGTTTTTTTTAGTTTTTGTAATAGTAGCAGCGGAAAAGTAAATAAGCAACAAGCAATATATGAAAAGCTCGTAGGAATTGGATCGGTGATGGAGACTTATGTCGGATGCAATTCATCGTGTAGAAGTTATAACCTAGGGTGACACAGAACTAGCTCCAGTTCATCAATGCAATGTAGGCATGTATTCCGAATATAGTCATACGTGCTTATGGAAAAGAACTTGCATGACATCTTTTGTCCTACCCTCCCGTAGCAACGGGGTCCTATTAGAAACTGAGGGATATTAAGGCCTCCTTTTAATATAGTACCGGACCAAAGCATTAACGCATAGTGAATACATGAACTCCTCAAACTATGGTCATCAGTGGGAGTGGTCCCGATTATTGTCACTTCGGGGTTGCCAGATCATAACACATAGTAGGTGACTATAGACTTGTAAGATAGGATCAAGAACACACATATATTCATGAAAACATAATAGGTTCAGATCTGAAATCACGGCACTCCATCCCTAGTGACAAGTATTAAGCATAGCAAAGTCATAGCAACATCAATCTCAGAACATAGTGGATACTAGGGATCAAACCCTAACAAAACTAACTCGATTACATGATAGATCCCATCCAACCCATCACCGTCCAGCAAGCCTACGATGGAATTACTCACGCACGGCGGTGAGCATCATGGAATTGGTGATGGAGGAAGGTTGACGATGACGATGGCGATGATCTCCACTCTCCGGAGCCCCAAACGGACTCCAGATCAGCCCTCCCGATAGAGATTAGGTCTTGGCGGCGGCTTCGTATCGTAAAACGCGATAATTCTTCCTCTCTGATTTTTTCTCCCCGAAAGTGAATATATGGGATCCGGAGATACGTCGATGGAGCACCAGGGGGTCCACAAGGCAGGGGGCGCGCCGTAGGGGAGGGGGCGCGCCCCCCACCCTCATGGACAGGGTGTGGCCCCCTGGTCTAGATCTTCTTGCAGGTATTTTTTATATTTTCCAAAATAATTCTCCGTGGATTTTCAGGTCATTCCGAGAACTTTTTATTTTTGCACAAAAACAACACCATGGCAGTTCTGCTGAAACAGCGTTAGTCCGGATTAGTTCCATTCAAATCATGCAAGTTAGAGTCCAAAACAAGGGCAAAAGGGTTTGGAAAAGTAGATACGTTGGAGACGTATCAACTCCCCCAAGCTTAAACCTTTGCTTGTCCTCAAGCAATTCAGTTGATAAACTGAAAGTGATAAAGAAAAACTTTGACAAACTTTGTTTGCTCTTGTTGTCGTAAATATGTAAGCCAGCATTCAGGTTTTCAGCAATGATCATGAACTAACCATATTCACTATAACTTTCAGGTCTCATGTCAACTCACATCAATGGCATAATCAACTAGCGAGCAATAATAATAAACCTCGGATGACAGCACTTTCTCAAAACAGTCATGATATGATATAACAAGATGGTATCTCGCTAGCCCTTTCTGTTACCGCAAAACATAAATGCAGAGCACCTTTAAAGATCAAGGACTGACTAGACATTGTAATTCATGGTAAAAGAGATCCAGTCATGATCATACTCAATGCAAATTAATGGTAATACATGCAAATGACAGAGGTGCTCTCCTACTGGTGCTCTTTTATAAGAAGATGATGACTCTGCATAAAAGTAAATAGATAGGCCCTTCGTAGAGGGAAGCGGGGATTTGTAGAGGTGCCAGAGCTCGATTTTTAAATAGAGATGAATAACATTTTGAGCGGTATACTTTCATTGTCAACATAACAACCAAGAATCTCGCTATCTCCCATGCTATGCACATTATAGGCGGTTCCCAAACAGAATGGTAAAGTTTATACTACCCAACCACCAACAAGCACACTCCATGGCTAGCCCGAAACAACGGGTACCATACAAACCAGCAACAACCCTGGGGGTTTTTTGTTTAATTATTATGATTTTGAGCATGGTACTGGGCATCTCGGTTACCAGCCATTTTCTCGTGAATGATGAGCGGAGTCCACTCATCGTTAGAATAACCCACCTAGCATGGAAGATATAGACAACCCTAGTTTATAGATGAGCTGTTCGAGCATACAAAACAGAATTTCATTTGCAGGTTTAGAGTTTGGCACATACAAATTTACTTGGAACGGCGGGTAAATACTGCATATAGGAAGGTAAGGTGGACTCATGTGGAATAACTTTGGGGTTTATGGAAGTGGATGCACAAGCAGTATTCCTGCTTAGTACAGGTGAAGGCTAGAAAGAGACTGGGAAGCGACTAGCTAGAGAGCAACAACGGTCATGAACATGCATTAAAATTAATCAACAATGAATGCAAGCATGAGTAGGATATAACCATGGAAGCCTTAAGTACTTATTCTACTTGAGTGGTAACGATGGAAGCATGTTTACTAATGAGTTTCAATTCACCTTTAACTCTAGACGTATAATCACTCAACCGTTCAATCATATAAGCATTTTGTTGTAATTGTCTACCAACATAAGCATTGAAGTTTTCTTGTTTCAGAATAAAATTGTCAAACTCATCTAAACATTGGCTAGGAGACTTATAACAAGGAATATCTCCTTCATCAAATCTGTAAAGAGAATTTACCTTTACTACATGTGTCGGGTTATCAAGACCATGTATTTCTTCAATAGGTGGTAAATTCTTAACATCTTCAGCTTTAATACCTTTTTCTTTCATAGATTTCTTTGCCTCTTGCATATCTTTAGGACTGAGAAATAGAACACCTCTTTTCTTCGGAGTTGTCTTAGGGGCTGGTTCAGGAAGTGTCCAATTATTTTCATTGGCCAGCATATTATTCAATAGTAATTCAGCTTGATCAACTGTTCTTTCCCTGAAAACACAACTAGCACAACTATCCAGGTGGTCTCTGGAAGCATCGGTTAGTCCATTATAAAAGACATCAAGTATATCGTTTATCTCAAGAGGATGATCAGGCAAAGCATTAAGTAATTAGAGAAGCCTCCCCCAAGCTTGTGGGAGACTCTCTTCTTCAATTTGCACAAAATTATAAATTTCTCGTAAGGCAGCTTGTTTCTTATGAGCGGGAAAATATTTAGCAAAGAAGTAATACATCATATCCTGGGGACTACGCACACACCCAGGATCAAGAGAATTAAACCAAGTCTTAGCATCACCCTTTAACGAGAAAGGAAATAACTTAAGGATATAGTAGTAACGAATCTTTTCATCATTGGTAAACAGGGTGGCTAGATCATTCAACTTGGTAAGATGTGCCACAACAGTTTTAGACTCATAGCCATGGAAAGGATCAGATTCAACCAAAGTAATTAACTCAGGATCAACAGAGAATTCATAATCCTTATCAGTAACACACATAGGTGAAGTAGCGAAAGCAGGGTCATGTTTCATTCTAGCTTTCAATAACTTTTCTTTTAGCTTAGCTAATAATTTCTTAAGATCGTATCAATCGTTCCAAGCAAGAAAGTCTCTAGCAGTTTCTTCATCCATAACATAACCCTCAGGAACAACAGGCAATTCATATCTATTGGGAGACGCTTCATCATCACTTTCATAAATATCATCAGTTTCAATATTTGCATTCCCAAAACTGTAGCAATTTGTTCATCTAGAAATTCACCTAGTGGCACAGTATTATCAGGCATAGAAGTAGTTTCATCATACATAGCAGAAGTGGTATCATCAAGAACATACGACATATCAGATTCGATAGCAGGAGTAGGTGTCGCAAGTTTACTCATAACAGATGGTGAATCAAGTGCAGAGCTAGATGGCAGTTCCTTACCTCCCCTCGTAGTTGAGGGTAATATCTTGGTTTTTGAGTCCTTCAAATTCTTCACAGTGATCAACAAATATAAATCCCAAGTGACTTAAAGAATAGAGCTATGCTCCCCGGCAACGACGCCAGAAAATAGTCTTGATAACCCACAAGTGTAGGGGATCGCAACAGTTTTCGAGGGTAAAGTATTCAACCCAAATTTATTGATTCGACACAAGGGGAGCCAAAGAATACTCTTAAGTATTAGCAGCTGAGTTGTCAATTCAACCACACATGGAAATTTAGTATCTGCAACAAGGTAGTTTAGTAGCAAAGTAATATGATAGTGGCGGTAGCGGCAATAAAAGTAACGATAGAGTTTTTGTAATAGTAGCAGCAGAAAAGTAAATAAGCAACAAGCAATATATGAAAATCTCGTAGGCATTGGATTAGTGATGGAGAATTATGTCGGATGCAATTCATCATGTAGAAGTTATAACCTAGGGTGACACATAACTAGCTTCAGTTCATCAATGCAATGTAGGCATGTATTCCGAATATAGTCATACATGCTTATGGAAAAGAACTTGCATGACATCTTTTGTCCTACCCTCCCGTGGCAGCGGGGTCCTATTGGAAACTAAGGGATATTAAGGCCTCCTTTTAATAGAGTACCGGACCAAAGCATTAACACATAGTGAATACATGAACTCCTCAAACTATGGTCATCACCGGGAGTGGTCCCGATTATTGTCACTTAGGGGTTGCCGGATCATAACACATAGTAGGTGACTATAGACTTGCAAGATAGGATCAAGAATACACATATATTCATGAAAACATAATAGGTTCAGATATGAAATCATGGCACTCGGGCCCTAGTGACAAGCATTAAGCATAGCAAAGTCATAGCAACATCAATCTCAAAACATAGTGGATACTAGGGATCAAACCCTAACAAAACTAACTCGATTACATGATAGATCCCATCCAACCCATCACCGTCCAGCAAGCATACGATGGAATTACTCACGCACGGCGGTGAGCATCATGGAATTGGTGATGGAGGAAGGTTGACGATGATGATGGCGACGATCTCCACTCTCCGGAGCCCCGAACGGACTCCAGATTAGCCCTCTCGAGAGAGATTAGGGCTTGGCGGCGGCTCTGTGTCGTAAAACGTGATAATTCTTCCTCTCTGGTTTTTTTCTCCCCGAAAGTGAATATATGGGATCCGGAGATACGTCGGTGGAGCACCAGGGGGCCCACGAGGCAGGGGGCGCGCCCCCCACCCTTGTGGATAGGGTGTGGGCCCCCTGGTCTTGATCTTCTTGCATGTATTTTTTATATTTTCCAAAATAATTCTCTGTGGATTTTCCGGTCATTCCGAGAACTTTTTATTTCTGCACAAAAACAACACCATGGCAATTCTCCTAAAAACAGTGTCAGTCCGGGTTAGTTCCATTCAAATCATGCAAGTTAGAGTCCAAAACAAGGGCAAAAGGGTCTGGAAAAGTAGATACATTGGAGACGTATCAACCGGTGGTTGCAGCCTTAAGAACCGGGTCAAGTTATCATGGGGAGGCGGAGGTGGGTTCTTGTTGTTGTTCTGGTTCTGGACAAGTAGTTGCATCAAAGTGTTCTGCTACTGGATAAACTGGGTGAGCTCAGGGGGAAACTCAAATCCGGGCTCACGTCTCGGAGGCATCTGAGGGGTTTAGAGGGGAGAGATTAGAATAGAATGAGGTCTAGAGGAATTCACTACCCATATGCACATCAGACAAACAATTTCATATCATACCACTTAATTTCAATTCAAGATCACACAAAAAGATCATATTACAAAGCTAGCGAACGATTCTAACTACTCGGATTAATATTAATGATTACAGGGTGGTCATCTAATCACTGTCATCTGAAGACTCCATGATATCTGCTCCAGCTCCGTCTTCATAGTCACTTTCATCACTGTCGGTGTCGTCTATCAGAATGTAGTTCTCCATAGTAATTCCTATCTCCGGTTCTGGCTTCACTGTGCCAGTCCCAACCTTCTTCTTCAGTGCTTCATTCTGCTCCAATAGTACGGAAATTTCCTCTTCATACCCATCTCATACTGTCCTGAGTTCGTCTTCTAGCTCCGCATTCCGGGTTATCACCATGTTGGTCTTCTTCATAAGTGCGCACATCTGATTCTCGTAGCATCGAATATGTTGGTCCATCTCCTGGATGTATGCTGCAATGGATCCGTCCTTCCTGGTGCGAAGCATTTCCCATTGCTGGTCTCGACGTCCACAAATCTGGTAGATGGTGTCTTCAAGGTCCTTGTTGTAGACTTCACATATCCGTCCAAATGTGATGTGAGCTACCATACTCTTTCCCAAGCTCCATGTCGGTGCGTCGAATTCTAGCTCCAGTGGCTCGGTGAATGGTGTAATAGTTCTCCCCGGTACACTAACTTTGATCTTCCATCATTCCAATTCCGGCGAAGTTGCATAGAGATCTCCAGTGATACTTGGTATTCCAATGTGCAAGTATCCAGTGACTTCTTTCAAGTGTTTTCCGAAAGGGGTGTCATCGTCTGGCTGAATGAACTTGCTCACTGGGTCCGGCATCTATAGAGAAGAAATAGAGAAGAATTAGAGTGAACAGAAAAGAAGTAGAATGAATAGAGAAGAACATCCTAGGGTTTATCCTAGTGGTCGCATCCTGCAGTCAACGTATGCTCTGGTACCATCTTGTAGCGACCGCAGTTCCAATGAACCGAAGTCTCTGTGCTTAGTGTCATCCCTAGATCGGTATGCTGACATACACAATACTCGAGGATTTATAACAGAGGTTCAATCACACTTATTACATCGAAAGTCCTCAAAGATGCAACATCCATTGCATGAGAATGGTTGAAGGCTATCTAAACAAAATAAACTGTGGAAGCTATGAAGAGTAGTTGAGTCCATCCAACTCCATGGCAAACATTGAGTGCATGACAACGACCTATCGCACCTTAATCTTCTTCTGAATACTCTGCAACATGATACGTTGCAGCCATGTAGGTCAGCACATTGAATATGCTGGCAAGAACACACTGTAATGATAAAGAGCAACGCCTACAACTACATGCATATTTGGCTGGTGGAGGCTGTAAGGTTTATTTTTGCATAAAGCTAGTTTTTCCCTACAACAATTGAGAATGGTACCCCCATCTCAATCCCAAAACCAAAGTCATTAATAACCCAACAAGTTAAATCAAGTGATGAGATCAGTCCATAATACAAATACCAGGATACTCGAGATGTCCATAACCGGGGACACGGCTACTCATGAATAGTTTGTACACTCTGCAGAGGTTTGTGCACTTTTCCCCACACGACTCGATCTCCTCCATTTGATTTCTCGCACTGCATGGTGTTTGAGAAACGGATGACCGAGACACAATCTTTTAGAAGCATTAACTCTTAACCCTGGGTAGACCGTACCACCTACGTCCGCTACATCTGCTAGTCTACCACAAAAAGAGGTCACATAACATACTCAACTATGCCAGAGCCCATAATGGCATTATGGCTACGCACGGAACTTTCTAGGCATGAGTGATATATGACCCCTTTTAGCTTGGGTTGCTTTCCTTGGGCAGCACTGGTATATCCCCAGGTGCCCTGTCAACCAATGGTCCATCCCCAGGGTGCCACAACCAATCCACCCAGATGTGTATTAAATTTTCCACCTTAAATAAACCCTTAGTTGTATTACACTCACAACTTTCAGGAAATCACTCATACCAATCCACGTCTACAAGCATGGCTAAGCAATAAGTAACAAAGCGTATATTCCCTTGGTTGATCTCAAGTCATAGGGTTCCTACCTCATGAACTACAAAGCATCATATTATGTAACCAGTCCTACTCATGCAAGTGTTTGAGGATATAACCAATGCAGTGAAAACTGGGTATTCGAAAGTACAATCAAAGTATGAACTTGCCTTGCTGACGATCCCTGAAACCTAAAGACTCGTAGTAGCACGCTTCGCACTCCGGGATTCTATCGCAAACAAACAATAGTATACATAAGCACTCAAGCAAAGATGCACGGGTAAAACTCAAATAAGAAGATCAAATCTGAAAGTTCAACTGAAGAGCTTCGATTTGCAAAAAGAATCGATCGAATCGGAGCTACATAACTGAAACTACGGTCAAAAGAACTCCGGATTCAAATCTGCTTGAAACCAAATTTTTAATTGTCAAAACCTTGTTCAAGTTCGTTAAACAGAAAGAGGGCTCGAGACGAAGATTTTCGTGTTGGTTTCACTGGATTTGGACGAATGGTTTAGAAACGGCGAGGGTTTGAAGATCAGGGGCTAATCTACGATAAAAATAATCACGGATAGGTCCCTGGCCGAAAAATAAAATAAAATATATATATCGGACGAACGTCCGCTAATAGAGACGAACGGGCGAATTCGTTGGTTAAAACGAACGAATGAACAAACAAACGCAAGCAAACTAAACCAAAAAAACCGAACTGATCTAAATAAAAAAACGAATCTAGGTTTTTTTAAGAAAACCGGCGGCCTTTACCTAAAAACCAAAAGAACCGGGGCGGCAAGATCCGGCGGCTCCGGCGACTCGAACCGGCGAGGCGGCGGCGTGCGCCGGCGTGGGCGACAGCGGCGGGGTGCGGCGCGGGGCTGCGGTGGTGGGCGGCGCAGGCAGTGGCGGCGGAGCTGCAGGCAGCGGCTGCTGCTGCTTGCTGTGGGCGGGGCGGCGGGGTGCGACGAGGGTGGCGGTGTGAGGGGCGAGGGATGGTGGCGCTATATAAAGGGGACGGCGGTGCCTTGGGGAAGGGGCCGGCCCGGGGCAGAGTCCTACCCGGACTCGCCTCGACGTTCGTGCCAAGCACGGCGTCGGGCGGGAGGAAGGCGGCGCGGGGCAGCTGGGCCTTAGGCCTAGTTGGCTCGGGCCAAACAGTTTTTTTTATAAAAAAATCGCTCGAACAGAAAAACACAAATAAAAAATAAAAAAATTCTAAAAATACCAGAAATAATTTTTGCCGTCTAAACCTAATATTTAAAACAAAGTGAATATTTTCCTAATATTAAAAAGCCTAAAAAGAAAATAACTTTTTAATGCAATTTTTTAAATACTAAACTTTAATAAAAATCCAATAAAAAATATTTTTACTCAAAATTCAAATTCCAACATTTTTATTATATTTTTGAAGAAGTCATGTAATCTTCTCTCATTTATTTTAAATATTGGAAAAATGAAATTTGGCAAAAATATTATTGATCCAACCCCATTTGGAAAATAAATAAAATAGTTGGCTCCTCCTTGGAAAACTTCCAACTCTCTCACTTGGGTCCTTGAGTTGCTTAAAGTTTTGGATCAATTTTCAAATAAACTCATGCTCAAAAATGCTCAAATGATGAATGCATACGAATGATCTATGATAACATCCAAATTGAAAATTGCGATGTTACACAAACTCTCTTTACCCGCTGGCGGGTCTTATTCGCCAACCACTAACCTCTTCCGATTCAAACTATCAGGAGGTCTCTCGCTCTTCATCTGACGATTCATCTCAAACTCAGTTGACGCCTTTGAAAATTGCCACTGGGTAACAATTCTTTCTTGTTTTGCTCTTCCTTACATCCTTATAATTTTATACTGACTTATCTTTTCTTGTGCAGTGGCCAAGCCAAAACCTGTAAGAGGGCAAAGGCGAGTAAACCGGTGACTGGTCCAAAATTCATTGAGCCGGAGCAGCGAGTCTTAGTGACAGATGTTGAGAAGCCAATGGAGGGATCTACTCCTCATGCTCCTCCTGAAGTTCCTGACGTCTCTCTCGACCGTGCCAATGTCACCTCTATGACTGCTGAACCGTCAATCTCAACTGAGCCAACAGAGAAGCAGACTGAAGATGTCATGGTTACTTGCACTGGCTTTATAGAACCGGGCAATCCAACTGTTCTTGCCAAACACACTGCCAAACAGGAACTTGCTAAGAAACGGAAAGTAAGATTTGATATGACCCATTATGCACAGCTGAGCAGCGGTGAAGTGCTTTCCGGATATCTCAGTCAAGTCCACAGCAGTCGTGACCTTGAGATTGATATGGTGAAGCAGATGCATAAGAAGTTGAGGTATGAATCTTGACTAAATCATATACATCCTTCCTACCCCCAAGTCTATTGGATATGATACAATTGAATATGTTGTAGACTTAGAATAGCATGAGTATTTTTCATAGAATCCTTTCAGAGTCGTCACACATATTAATAGAAAATCTGACTTTAATGAACGTTGCCCCTATAGCCCCCACGGGCTGGCTTAATCAGTATGAATAAGTTGGTCCTATTCTTCATTGTGTATTTCTAGAACTTGCATGTATACCCCTCATAAGCCGGTGTCAATGTTTATAGTGCCACCGGGTTATCATAAATGAATGATAAGAAACAAGAAATATGCATTAGCCCCCAAGTGCCAAGTACTCTTGCTTGCAAAATGCTTGGGACTTTATTGATACGAACCGGCATTTAAAGAACACTTCAGCATCCATTAGCCCCCAAGTGCCAAGTACTCTTGCTTGCAAAATTCTTGGGACTTTATTGATACGAACCGGCATTTAAAGAACACTTCAGCATCCATTAGCCCCCAAGTGCTAAGTACTCTTGCTTGCAAAGTGCTTGGGACTTCAATTCTTGTAACCCAGATACAAATTTGTTTCATAACCCCTTGTTTATACAGGACACCACTGCTGAACTGCAATCGCAATTAGATGATGCAAAGGGTCGGCTCAAGTTTCAAGAATCTGAGACCCAGAAGGCTGAATCGAAGTTTCAATTTACCTTGACTGAAACGGAGGAACTGAATGCTAAGTTTGAAACGGAAAAGTCTACTTGGGCTGAACAGAGAACCGCCTTGGTACAACGAGCCGAAAAAGCAGAAGCAACCCTTGAAAAGGTGACCACTGAGCTCACCGGGTTAAAGCATCGTGTATCTCAAATGACTTCAGCTATCTTTGGTAAGCCGACATATTGAAATTTGAATCTTTCCTTTATTAACATAAACCGCGTGCTTAACCAATTTATGACTCATGCACGCAGCAGGAACAACAATCTTGCCAATGAGCCGCTTGTAGAACTTAAAGCTATTTATACACTGGTTGAGCAGTTATACTCTGGAGCTAAGCGCGCATTGACTACCATCTCTCCGTCCCACCAGACGCCAAATCTCTTTGTAGATATCTTGAGGAGACTTTCTGTGCTACCTGCCAGGATTGATGAGATGAAACGGTCATCTGTGAGAGCCAGTGCTATAACGGATTTAAACCGGGCTAAGGCATGGCTACCAGAGCTGGACCTAGCCGATTTAGCCACTGGCTATCCAAGTCCGAAGGAAGATGGCATGACTTTTGATCAAAAAGACTTTGCTGCCTGCGTCAAAAATATCCGCCCTTTGGCCAGCCTAATTGTTAATGAAACAGACCTGTCTAGATACCAGTCGGCTTATAGTATTGAAAACCAGAAGATGCCCACTCTGTCTTACAAAGTGATGGAGCTAATCCCTCCAATTAGTAAGCATACTTTCGCCCCTGAAATTGATCCGTCTGAACTTATCGATGAAGAGGCTGAATTTGCAGGTTTGGCTAGCGTTAATTGGTTGTCACAAAACTTTCAGATAGAGGAGGACGAAGAACCAGAGAAGGATAATCTGAAGGCTTCAAAGCAGCAAGGATAGGAAGAGTGAACCGCCGGGTGGTTTTACATGCTTGATCCTTTTTGAAAAACACTTGATTTTATCTGTCTCACAGAGTCTTGTAATAGGATAGTAAAACTTTAATCTGTCGTGCCATCATGCACGGTTCTGCGTCTGCATAATACCATTGATCCGCCAGTTGCCGAAACACCATTTTATGCTTATGACAATACTGACTTGTGTAGACCAAATTAATCCTTATCATGCACTTAAACAGATACAAGTGCTCTGGCGGCTTACCGCCGGGCGGGTCATTGTGCACAACCGGTGCCACTGGGGACAGATGGGCCATAACTAGGGCCAGCTTAATTACAATGGAAAATAATCATACATGTAATGTATGTTTAAACTGCCGGCTTTATCAGTCTTCATGCAGTTAAAGGCGTATAGAGCTATCGCTCTAGACATAAGATTGTTACTTCCTGACGGCTTAGAGCCGTTCATTAAGTCGGGTTGCGGGGACCCAGAGAGGCTTCAAATATGAGCCGTAAGTAGAGACATCTTTGCCGAAGTTGCAAAAAACGCACCTCAAAAGAAAAATCCATAGAAAAACAAAAGAACCAAAGAGAGATCAAAAAACATCCGAGGCTTTTGCAGGCCGCCAAGCCAAAGGTTCTTCTTCAATGAAACTAGCATGTTGGCCACTGGAATGTACATGTGTGCTGTGAGCCGGCTCTCACAGTACCCAATCGACATTTGAACCTAGACAAGTGCAGGTCTTTTGCTTTAAAGATAGAATGTCTAGAGTACGCGGGCCATAGTTGCATCTTGCATCACAGGCCGAATTATCCAAGTTTCAAGGAAGGCGGCATTTTGAGCATTGATCTATCCTGACTATCTGTAAGTCGTGCTCTCACATGACAGCCGGCGTTTGAAACTTAGCAAGCTCAGGTCTTGGTCGAATACGCCATATAAGACTGATCGCCAAGAGTTCGCCGGGTCAATCAGGATGACCTGATGGAGTTGAAGCAGCTGGGTACAGGTAGGATGACCCACAAGTTATGTCCTCTTTGGTCGAATACGCCTATGTTTGAACATAACCCGGTCAAATGGGTAGTAACGTTGTGTTCTCTTTGCTCGAGTATGCCTATATTTGAATAGGAAGCCCCCAATTGACATACTTACGAATTATTATCATCGAGGACCTATGTTTGAGCTGTGCTACGCATCTGATAACCCTCAACCGTAAGGGATCGAGATAGTCTTCGTGGGTAAGAATAACCCAATTTATTGATTCGACACACGGGGAGCCAAAGAGTATTTATAAGCTTTGACAGTTGAGTTGTCAATTCAACCGCACCTGAAATATACTTACTTGCAACAAAACATAAGTGGTAACATTAATATGATAGTGATGATAGTGATAGTAAAAGTAAACAGCAAAAGTAAATAACAGAAGTAAATAGCAAAAGTAGCAACTAGCTAGTGACCAGCAGGATTTAAAACACTGTAGGCTAGGGAGACGGATGGTTGGGCACTGCATGGATGAGATATATCATGTTTCTAACTTGGGGCACGGCACACGGAAAAGTAATGATCATCTAGGCAAATATCAAACATTAGGCATGTATCCCGTAGGTAGTTGTACGTGCTTGCAATAAGAACTTGCACAACATCTTTTGTCCTACCATCCCGCTATGAACGGGGCCAAAAGGAACTTATGGAGATTAAGGTGCTCCTGTCAAAGAGCACCAGAACAAAGCAATAAACTCAATGGATACATGTAATCCTCAAACTACGGACCATCCCCTTTGGTGTCCCAAGCTGTCACTTTTGGGATCGCCGGTTCCGAACCGTAATAGGTGCAAACAACTCATAGGTAGGATCAAGAACACAAATATATTCATGCAAACACATATGGTTCAGATCTGAAATCATGGCACTCGGGCCCTAAGTGACAAGCATTAAGAATAACAAGTTGAAGCAAAGATGATAAACACCATAGTAGATGATAGGCAACATGCCCCCAACGATCTGACAAACTATTACATGATCTAACTCATCGAATCCCTACCATCCCCTTCGCCTACAGCAGGGGATTACTCACACATGGAAGGAGAAGTCATGGAGGGATGATGGAGTGGTGATGATGATGACGATGGCGACGGTCTCCCCTCTCCGGAGGCCAATTCAGCCTCCAGATTAGCCCTCCCGAAGAAGAACAGAGGGTGGCGGCGGCTCCGCGACGAAAACTGGAAAAAGACCTTCTGATCTGGGGTTTCTCCGTCACGGGCTAAAATACGAGTCAAGGTAGGGCACCAGGGGAGGTGGGGCCCACCCAGGAGACCCCCCGGCGCGGCCAGGGGCTGGGCCGCGCCACCAGGGCGCCTGGGCACCCCTGGCCCCCCTGGCCCCCCTCTTCTGGCTCCTGGTTCCTTCGGGTGCGTGGATTTTCTGTGATTTTTCTTGGAATTTTCGGAGATACCTAAAAATCCGTTTTCCTGCACACAATAAAACCATACAGGCAGCTCTGCTGAAAACAGCGTCAGTCCGGGTTAGTTTAGTTCAAATCATGCAAGAATGAGGTCAAAACAATATCAAAAGTGTTTGGAAAAGTAGATACGTTTGAGACGTATCAGCATCCAACTCTCTTTGGTCCCTATCAAGCCTCTTGAGTAAACATGTAGGATGATGATAAGGACTCTGCTTCGAGGAAGTGAAAACGACAGAGGCCCGCAATTATCAGGGGTGCCTGCTTTGTTATATTGTTCTAATATTTACATCATCAAACTATGTACATCATAAAAGCCGGTGGCTCGGGTATACTAAGGCCGAAGATGAGCAATATTCCATGGCCGATAGGTCTCCTCCTTTGATGTGCGTGAATCCTTGTGTTCTCAAACATCAATCAGATAGTATGACCCGTTATGCAGATTCTTGGTGACGACGAAAGGTCCTTCCCAAGGCGGTGATAGTTTATGCATATCAGTTTGATCTTGGATGAGCCGGATTACTAAATCATCCTCAACTCTTGATCCGGAACATGAGCACGCCGTGAAAACTTCTGACCACCATCACATCTGTTGACCAAGTCTTTAGCACCAGCATGAGCCATCAACCAATAGAACAGGTGACGAAAGGCTTTGGCCACAAGATATTTAGAGCCGGCGTGATGACCACAATCTCCTTCATGGATCTCTCGCAGGATCTCACAACCTTCCTCGGGAGATACGCAATGTAGAAACGCCCCTCTAACACTGCAATGATGCAATTCTCCATTAACAATCGTCATTAACTTAGACCGCCGGGTTATTTGTCCGGCCAAAATTTCATCCTCAGGTAGCTCACCCCGGGTCATGTAAGCCAAATACGGAACCGTCCAGTCAGGTATAACATGAAGAGCCGCCACCAACTGTGCCTCTGGGTTAGGAATAGCAAGGTCCTCCTCTGTGGGTAACTTGACAGACGGGTTAATCAAAACATCCAAAAAGGTGTTGGGCGGTACCGGCTTACGCTGAGATCCTAACCGGCTTAAGGTATCAGCCGCCTCATTCTTCCTCCGATCAATGTGCTCAACTTGGTAACCCTTGAAGTGACCCACAATAGCATCAACCTCTCGACGATAAGCCGCCATGAGTGGATCCTTGGAATCCCAGGTGCCAGAAACCTGCTGAGCTACCAGATCTGAATCGCCAAAGCATTTTACCCGGCTTAAGTTCATCTCCTTGGCCATCTGAAGACCATGGAGAAAGGCCTCATACTCAGCTGCATTATTAGTACAAGGGAACATTAACTGGAGAACATAAAAAAAATTATCACCTCGTGGGGAAGTTAAAACAACTCCAGCCCCCGAGCCTTCTAACTTCATGGATCCATCAAAGTGAATAGTCCAATATGTGTTATCCGGCTTTTCCTCAGGCGTTTGCAATTCTATCCAGTCATTGATAAAATCCACTAGCGCTTGTGATTTGATGGCCGTTCGAGGCACATATTTTAAACCATGAGGCCCAAGCTCAATGGCCCACTTGGCTACTCGACCTATGGCCTCTCTGTTTTGGATTATATCCCCTAAGGAGCAGAACTCACCATCGTAATAGGATGACCCAGGAAATATTGCTTGAGCTTCGGGCTTGCCATGAAGACCCCGTATACCAGCTTCTGCCAATGCGGATACCTCTGCTTGGATTCAATAAGTACCTCGCTGATATAATAAACCGGCCGTTGAATAGGATACTCCTTGTCGGCCTCTTTTCTTTCCACAACAATGGCAACATTGACAGCCCGGCTATTTGCAGCAACATATAATAACAAAGGCTCCTTGTCAATGGGAGCAGCAAGACCTGGCAGCTCAACCAATTGCTTCTTGAGTGCCTCAAACGCCTACTCAAGACGTTCACTCGAAACAAAGTCATATGTCTTCTTCATCATCTGATACAGAGGGATAGCCTTTTCACCTAGGCGACTTATGAACCGGCTCAAAGCCGCTATCCGTCCTACCAAGTGCTGGACATCATTGACACACTTTGGCCTTGCCAAGGATGTGATAGCCTTGATTTTCTCCGGGTTAGCCTCGATGCCTCGCTCAGAGACCAAAAAACCCAAAAGCTTGCATGCTAGAACACCAAAGACACACTTGATCGGGTTAAGCATCATCTTGTATACCCGGAGATTGTCAAATGTCTCCTTCAAATCGTCAATCAGGTTCTCCTTCTTTCTAGATTTAACCACAATATCATCCACATAAGCATGAACATTACACCCGATCTGGTCGTGAAGGAAATTCTATACACACCGCTGGTAAGTCGCATGGGCACTCTTGAGCCCGAAAGGCATAGACACATAGCAGAAGGCTCCAAATGGAGTGATGAAAGTTGTCTTCTCCTGGTCCTTAACTGCAATCTTGATCTCATGATACCCAGAATAAGCATCCAAAAAACTCAAACACTCAGAACCCACCGTAGCATCAATAATCTGATCAATACGAGGGAGGGCAAACGGGTCAGCTGGGCAGGCCTTGTTTAAGTTTGTGTAATCCACACACATTCGCCAAGTGCCTTTCTTCTTAAGCACCAAAACCGGGATAGCCAACCACTCAGGATGAAAAACTTCAACGATGAACCCGGCCACCAAGAGCTGGGCCACCTCCTCACCAATGGCCTTCCGTCTCTCCTCGTTACTTTGGATCAGTATTGAGAGTGTGCTCATCAAGTTCCCTCAGTACACCCGGCATGTATGAAGGTTTCCATGCAAAGATGTCCCCGTTCTCACGGATGAACTCGATGAGCGCGCTTTCCTATTTCAGATCCAGATTAGCACTGATGCTGAACTGCTTAGATGAATCACTAGGAACAAAGTCAACTAGCTTGGTGTCGTCCGCCAATTTAAACTTCAAGAAAGTGTCATGTTCTGGGGTTGGCTTCTTTAAATACATCATATCTGTCAGGTCAACATTATCCTTATAGAATTTCATCTCTGTGGCACAAACTGATTATGTGTAAGCCGCAACGCCTTCTTCGCACTCCAAAGCTATCGTGCGACTCCCATGCACTGTTATGGTCCCCTTGTGACCCGACATCTTAAGCTGCAAATAAACATAACATGTCCTTGCCACGAACTTAGCATAATTCGGCTGCCCAAACAGAGCATGATATGGTTGTGGATCCTAACAACCTCAAACGTTAGAGTCCCCGTTTTGGCGTCATATTCATCCCCAAAGGTTACCTCCAAATTGATTTTTCCCACTGGGTACACCGACTTAGCAGGCACCACTCCATGGAAAACAGTATTGGATGGTCTAAGATTCTTGTCAGTTAATCCCATGCGGCGGAAAGTATTATAGTAAAGGATATTCATACAGCCGCCTCCATCCATGAGCACCTTAGCAAATTTATATCCTCCAACTTGAGGCCCCACCACTAAATCCAACTGACCGGGATTATCAACCTGGGGCGGGTGATCCTAACGGCTCCACACAATGGGTTTCTCAGACCATCGCAAGAAACGGGGAACCGTTGGCTCAATGGCATTGATCGCCCTTTTGTGAAGTTCCTGATCTCGCTTGCACAAGATTGTGGTAAAAACATGGTACTGGCCACTTCTCAACTACTTCGGGTTACTCTGATAACCGGACTGATTCCCCTAGTTGTTCTGCTGATTGTTACCACCTTGATTACCTTGACCTTGAAATCTAGAATTTGAGCCGCCGCCTCCATGACCCGGACCATGAGAGTCGGACCCTGAACCGTCGTCTAGTCCATGGTTGTTCTGGATAGACTCCCTGTAATGCCTCATGATGCTGCAATCTTTCCACATATTGGTAGCCGACCTTTCCTTAGTTCCATGCTTCGGACACGGCTGATTCATTACCTCATCTATGTTATATCTCGGAGCAGGCCTCCCCTTACGACGCTGGCTGAAATTCCGTGTCGCGGTATTAGCCACAAAATTATCAGCTTTGCACTTACCGCCACTGCTCTGATTGGCCGGGTTAAACTGATGTCCTCCCATATCATTACTCTTCTTTCCCTTTCCCGATCTTTCAGTCTCGGATTCGGGGTCCTTGGTACTATCAGAGTCAGCGTATTTGACAAGAGCCTCCATGAGCTCCCCCATATCATCACAATGACATGTAATCCGCCCCAGCTTCTGTTTAAGTTGGAGAAAACGGCAATTCTTCTCCAACATTAACACTGTTGACTCGGTGTTGATCTTATCTGAAGAATGTATAATGGTTGAGACCCGGCGCACCCAGCTGGTCATTGACTTGCCCTCATTTTGAACACAAGAAGCTAGATCCACAATTGACATCGGCTGCTTGGATGTGTCCTTGAAATGCTTGATAAACTTGGCTTTTAGCTCTGCCCACGACCCAATGGAGTTGACGGGTAATCCTTTCAACCATTTACGGGTCGTGCCTTCCAGCATCATAGTGACATACTTAGCACACGTGGCTTCACTAACATCTAGCATCTCCATAGCCATCTCGTAACTCTCTACCCAAGCCTCGTGGGGTTGATCTGTTGTGTAGTTAGGCACCTTATGAGGGCCCTTGAAGTCCTTGGGCAAACGTTCGTTTCGTATAGTCGTCATTAAACACGGCACACCCCAAGCTCGAGAAGTTCTTCCTGTCTCTACTGAAGTTGCCGGGTAAAACGGCGTGGGCTGACGATCTGCAGCCTGAGCTGCCAGCTCAGCCTCTCGGCGCATCCTGCCCTGATCCACCAAGTCATGTGCATTGGCACCATGCCGTGCCAGGTCATGCCCACGAGGCTGGTCGCAGTGCCGCTCCGTGCTTGAAACCTCAGGCGATTCAACATGCCAGCTGTAGCTAACGCTTGGACGAGGGGTTGCGTGAATCCGATCATGACTATAAGAATAAGCCTGTTGTTGTGCCAGTGCTGTCTGAAGAAGCTCCCGAGCCCTCCGGGTTTCCACTACCACTGGAGTTTCACCCTCAACTGGTAGAGCCGCCAATCTTGTTGCCGCTGCAATCATGTTATCTAGAGGGTTGGAATAATGACCCGCCGGTGTCGCCGGGTGATGAGGTTTGGTATGGTTTTGAGTCATATATGGAGAAACTGTCATGCATGGTTGACCCAGCACTCCGGCCCTAGGTACCTCAGACGCCCGGTTCACCCCCGGCGGTTACTGCCCCCTGCTCCAGCTGTGTTGAAAAGATTCCTCGGCTCGTAAACAAAAGGCAGACAACTCCGGTGCTGCCTCCTCATGACCTCGTTAGCAGCATTCTGACCGTGAGCCGGTATGAATCTGCTTGAATCCAGTGAGGATGGGCATCTAAAACAGCTAGTTCTGCAGTCATACTAGCGTTCTCTGCCGCCAGGTCTTCTTTTGCTTGTGCTATCTCCTGTCGTAGTTTATCCACATCTGCCTTGTGCTGCTCCTGGTTGTTCGGGGTTACCTCTGTTCCCATCAGAGTCGCCAGAGCCTCCAATAGGTCTGTCAAAACTTGAGTCAGCGGGCGTGTTGGTCCGCCCGCTCCTGGCGCAGTCACCGTCACACCGGGTGTTATGGCTCCGACGTCTGTCGAGCCGAGAGTCGGCTGGGTGCTAGTCATGAATATCGCCACCCTGTTCGGCGACTCTCAGGGGTCCGAAACATTGTTACCATCGGACTAACCCCCACGCCGTCTGCTCTGCATCTGGTACATTGAATTAGTCTCGCCCATGGACGATTCACCGTCAAAGAGAATGGTCGTCTCACTGCGAGATCCAGAGCCTCCAGCGCCCTGGATGTATCCAACAAAGGCATGCTTCATGGTGGGCTGAACCCGGGCGGGCCGCGCACGCTGAGCCGTCTCGATGATGTCGGTGCATGTGTCCGGCTCAGGGCCCGGTTCGCCGATCTTGTCGATGAAGACGTGGATTCCGCCGAAGGAGACCCGGTATTCGTACTCAATTGAGTCAGCCTCTGGACCCCAACCCGCATCGTTGATGTAGAGCTTGTCGCGATGACTCTTGGTCATCCGGCCCACAGTGTATCCCTTGAGCCCCTCGAAGTTGCCCTTCAAGAACTCGAAACCACCGTGTGCAGGCCCCATAGTGGGTGCAACTGTCATGGAGTTGTCACGGCAGATGTCCTAAAGGAAGGACTTAATTGCGGAGCCATAGCAATGTAGTTAGCTTAAAGGGGTTAAAACGGGACAAAGGACACAAGGAGTTTATACTAGTTCGGCCCCTTGCGGTGAGGGTGAAACCTAATCCAGTTTGAGGTGGAATTGTTGGGGTTTCGATTGCTAGGGAGTAAATACGCTGGCCTAGCTTTCGATATGTTGTTTCTTGCCCTAAGCCGCTGCCGGGTCACCCCTTATATACACGGGTTGACGCCCTGCGGCCTACGGAGTCCCAGTCGGCTCATACAATCGTGTCCTGCTCGGTGACCCATGGTTACATGCCTTACAGTACAAGTTAACCATACATGGCGGTTTACACTTACGGGCTATAAGCCGCTCTCGGCTTTGGGCCCTTTAAACATTACTCTTATTAGAACTGCCATCTTAAACACGCTCCTGGGCTTGGCCCATGAACCGCCATTGGTTAACCCGTCCCCTCCTGGGCGGGTCATATCAAATAGCTATATCCCCAACACTCACTGAATTTGAAGTGGAAGAAGAGATGCTCAACCGTTTCCTCAACATGTTCACCATAGAGCAGACAATCAAGATTAGTCCCGATGTTATAGTGTCTTCTCTTCAGCATGTTGCGTGTATTGAGGCGATCAACCAGGAGAAACCACCCAAATACTTTAATTTTAGGAACACTTTTGGCCTTCACAACCATCCAAATGATGCATGTGCAATTTTCTCTCGGAAGCAGAACATATAGTATGACGTGGTTTTGAAAATCTGCTCGTCCCACATACAAATCCAGGTGTCCTTGTTCTTAGAAAGGGTGGTAGAGCTGACATCAGTCTAGAGGGCTCGGAGTTCTTCGTGAGCCTGCGGGGAGAGGGGTAGCTGAAATGCCTCCCTAATATTGGAAATCGTGAGCATTTTTGACCAAGGAAGCTTCCAAGGTGGTGTATGAGAACGCTCGGGGGAAGGCTTCCTCAAGAATGTGTTGATTCCAGTTGTCTTACCATCGTTGATTAAAACTTTCGTGACTTCACGGTAAATTGGAATGAGTTTCACTAGTTCGTGCCACTAGAAAGAGCCACAAGAGGGCATAGCATGTGGGACTACATCCGAGTAGTAGCTGTCCCAAATGAGTTTGACCCAGGGTATATCAAGTTGATTATAGAACTTGTGGAGCAACTTGAGCAGCATCGCATCATTTTGAATTTTAAGATTGATAACTCCCAAGCCACCATTCTTTCTTGGGCGACATACCATATCCCATGCAGCTAGCGAGTTAGACTTATCACATGTCTCAGTCTTTTTCTTCCAGAGCCCATGTCTTCGAATTTTATCAAGCTGCTCAATTATCTTGGGGGAGTCTTAGTACTCCCATTGGTTAAATGGCTAGCGAGGTGACCAGCGAGTTCATGAGAGCTAGTTTCCCAGCATATGACATTAGAGACATGGCAGCTGTAATCATGCCTTCTGCTTTGCAAACCCTAGGAGTCATGTCCAACACCTATGGTGTAGTGGTTCCAAGGGGGAGGCCGAGGTACGTGAATGGCATGCAGGCCGTGACGCACCCAAAGATGGCTGCCAAGTCATTACACTTGTCTTCCGGAGTGTTGATAGGTATTATCGTGGACTTATGGAAGTGGATGTGCAGACCAACTGAGGCAGCGTAGTCTGTTAGAATATTTTCATGATCACTGCCTGGTTTACGCAAGCTGGCATGATGATGATTGTATCATCGGCGTACTGAATCACTGGATAGTTGGTCGCACTGTTGGAAGGAATATGCAGTTGTAGATAATTATCTTCCAGGGCCTCATTAATAACTAACTGTAGGAGGTCGGCTGTTAGGACAAATATTAGTGGAGAGAGAGGGTCCCCTTGACGCATCCAGCATTTTCACCAAAATTGCTTCCCGGGTATCCCGTTTAACAAGACAGAAGATTTCCCCGATGAGGAAATATTAGTGATCCAGGATATCCATTTGTCATCGAATCCCATGCTCTTCATTATCTGGATGATGGCATCAAGTGAACAGTATCAAATGCCTTAGCAAAGTCCAATTTGAGAAGGATTATTTCACGTTTGGAAGCTTGACACTGGTGTATGTACTCAAAGTCCCATGCAAGGCAGTCATGGATGGATCGCCCCTTCAAAAACCCGTACTGATTTTTGTGCACAATGTTTAGGATCACCTTTTGGAGTCGATTAGCCAGAATTTTGGTGATAAGTTTGAGACAGCAATTAAGCAAAGTGATCGGACGGAAATCATTGCCTGTTTCGGGGGCCCTGGTTTTAGGTATGAGCGTGATGTGCCCATAGTTTAGGCTCTCGAGGTTTAAAGTGCCATGATATAACTCATCACATAGGAGGTACAAATCTTCCTTGATGATAGGCCAACAAGCTTTTAAGAACGTGTCGTTGAAACCATCAGGGCCCGGAGCACAATCTGGGGGCATTTCTTTGATCACATCATCGATCTCTCCATGTGTGAAAGGAGTTGTTAGACTATCAAAATCCACTTGTGCTCGAAGCATACGGGAAAGATTAAATCTCATTTGTGGCGTGCTCTTCGTGCCCATGCATTTTTTAAAGACCTCAAATAAGAGAGATGCCTTGCTAGAATGATCCTCCACTTGTGATCCATCATCAGCTTTTAGACTAGAGATGCAATTTTTTCTATATATATTCGTGGCCACTGCTTGGAAGAACTGTGAATTCTCATTACCAAACTTGATCCATCATATGGTGCAGCGTTTCTTCCAATAATCTTTTTGGTATCGCAGGAGATATAGGAGATGTGTTTTGAGAATGTGCTGGAAATTCCCCTCGGGTATATTCAAGTCTCATTTATGTGCAATATGATCCAATTCCAGGAGGGCCTTATTGGTGTTCACAGATTGCTGTTATAGCTTCATTATTTGCATATGTTTGAATTCATGTTGAAGCCTCCTTGACTTGGGGCCATAGAATTGTGGCATATAGTGGGTAATGTTAGTTCATAATTATACAATAATGTTAGAGTAGTACATGATGAGGTTTCATTGATCATATGCACTAACCCCGCCACAAAAAGTTCGTTTAAGTTTTGTGTGGATGAAGTGTTCAAAGATCGAGGAGGTCTCGATGTGAGGAGAAGGAGGAGAGGCAAGAGCTCAAGCTTGGGGATGCCCAAGGCACCCAAAGTAAATATTCAAGGAGTGTGACGCCCGAAGACCGACGTCCCAGAAGATTCCAGAAGATTCTCGAAGTTCCAGATGTTCCGGGTTGCCCGGGTGTTTCAGTTCTGCTTGTGTTATTTATTTTTGCATTGCATCATGTCATCATGCCATCATGTTATTTTATTTTATTTTGCATCTCAACCTTAATAAATCGTGTGGACCTTCGGTCCATTTAAATCGAGGGAAGGTGACTTCTCTTTATAACATATCCTCCAAATATTATGGAGCTATATTAATAAATATTCCATGGCTTCGGAATCACCGTAACACACTTGCATAATTTTCCCCATGTCTATATCACTTCAAGTTCACCGTCAAACCTTCCCTTTATTCTTTTCCTATTTATCGAGGCTCCTCCAAATATCTAGACTCTTTTCAAACTCCTTGAGGCAAGCTATTTATTTTTAGTTTGCAATTCCCTTTTGTTGGAACTATTTTTGAGGGGTTGGTTTTTACTCCATAAAGCCTCTCAAAATGTTCCATCATTTTTCCCCCTGTTTTGGCCTCTTTTCTTTTTATTTTGGATCCCTCTCTATTTTTTTCTGCTAAAGAAAATAAATAATTAGTGCAGCCCAGGCCTCCCTGGCCCAATTCCTTCTGGGCCTCCTCCTTCCCTCCTACCTGGCCCAACCAGCCCGAGCCGGCCTAACCTAACTCCCTAACCCTAGCGCACTCCCTCTGTTTTCCCTTCCTCCGCCGCCGCAGCCTTCCCTCGCACTCCTCAGCTTCGAGCCCCGTACCCCTCGGCCCCGCAGCGCCTCTTCTCTCACGATCTCCCTCTGTCGCCGAACCATCTCCCTCGATCTCACTCTCCCTCGCGACCCACTCCCTCCGTTCTCCTCTCTGTCCCTCTCGACGACCGCATCATGCCCCGATCTCCTCGCCTCCAGGAGCCGGCCGGCAACCGCGGCCCTCCTCCTCACAGGACCTCCCTCCGGCCAGTTCCTCGTCCAGGGCCCGAGGCCTCCCGCTCGAAGCCCGCGGCCAGAGCGCAGCCGCGCCAGAGGCTCTGTCGCCTCGCCCCGTTCGTCCCTCCGCGCCATCAGCCACCTCGCGACCTCCTCCTCGTGGCCGCGCGCGAGGCCTCTGCCTCGCCAGAGCCGGCGACCGTCGAGCGCCTGGTTCCCTCCCCGGCGCCTCCCTCCTCCAGGGGTCCTCCTCTCGTCCAGCAGGCACAGCAGCTCCCAACCGCGCCGCGAAGCCCGCGACCAGAGCGCCCTCGTCGGCCCTCCTCCAGCGACGCGGTGCCGCACCTCCGTCGCCCCGCGAGCGGCCGCCTCGAACCGTCCGCGCGCCTCGAGCCCGGCCCCCTGGCCCCGAGCGCCGCACCCCAGCAGCCCGGCGTCCCGTCGCGGCTCCCTTCTCCAGCGCCAGGAGCTGCGCCTCGCCCTCGTCCCGTCCTCCTCCGACCTCACCAAGGCAGCAGCAGGCCACGCCCTTCCTTCGGGCCTCCATCTCCAACGACCAGCAGCACCGCGGTGCTCCTCTTCTCCACCGCGACGAGGCCCTGCCTCCACTTCGTCCCGCAGCGCCCGATGTGCTCGCGAGCGCCTAGTTGCTGCTGCTGTGCTACTTTTTGTTCGGTTTTGCGTTTTGTTTTATCCAGTAAATAACATGGAGCAGCAAGTATCCCTCCGTTGTAAGTACGTCTACGAATGATGAACGACTACGTCGTCGAAGACCCTCAAGTACATCTACGGCCCGAACGTCTACGAACCGTGTACGAGATCGACGCCCGAACAACTACCCTCGCCGGAAGACCCGACAAGTACCACGACGTATGGGTACGACTACCGGACGCGTCAAGTACCTCGACGAACCGAACATCAACGGAAAAACGAGCTCGTGAACGGCTACGGAACAAGTACCACTACTTCCACTACGAACGCCGACGCGACAAGTACCTCTCCGAACGAGTTGCGAGAACAACTACTTCCCTCTACGGAACGACTTCTTCCTCGTCGGACACGTGAACAACTACTTCCTCTACTTCATCTACGACTCGAACCCCTCCGATAACGCACGCTTCAAAGGTATAACCCCGAGACGTGACCCGTGTGATGCTTGTTATGTTGTATGAAATGCTTCCCTTGTGTGTACCGTGCCCGTTCCACCTTTGTCTTGTTCCTTGGTTGCCTCGTCGCCGACCCGTGGGAACCCGGCAACGGGATCGCCCCACCTTTCATCTCGTGTGACTCGATCACGCCATCTATCTTTTGTACCGGACTCTCTCGCCGAGATACCGGAACCGATATGTTGCGTTGCTTCATTTTCGGATCGTTGCCGTGGCACCCTTTTCTTCCACCACGGTGACAATACTTCTTATCTCTTTTAAGTCAACCTTTTAATAAACTTGCATAAACTTGATCATGTCATCCGCATCATGTTAACAACATTAATATGTGTGAGTTGTTGTTGCTTTATAATTACTAAACATGCTCGTGGGGATTTTCCGGATATGTTGTTGTTATTTCCGGCCTCATTTAAAATGTCTTAATAGTGTAGTTTTATTATGCTTCACCTCTTGCCATGTTAAAAACATTTAATCTTGTCTTGTAAATAACGAGAGTCAACTAAATAAATAACTTGTGGTGTTTCGTCAATATGCAACTCGTTGCATATTGAGCTCCACTTAACTTGTAGTATTTGTTGGTGCACTTGCCATGCCATGCATAATTAAACCGGACATGCATCATACTTGTTTGTGCATCGTATGCCCTGTTTATGATATGTGAGTTTACCGTGTTTCTTTCTTTCCGGTTTGCTTCTCTTGATAGCTTCGGTTTCGTTCGGAGTTGTGAGGTTTCTCTCGACTGTTGCTCCGTCTTCTTCATGGATCCGTTCTTCTCCCTTGTGGAATCCCAGGCAAGATGACCGAACCCGGATACCATTACTATCTTTGCCTATTGCTAGTAGTTTCGCTCTATAGTTTTGCCTCGATGCCCATGTTTTCCTGTCAGCCTCCTACTTGTAACCATGAACCTGTTTAACCACCCTTCCTACGCAAACCGTTGCTTGGCTAAGTACGCTTCGCTCAGCCCCTCTTATAGCATTGTTAGTTGCAGGTGAAGATTGAAGATGCTTGCTTCATGTTGAAGTTTGGTTGGGTTATATCACACTATATAAATGCTTAAAAATGAAATCATCTATATATTGGCAAGGGTGGAAGGCTACGCCTTTTGCTTGGTGTTTTGTTCCACTCATGCCGTTAGGAACCGTATAAACCGGTGTTATGTTCCTTGATTATGCGTTCCTAACACGGTTGGGGTGTATGGGACCCCCTTGATAAACCGCTAAGTGCTAAGTCTTTTCCAGCAAGTCCCAACATTGGTACTATTTTCCTAATAACTAATAAAACTTGCATGTGGACTAGCTATCCCTTTTAATTTAATTCAACCCCCCGGGCCAGTGCTCCACATGAGTGTTGGTCTGAACTGGGCAACCTGCGGGGCCACCTCAAGGAAACTCAAGGTCTGGTAAAAACCCGTAGCTTGTCCCATCCGGTCGTGGCCTGAGACGAGATGCGCGCGGCTACTATCAGGGTGTCGGCACGCCGGGAGGATTTGCTGGATTAGCCTTACCTTAGTTCGGTTTAACTTGAGCACGGGATTCCGAGAATACTCGGGTCTTCCCAACTATGGAGTTGCGACTCCGCGGATCGTGGGCTTGTAATGGGTCAAGTTGGAACACCCCTGCAGGGTTTGAACTTTCGAAAGCCGTGCCCGCGGTTATGTGGCAGATGGGAGCTTGTTAATTCCGGTTGTAGATAACTTGACACAATGATTCAATACACTACCAGCGTGTGTTCCGTGACTGTCAATTTCCGAATAGGGATTCGGGAGTTGGACACGGTGGGGTTATGTTTGACCGGTTTTAGTTAGGATCACTTCGTGATCATCTTTCGACCGATGCACTTCTCTTCTCGCTCTCTATTACGTAAGTTAGTGCTAGTTGCTGCTGCACACTCTTGTTTGTTTTCCTTCACCTCATATTCTTTCTTCAGCCTTATCCACCCAAGACTTAAATAGTCTTGTTACCCGGGAACGGGATTGCTGAGTCCTCTGTGGCTCACAGTTACTTCACCACACCAGATGCAGGTTCAGCCGAGTTGTTGCAGAGGATGGTTCAGTTCTTCACTGGGAGCTCGATGAAGAGTTTGGCTGTTTGCTCGTGACGTTTCGATGTTCAGTAGTGGTTTCTACTAGGATTCGATCCTGACCTGTGGCTTTATGTTGTTTTGGTATCTTTCTTTTGGATCTTCACCCGTAGTCGGGTTGTGATGTTCTGAATGATGATTGCTTATGTAATGTATTGTGTGAAGTGGCGAGTGTAAGCCAACTATCTCCTTTTGCTTTTTAATCCCTCTTTTACATGAGTCGTGCAAAGATACCAAACTTGAGATCATTCTAGGATGGACTTATGCCTTTAAGTCGTGCCTCGACACGTAGGAGGTATAGTTCCATCCTGGGCATTACAAGTTGGTATTCAGAGCCTTCTCCGACCTAGAAGCCCCCACTGATTGATCGAATCGTTGACGGTTGAGTCTAGGCACACACTGAAAATGTTTTGAGTCCTATATTATATCGGAGAGTAGGATTTCTTTGCTTCTCATCCCCTTTCTCTCTGGTGAGGACTCCTGACGATTACTCGTTTCTCTTCTACTTTCAAAATTGCACCAATTTTTTTTTAGGATCCCGCGAGTATTCTGGGATTGTTTCGATGTTCTTGTGACAAGGATATTGTTCCCGATGCCTCCTGTTACCGAGGAGTTGAGCTTTGGGGTATCATTGACACAAGCATATCGTGGCAGTACTAAATACTTAAGACGGCCGACATCGAAAATCTCTCCTATACGGCCAGTGGCAAGATAAGCCCGACATCACCCAGTACTGGGGAGGTAGTTCGAGAGTATTGCCATAGCTTGTTATAGTGGATGCTTTTCGAAGGTCCGAGGTAAACAGTTTCCGAGAAAGACTGGTTATGTGTTGAAGGATGGATACACCTGGATGTAGGTTTAGAGTTGATTGCGCGGTGCTTCCCGTGTATCCCCAACACCTGATTGCATAACTGGAAACTTTCAGAAATCTATAGGTGGGTTCATCTAGTAGTTCTAGGCATTCTTCCAACGGATGCTCGATATGAAGTTTGGGGTTTTACATTGAGTGAAGTGGTTTTATGGACTTGTTCTGATCGGGAGTTGCATCTTAAAGGGTCCTTGGCTATGCTGATCCGGGGATGACAAAACCCTTTTGTAACACGTTCCATGAGCTTTCAGCACGAAGATGTCGAACGAAACTTCTATCTTGTATTTGTTCTTCTGCACCTTGTTCCTTTTTATTTACTTTTGTTCTCCAAGTGGCTTCTCGTCAAGTTGATGTACCTGCGGAACTCATTCGTTCAATTCTCTGTTCGGATGATATTGTGAAGACTATGTTGCATATCTACCCTTTGTTTTGTTTTGATTCTGGTATTCGAGTTGCTTCGATGTCAAATGTTGATTCCATACCTTTCTTAATCGGTGTTCTCATATTTCTATGGGAGTGCTAATGCTTCTTGACCATCAAGATCTTCCTGTTAATTCTTTTCAACCGGTGTGCCTTCTCTTCAAATTATTCCATACGGACGTCGTTGAGAAATCTGACGATTGACTGTTTCAATCATCTCAAGTTGTCTTTGTTTTCCCCACCCTCCCATCCTTCTTCTTCTCGGAGCAAGAAATTCTTAAATGAAATATCCATTTTATTAATGTGATGTTTCTTCTTTCTTTTCCTTCAATGTTCTTATCCGGTGATTCTCGTGAAGATGCTCAAGAGCTTCAAGTTCATCATTCTTAATTCCAATAATTCTGTCGGTGGATGTAATTCAAGATTTCGGTGTTGATCTTATCCTTTTCCTCTTTTCACAATGCTTTCTTATTCCGGTGCACCAATTAATCATTCTCCTCTTGCTATTCATATCCGGAGTGCTGAAGATTCATAATTCCATTCTTAATCCGTTCAAATTATTATTTGAGCATTGTCATCTTATTCAAGCCTTTTTAATTCAACCGGTGCAATATCTCTGAAGCAATCTTTTCCAACGGTGATTTTCTTTGAGTGGGCCCTAACCCACAGGTCTTTTCCCAGGATCTTACCTGACTCTTCTTATTCCGGAGTTATTCTCAAATTCTTTTCATAGTGTGACGTAAGAATAATTCCCATCAGTCACATGCCTTCCCCAAGATCGCTTTCAAATTCTTTTTTATCATTGGTTCAACCTTTTTAATTCTTCATTCCGGAGTGCCTCAACAATTCTTATGGCATTTCTCGTCTTCATTCTTAGCATTTGGAGACCGGAGAAGTGTTTCTCTTAACTTTTGACCCGTTCTCATGTTGAGTTGTGTTTCTAGCTTCATGTCATCCTCTTTATTGTTCCGATTGTGAGGAATTCTTTTCATACCCATCCGAAGCATTTCATGAATTCTTTTCCTTGTGATCCTCCGAAGGCCATCATTTCAGAAGATTCTTCGTTCTCAGTTTTCAACTTCGTCCTCCCAATATTCTTCATTGATGCCTCTTCGTTCGTCTCCATATTCTTACGGTGGTTCATTCAAGTTTTTCTCTTCCATTGTTATCGTTTTAATTCACTCGTTCTTTTCATAATCCTACCGGTGGTTTGTTGAAGATTTACCCAAGCTTATGCAAGATCTCTCTTTAATTCTTTCCAACGAGAATAAGTAGTATGCAAATCCTTTGGTTGTCATCAATTTACATTGGGGAAGGAGATGCATGACATAATTCTTATTCTTATTCCTTCCAGGTGAGTTAATTCTTTTGTCTGGAGCTTGTTCATCATATCATATTCTCGGTTCTAAGTTGTTCATCTTGTTTTCCGGAGCTCCAAGTTATTTCAATTATATCATTTCAAAGCTTCATCTAATTCATCGCATGCCTTGAATCTTATTCTTTTCATCTTTCACTTCTCATGCTTTCATTACCGGAGTTCTTCATGGTGGTTCATCTTCATTTAATTCATCCTCGAAGTTTTCATCAGATTCTTGTTGGAACTCAAGCTTTCTTCATCATGCATTCCAATTGCAATTCTTTCTACCTTATCTTTTCAGGTGGTGTTATGTCATTCTTGACAATTCCTTCATGTTTCATGATTCACGAGTTTTTCAAGAATGAGATATTTAAAACCATCATTTTCTTTGTTCAGGAGATTTTTTCCAACCCTTCAATTTATTCATTGGAGTTATCTTGGGTTGTATTTCACCTAAAGCTTTCCCTAAGGATTGTTGCTATTATGGTGCTTATAAATGACCCAAGTTCTTCATTTATCCTTTCGGTAAGATAAGTTTTTCATCTCCTTGTTGATCTCAATCCAATCAAATTGTTTTCTGCTAGTGGCTGGTTATCACCTCTTAATTTTGAGATGTTTTCCATAAGCCCACATCGAGCTTATTCTTTTCGTTGTTGATTTTTCCATCAACCCCATTCAACCCTTCTTCGTAAGGAGGATTTCCTAATTCATTCGTGGGAGAAGTTGTTTTTTTCTCTCCGTTCAATTCTTTCTTTGATTATTTGTTATTCTTCATTCCGGAGGTATTGTAATGTTGCTCTCTCCAAACCATCATATCGTTTTTATCAAGATCATGTTTTTCCCTTGCTTATCATTTTAACCGGAGTGTTGTATTCTTCATTCAAGTTCCGTCATCTTATCAAGCTTTACCTCTCTTTCAACCGGAGTGCTGTCTAAATCTTTCTTAACCCTTGTGCCATTCTTTTAATTGTTCCGGAGGCTGTGTGTTGTTGTTTTCATCAAGTATCACTCCATCTTCTCTAGTTTTTGTTCAATTCCTTCCATTTTCAGACGGAGTGCTGTCCAAATTCTGTCATTCTTATTCCTTGGCTATACCATTGCGGTTTCATATTCTTTTGGTTCGTAAGCTCTTGCTTCATGTCTTTCAACCTATAAGGTTCTCGTAATGTTCCTTGTTCCTCTTTTCTAACGGAGTGCTCTTAACTTCGTTCGTCTCCGTTGTTTTCTTCTTTCTTTTGGTCGACCTCTCAAGGTTCTTTGGTTTCACTCGTCTGTCAAAGAAGCAACTTGTTTTACCTCTTCCTCTTCCGTTTTACCCGGTGATATCTCTAGGATCTCGGGTCGAGATCCTCTGTTAGTGTGGGAGAGTTGTGACGCCCGAAGACCGACGTCCCAGAAGATTCCAGAAGATTCTCGAAGTTCCAGATGTTCCGGGTTGCCCGGGTGTTTCAGTTCTGCTTGTGTTATTTATTTTTGCATTGCATCATGTCATCATGCCATCATGTTATTTTATTTTATTTTGCATCTCAACCTTAATAAATCGTGTGGACCTTCGGTCCATTTAAATCGAGGGAAGGTGACTTCTCTTTATAACATATCCTCCAAATATTATGGAGCTATATTAATAAATATTCCATGGCTTCGGAATCACCGTAACACACTTGCATAATTTTCCCCATGTCTATATCACTTCAAGTTCACCGTCAAACCTTCCCTTTATTCTTTTCCTATTTATCGAGGCTCCTCCAAATATCTAGACTCTTTTCAAACTCCTTGAGGCAAGCTATTTATTTTTAGTTTGCACTTCCCTTTTGTTGGAACTATTTTTGAGGGGTTGGTTTTTACTCCATAAAGCCTTTCAAAATGTTCCATCATTTTTTCCCCCTGTTTTGGCCTCTTTTCTTTTTATTTTGGATCCCTCTCTATTTTTTTCTGCTAAAGAAAATAAATAATTAGTGCAGTCCAGGCCTCCCTGGCCCAATTCCTTCTGGGCCTCCTCCTTCCCTCCTACCTGGCCCAACCAGCCCGAGCCGGCCTAACCTAACTCCCTAACCCTAGCGCACTCCCTCTGTTTTCCCTTCCTCCGCCGCCGCAGCCTTCCCTCGCACTCCTCAGCTTCGAGCCCCGTACCCCTCGGCCCCGCAGCGCCTCTTCTCTCACGATCTCCCTCTGTCGCCGAACCATCTCCCTCGATCTCACTCTCCCTCGCGACCCACTCCCTCCGTTCTCCTCTCTGTCCCTCTCGACGACCGCATCGTGCCCCGATCTCCTCGCCTCCAGGAGCCGGCCGGCCACCGCGGCCCTCCTCCTCACAGGACCTCCCTCCGGCCAGTTCCTCGTCCAGGGCCCGAGGCCTCCCGCTCGAAGCCCGCGGCCAGAGCGCAGCCGCGCCAGAGGCTCTGTCGCCTCGCCCCGTTCGTCCCTCCGCGCCATCAGCCACCTCGCGACCTCCTCCTCGTGGCCGCGCGCGAGGCCTCTGCCTCGCCAGAGCCGGCGACCGTCGAGCGCCTGGTTCCCTCCCCGGTGCCTCCCTCCTCCAGGGGTCCTCCTCTCGTCCAGCAGGCACAGCAGCTCCCGGCCGCGCCGCGAAGCCCACGACCAGAGCGCCCTCGTCGGCCCTCCTCCAGCGACGCGGTGCCGCACCTCCGTCGCCCCGCGAGCGGCCGCCTCGACCCGTCCGCGCGCCTCGAGCCCGGCCCCCTGGCCCCGAGCGCCGCACCCCAGCAGCCCGGCGTCCCGTCGCGGCTCCCTTCTCCAGCGCCAGGAGCTGCGCCTCGCCCTCGTCCCGTCCTCCTCCGACCTCACCAAGGCAGCAGCAGGCCACGCCCTTCCTTCGGGCCTCCATCTCCAACGACCAGCAGCACCGCGGTGCTCCTCTTCTCCACCGCGACGAGGCCCTGCCTCCACTTCGTCCCGCAGCGCCCGATGTGCTCGCGAGCGCCTAGTTGCTGCTGCTGTGCTACTTTTTGTTCGGTTTTGCATTTTGTTTTATCCAGTAAATAACATGGAGCAGCAAGTATCCCTCCGTTGCAAGTACGTCTACGAATCATGAACGACTACGTCGTCGAAGACCCTCAAGTACATCTACGGCCCGAACGTCTACGAACCGTGTACGAGATCGACGCCCGAACAACTACCCTCGCCGGAAGACCCGACAAGTACCACGACGTATGGGTACGACTACCGGACGCGTCAAGTACCTCGACGAACCGAACATCAACGGAAAAACGAGCTCGTGAACGGCTACGGAACAAGTACCACTACTTCCACTACGAACGCCGACGCGACAAGTACCTCTCCGAACGAGTTGCGAGAACAACTACTTCCCTCTACGGAACGACTTCTTCCTCGTCGGACACGTGAACAACTACTTCCTCTACTTCATCTACGACTCGAACCCCTCCGATAACGCACGCTTCAAAGGTATAACCCCGAGACGTGACCCGTGTGATGCTTGTTATGTTGTATGAAATGCTTCCCTTGTGTGTACCGTGCCCGTTCCACCTTTGTCTTGTTCCTCGGTTGCCTCGTCGCCGACCCGTGGGAACCCGGCAACGGGATCGCCCCACCTTTCATCTCGTGTGACTCGATCACGCCATCTATCTTTTGCACCGGACTCTCTCGCCGAGATACCGGAACCGATATGTTGCGTTGCTTCATTTTCGGATCGTTGCCGTGGCACCCTTTTCTTCCACCACGGTGACAATACTTCTTATCTCTTTTAAGTCAACCTTTTAATAAACTTGCATAAACTTGATCATGTCATCCGCATCATGTTAACAACATTAATATGTGTGAGTTGTTGTTGCTTTATAATTACTAAACATGCTCGTGGGGATTTTCCGGATATGTTGTTGTTATTTCCGGCCTCATTTAAAATGTCTTAATAGTGTAGTTTTATTATGCTTCACCTCTTGCCATGTTAAAAAAATTTAATCTTGTCTTGTAAATAACGAGAGTCAACTAAATAAATAACTTGTGGTGTTTCGTCAATATGCAACTCGTTGCATATTGAGCTCCACTTAACTTGTAGTATTTGTTGGTGCACTTGCCATGCCATGCATAATTAAACCGGACATGCATCATACTTGTTTGTGCATCGTATGCCCTGTTTATGATATGTGAGTTTACCGTGTTTCTTTCTTTCCGGTTTGCTTCTCTTGATAGCTTCGGTTTCGTTCCGGAGTTGTGAGGTTTCTCTCGACTGTTGCTCCGTCTTCTTCATGGATCCGTTCTTCTCCCTTGTGGAATCCCAGGCAAGATGACCGAACCCGGATACCATTACTATCTTTGCCTATTGCTAGTAGTTTCGCTCTATAGTTTTGCCTCGATGCCCATGTTTTCCTGTCAGCCTCCTACTTGTAACCATGAACCTGTTTAACCACCCTTCCTACGCAAACCGTTGCTTGGCTAAGTACGCTTCGCTCAGCCCCTCTTATATCATTGTTAGTTGCAGGTGAAGATTGAAGATGCTTGCTTCATGTTGAAGTTTGGTTGGGTTATATCACACTATATAAATGCTTAAAATGAAATCATCTATATATTGGCAAGGGTGGAAGGCTAAGCCTTTTGCTTGGTGTTTTGTTTCACTCATGCCGTTAGGAACCGTATAAACCGGTGTTATGTTCGTTGATTATGCGTTCCTAACACGGTTGGGGTGTATGGGACCCCCTTGATAAACCGCTAAGTGCTAAGTCTTTTCCAGCAAGTCCCAACATTGGTACTATTTGCCTAATAACTAATAAAACTTGCATGTGGACTAGCTATCCCTTTTAATTTAATTCAACCCCCCGGGCCAGTGCTCCACATGAGTGTTGGTCCGAACTGGGCAACCTGCGGGGCCACCTCGAGGAAACTCAAGGTCTGGTAAAAACCCGTAGCTTGTCCCATCCGGTCGTGGCCTGAGACGAGATACGCACGGCTACTATCAGGGTGTCGGCACGCCGGGAGGATTTGCTGGATTAGCCTTACCTTAGTTCGGTTTAACTTGAGCACGGGATTCCGAGAATACTCGGGTCTTCCCAACTATGGAGTTGCGACTCCGCGGATCGTGGGCTTGTAATGGGTCAAGTTGGAACACCCCTGCAGGGTTTGAACTTTCAAAAGCCGTGGCCGCGGTTATGTGGCAGATGGGAGCTTGTTAATTCCGGTTGTAGATAACTTGACACAATGATTCAATACACTACCAGCGTGTGTTCCGTGACTATCAATTTCCGAATAGGGATTCGGGAGTTGAACACGGTGGGGTTATGTTTGACCGGTTTTAGTTAGGATCACTTCGTGATCATCTTTCGACCGATGCACTTCTCTTCTCGCTCTCTATTACGTAAGTTAGTGCTAGTTGCTGCTGCAGACTCTTGTTTGTTTTCCTTCACCTCATATTCTTTCTTCAGCCTTATCCACCCAAGACTTAAATAGTCTTGTTACCCGGGAACGGGATTGCTGAGTCCTCTGTGGCTCACAGTTACTTCACCACACCAGATGCAGGTTCAGCCGAGTTGTTGCAGAGGATGGTTCAGTTCTTCACTGGGAGCTCGATGAAGAGTTTGGCTGTTTGCTCGTGACGTTTCGGTGTTCAGTAGTGGTTTCTACTAGGATTCGATCCTGACCTGTGGCTTTATGTTGTTTTGGTATCTTTCTTTTGGATCTTCACCCGTAGTCGGGTTGTGATGTTCTGAATGATGATTGCTTATGTAATGTATTGTGTGAAGTGGCGAGTGTAAGCCAACTATCTCCTTTTGCTTTTTAATCCCTCTTTTACATGAGTCGTGCAAAGATACCAAACTTGAGATCATTCTAGGATGGACTTATGCCTTTAAGTCGTGCCTCGACACGTAGGAGGTATAGTTCCATCCTGGGCATTACAAGGAGATTCAAGCGTCTAAGCTTGGGGATGCCCCGGAAGGGATCCCATCTTTCTTCAACAAGTATCGGTATGTTTTCGGATTCGTTTCGTTCACATGATATGCGTAAATTCTTGGAGCGTCGTGTGCCTTTTATTTTTATTTTAGTAATGCACCATGCTGGTATGAGATAGTCCATGGTTGATTTATAGAATGCTCATTGCACTTCACTTGTATCTTTTGAGTATGCCTTTATAGAATGCTTCATGCGCTTCACTTATATCATTTGAAGTTTGGATTGTCTGTTTCTCTTCACATAGAAAACCGATGTTCGTAGAATGCTCTTTTGCTTCACTTATATTTGTTAGAGCATGGTCTTCTGTAGAAAGAATCAAACTCTCATGCTTCACTTATATCTATTTAGAGAGTCAAACGGAATTGGTCAGTTGCATGGTTAGTCATAAAATCCTACATAAAACTTATGGATCACTGAATATGATATCTTTGACTCCTTGCAATAGTTTTTGCGATATAGGGATGATAATATGTGGACGATACTAGTGGATGATCGTGTTTAGTAAGATATTGGTGTTAAGGTTTCTGATTCTCGAAGCATGCACGTATAGTCTCTCATTATGCCGGGAAGTTGGAGAACAATTTATCCTTGATTGTCTATCTTTGTGTGAAGGTCGGGGGCCCGCGATGGTTAACTCCTACCAACCTCCCCCCTAGGAGCATGCGTAGTATTACTTTGCTTCGAGGGCTAATAAACTTTTGCAATAAGTATGTGAGTTCTTTATGACTAATGTGAGTCCATTGATTATACACACTCTCACCCTTTCATAATTGCTAGCCTCTCTTGTGTCGCGCAACTTTCGCCGGTGAATAAACTTTATCATACCTTCCTCAAAATAGCCACGATACCTACCTATTATGGCATTTCCATAGCCATTCCGAGATATATTGCCATGCACTTCCATCATATAGTTGACTTGAGCATTCATTTTCATGTTGCTTTGCATGATCGTAAGACAGCTAGCACGATATTTTCATGGCTTGTCCGTTTCTTGATATCTTTGCTATGCTAGATCATTGCACATCATGGTACACTGCCAGAGGCATTCAGCTAGAGTCATACTATGCCATAGGTATCGAGTTTTAATTTTTATTTATTTTGAGTTATAAGTAAAAAGAAGTGTGATGATCATCATTATCCATTATTAGAGCATGTCCAAGTGAGGAAAGGATGATGGAGACTATGATTCCCCCACAAGTCTGGATGAGACTCCGGACAATGAGATACAAAAATATTTAAAAAAAGAAAAGAAAAAAAAGAGAAGGGGCATGCTAGTTCCACACTTGTGCTTCAAAGTAGCACCATGTTTTTCATATGGAGAGTCTCCTACGTTGTCACTTTCATATACTAGTGGGAATTTTTCATTATAGGATTAGATGCACACCCACTTAGTTTTCATGTTGAGCTCTCATACACTTATAGCTCTTAGTGCATCCGTTGCATGGAAATCCCTACTCCTCACATTGATATCTATTGATGGACATCTCCATAGTCCATTAGTTTGCCTAGTTGATGTGAGACTTTCTTCCCTTCTTTTGTCTACTACCACCACATTCTATTCCACCTATATTGCTATATCCATGGCTTGCACTCATGTATTGCGTGAGAGTTGAAAATGTTGAAGCGCGTTAAAAAGTATGAACCAATTGCTTAGCTGACACCGGGGTAGTACATGATTTATACTTTGATCTGGGAAGATAGAGCATGACAAGACTATATGATTTTGTAGGGATAACGTTATTTAGCATTTGATATTCTGAAAGACATGATTGTTTGTTGGGATTCCCGAGTATTGATGTCTTTATGTCAAATTATAGACTATTGCTTTGAATCACTCATGTCTTAATATTCATGCCATGACTAGATATATGATCGAGATTATGCTAGGTAGCATTCCACATCAAAAATTATCTTTTTTTATCATTTACCTACTCGAGGACGAGCAAGAATTAAGCTTGGGGATGTTGATACGTCTTCATCGTATCTATAATTTTTATTGTTTCATGCCAATATTATTCGACTTTTACATACTTTTGGCAACAATTTATATGATTTATTTGGACTAACTTATTGATCCAGTGCCCAGTGCCAGTTCCTGCTTGTTGCATGTTTTTGTTTCACAGAAAATCCATATCAAACAAAGTACAAACGCGATAACAATTTACGGAGAATTATTTTGGAATATATGTGATTTTTAGGAGGTGGAACCAATGCAAACGGGGCCCCATAGTGCCCACAGCCCACCAGGGCCCAGGCGTGCCCTGGTGTCTTGTGCCCTCCTTGAACGTCAGTTGGAGCCCTTCTTCTGGCGCAAGAAAGATAATTTATGGAAAAAATGTGTTAAAATCTCACTGCAATCGGAGTTACAGATCTCCGGGAATTTAAGAAAAGGTGAAGGGCTATATATAGAGAACGCGAAACAGAAGAGGACAGAGAGACAGATCCAATCTCGAAGGGGCTCTCGCCCCTGCCATGCCATGGAAGCCAACGACCAGAGGGGAAACCCTTCTCCCACCTAGGGAGGAGGCCAAGGAAGAAGAAGAAGAAGGAGGAGGGTTCTCTCCCTCCCGCTTCCGGTGGCGCCGGAGTGCCACCGGGGCAACGATCTATTGGGTAACGTAGTATTTCAAAATTTTCCTACGATCACGCAAGATCTATCTAGGAGAAGCATAGCAACGAGCGGGGAGAGTGTGTCTACGTGCCCTCGTAGACCGAAAGCGGAATCGTCTAGTGACGCGGTTGATGTAGTCGAACGTCTTCGCGATCCAACCAATCAAGCAGCGAACGTACGGCACCTCCGCGTTCAGCACACGTTTAGCTCGATGATGTCCCATGAGCTCTTGATCCATTTGAGCGTCATGGAAGTTTCGTCAGCACGACGGCGTGGTGATGGTGACAATGAAGCTACCGACGCATGGCTTCGCCTAAGCACTGCAACGATATGATCGAGGTGTGTATCTGTGAAGGGGGCACCGCACACGGCTAAAGCTGATGTTCAATCGTGTGAGTATGGGGTTCCCCTTGGCCACGTATATAAAGGAGGAGAGGAGGAGAGGATCGGCCCTCCTATGGCGCGGCCAAGGGTGGAGTCCTACTCCCACTAGGAGTAGGATTCCACCTTTCCTAGTAGGAGTATGAGAAGAAGGAAGGGGGGAGAGGGAGAAGGAAAGGGAGGCCGCGCCCCCACCCCTTGTCCAATTCGGTTTGGGCAGGGGGAGGCGTGCGCCACCTCTTGGCCCTTCTCCCCTCTCTCCACTAAAGCCCAATAAGGCCCATTACTTCTCTCGGCGAATTCCCGTAACTGCGGTACTCTGAAAAATACCCGAATCACTCGGAACCTTTCCGATGTCCGAATATAGCCTTCCAATATATCGATCTTTATGTCTCGACCATTTCGAGACTCCTCGTCTTGTCGGTGATCTCATCCGGGACTCCAAACAACCTTCGGTACATCAAATCACATAACTCATAATACAAATCGTCATCGAACGTTAAGCATGCAGACCCTACGGGTTCGAGAACTATGTAGACATGATCGAGACACATCTCCGGTCAATAACCAATAGCGGAACCTGGATGCTCATATTGGCTCCTACATATTCTACGAAGATCTTTATCGATCAAACCGCATAACAACATACGTTGTTCCCTTTGTCATCGGTATGTTACTTGCCCGAGATTTGATCGTCGGTATCATCATACCTAGTTCAATCTCGTCACCGGCAAGTCTCTTTACTCATCAGTCGTTTGCTTGCAAGGCTTATTACGATGTGTATCACCGAGAGGGCCCAGAGATACCTCTCCGACACTCGGAGTGACTAATCCTATTCTCGATCTATGCCAACACTACAAACACTTTCGGAAACACATGTATATCATCTTTATAATCACCCAGTTACGTTGTGACGTTTGATAGCACACAAGGTGTTCCTCCGGTATTCGGGAGTTGCATAATCTCATAGTTAGAGGAACATGTATAAGTCATGAAGAAAGCAATAGCAATAAAACTAAGCGATCATAGTGCTAAGCTAACGGATGGGTCTTGTCCATCACATCATTACCGTTAATCAAATGACAACACATGTCTATGGTTAGGAAACATAACCATCTTTGATTAACGAGCTAGTCTAGTAGAGGCATACTAGGGACACTCTGTTTTGTCTATGTATTCACACATGTACTAACTTTCCGGTTAATACAATTCTAGCATGAATAATAAACATTTATCATGATATAAGGAAATATAAATAACAACTTTATTATTGCCTCTAGGGCATATTTCCTTCTGTCTCCCACTTGCACTAGAGTCAATAATCTAGTTCACATCGCCATGTGATTTAATACCGATAATTCACATCGTTATGTGAATAACACCCATAGTTCACATCGCCATGTGACCAACACCCAAAGGGTTTACTAGAGTCAATAATCTAGTTCACATCGCCATGTGATTAACACCCAAAGAGTCCTAAGGTGTGATCATGTTTTGCTTCGTGAGAGAAGTTCAGTCAGCGGGTCTATTACATTCAGATCCGTATGTATTTGGCAAATTTCTATGTCTACAATGCTCTGCATGGAGCTACTCTAGCTAATTGCTCCCACTTTCAATATGCATCCAGATTGGTACTTAGAGTCATCTGGATTACTAACAAAGCTTGCATCGGCGTAACTCTTTACGACGAACTCTTTATCACCTCCATAATCGAGAAACATTTCCTTAGTCATCCAGTAACTAAGGATAATTTTGACCGCTGTCCAGTGATCTACTCCTTGATCACTATTGTACCTCCTTACCAAACTCATGGTAAGGTACACAATAGGTTTGGTACACAGCATGGCATACTTTATAGAACCTATGGCTGAGGCATAGGGAATGCCTTTAATTCTTTCGCTATCTTTTGTCGTGGTCGGGTTTTGAGTCTCAGTCAACTTCATACCTTATAACTCAGGCAAGAACTACTTCAAAATCTTTATCAAGGTATGTACTAATCGAAAGTCTTATCTAGCGTCATGATCTATCTCTATAGATCTATGTGCCTAATACGTAAGCAGCTTCACCGAGGTCTTTTATTGAAAAACTCCTTTTAACCAATCGTTTATGCTTTCCAAAAAATTCTACATCATTTCCGATCAACAATATGTCATTCACATATACTTATCAAAAATGGTGTAGTGCTCCCACTCACTTTCTTTTAAATATAGGCTTCACTGTAAGTCTGTATAAAACCATATGCTTTGATCACCTCATCAAAGCGTATATTCCAACTCCGAGATGCTTGCACCAGTCCATAGATGGATCGCTGGAGCTTGCACACTTTGTTAGCACTTTTAGGATCGACAAAACCTTCTGGTTGCATCATATACAACTCTTATTCCATAAATCCATTAAGGAATGTAGTTTTGACATCCATTTGTCAAATTTCATAAAAATGCGACAATTGCTAACATGATTTGGACAGACTTAAGCATCGCTACGGGTGAGCAAATCTCATCGTAGTCAACTCTTTGAACTTGTTGAAAACCTTTCGCAACAAGTCAAGATTTATAGACAGTAACATTACCATCGGCGTCGGTCTTCCTCTTAAAAAAACCATTTATTTTCCATGGCTTGCCAATCATCGGGCAAGTAAACCAAAGTCCACACTTTGTTCTCATACATGAACCGCATCTCAGATTTAATGGCCTCAAGCCACTTTGCGGAATCGAGGCTCATCATCGCTTCCTCATAGTTCGTAGGTTCATCATGGTCGAGTAACATGACTTCCAGAACAGGGTTACCGTACCACTCTGGTGTGGAACATACTCTGGTTGACCTACGAGGTTCAGTAGTAACTTGATCTGAAGTTTCATGATCATCATCATTAGCTTCCTCGCTGATTGGTGTAGGAATCACTGGAACTAGTTTCTGTGATGTACTACTTTCCAATTCGGGAGAAGGTACAATTACCTCATCAAGTTCCACTTTCCTCCCACTCACTTCTTTCGAGAGAAACTCCTTTTCTAGAAAGGATCCATTCTTAGCAACGAATATCTTGCCTTCGGATCTGTGATAGAAGGTGTACCCAACAGTTTCCTTTGGGTATCCTATGAAGACACATTTCTCCGGCTTGGGTTCGAGCTTATTAGGTTGAAGCTTTTTCACATAAGCATCGCAGCCCCAAACTTTAAGAAAGGACAACTTTGGTTTCTTGCCAAACCACAGTTCATAAGGCGTGAATGCAGCTGTCTCTAATGCATAACCCCAAAACGATAGTGGTAAATCGGTAAGAGACATCATATATTGCACCATATCTAATAAAGTACGGTTACAACGTTCGGACACACCATTACGCTGTGGTGTTCCAGGTGGCGTGAGCTATGAAACTATTCCACATTGTTTCAAATGAAGACTAAACTCATAACTCAAATATTCACCTCTGTGATCAGATCGTAGAAACTTTATTTTCTTGTTACGATGATTCTCTACTTCACTCTGAAATTCTTTGAACTTTTCAAATTTTTCAGACTTCTGCTTCATCAAGTAGATATACGCATATCTGCTCAAATCATCAGTGAAGGTGAGAAAATAATGATACCCGTCGCGAGCCTCAACACTCGTTGGTCCGCATACATCAGTATGTATGATTTCCAACAAGTCAGCTGCTCGCTCCATTGTTCCGTAGATCGGAGTTTTAGTCATCTTGCCCATGAGGCATGGTTCGCAAGCACCAAGTGATTCCAAAAGTCCATCAGCATGGAGTTTCTTCATGCGCTTTACACCAATATGACCTAAACGGCAGTGCCACAAATAAGTTGCACTATCATTATCAACTTTGCATTTTTTGGCTTCAATATTATGAATATGTGTATTTACTACAATCGAGATTCAATAAACCATTCACCTTGGGTGTATGACCATAGAAGGTTTTATTCATGTAAACAGAATAACAATTATTCTCTCACTTAAATGAATAACCGTATTGCAATAAACATGATCCAATCTTGTTCATGCTCAACGCAAACACCAAATAACAATTATTTAGGTTTAACACTAATCCCGAAAGTACAGAGAGTGTGCGATGATGATCATATCCATATTGGAACTACTTCCAACACACATCGTCACCTCACCCTCAACTAGTCTCCGTTTATTCCGCAACTCCTGTTTTGAGTTACTAATCTTAGCAACCGAACAAGTATCAATTACCCAGGGGCTACTATGAACACTACTGAGGTACACATTATCAATATGTATATCAAGTATACCTTTGTTCACTTCGCCATCCTTCTTATCCGCCAAATATTTGGGGAACTTCCGCCTCCAGTGACCATTTCCTTTACAGTAGAAGCACTCAGTTTCAGGCTTAGGTCCAGCTTTGGGCTTCTTCACGGGAGTGACTGTCACAGCCTCAAAATTGGGTTATCAATTTTGTGATGTGATTTCTTCCTAGCAACCCTCTTTCAAATTTTCTCATGAGGATTTCTAGATGACCCTGAGAATTCTGGTCAATTTTCAACCTTTCAAAACCTTGCTCATGCCTTTGTCGGTAGGCAAGACCTCATTTGCATCACCTCAAATTTCTCTCAACCATAACTCCAAGCTTTTGGAATTTCTAGGTGGCCTTTGTGATTACAAAGGAGCCATCATTTGCCTTGATCTATTGATCACTCTACCCTTTCCCAGAGACCACCTTGTCTTCATAATTCTTGGATGTGCAAAAATATTGTCAAGTCCTATGCAATATTTTTGAATTGGGATTTATTCCTTTTATTGTCTGCCTGAGGAATAAAATCCGAAGGGCATGGCTAGTCACCTCCTAAATTCATGAGAATTGGTGGAGTTGATGCTTATGCGTAATCCAAGCTCTGGCAAGTGTATTGGCCATAATTAAATTAGGAAAATTGCCTTTTCCTATTTTAGCCAATATTGCATTTTTGCCACTTTCCAAAGGAACTACTATTTTTACAGCAGAGAAAATTCTCCCACAAATTGTGGAGCTTGTCCTTGCTATATAATCATTAGTTTCATCATTATTTCTTGTCCCACAGTTCAAAAATTTGGCACATGATCCAATGCAAGTTTATGCCTTCTCTAAAATTTTGCAAAGGAAGTGCTTTATTCCTAAGTCCAATTGAGCTGCAATTTGGCAGGGTGTTTAACATTGCTAAATGACCCATGGATACCAAAGATGAGCTCAATCCATTCTTCCTATCTCCCTGTGCAATTTTTCAAAGTTTCTGACCAGAACACAAGTTTGTGAAGGAAGTACCTTCATAGTGTTTCCAAATGGGATGAAACTGTTTCATCCTCTCAAGTATATCAAATCATTTGCCTCCACCCAAATTTAGTTCATTCCAATGAACTATGTGAGCACAGGAGCAATTCTTTGTTTCTGTCCACATTTTCAGTTTGTGAAGCAAGTGTATTTTATCTTGCTCCACTATGGCTGATAATGATTCCAGGCCTTATCCTATCTATATGATCCATCTCCACAATATTTGGGCTCATTTAATCTAGCCATTTGCCCTGAGGACTTTCCTGAAGTTTTTGGACAGAAATGATAGCTCTGAAGGAAGTACCATTTTGGTAAATCCATTTGGTATGAACTTTTTACAGCATCATGGTATGTCCAAATCATCAGGCTTTGCCAAATTATAGCCCAATCCAACACTCCTAGTGAGTGCTTGTTCATCATTCAGTTTCTGGGTCAGTTTTGGTGGTTCCACAGCAACTATGGTAAATAGTTGTCCAAATTACCTCAAAACTCCCAGGATCGTAGTCCTTTCTACCCTAAGCCACCCAGACATCAAGTTTACCTTTTACCATCTCTGGTTTACTCCCTAGAGTGTGGTAAAGTTTGCAGTAGTAAACTTCTGGAGCTTGGTTTACTCGGCTCAGTTTGTCTCTACCCCTCTCTTTACCATGGTAACACTCCACGCTGGAAGGACTACGCGGTAGACATGAATTTACATCAGTAAAAATCCCAGAGCATGCCATGCCAGTGGTGACCACGAGGCAAGCCAGCCAAAACGGTGGTCTAGCCATTGTTGTCGGCGGCATCTCTGCTCCGACCAGCTCTGGCTTTGCCACTGTTGTCAAACAGCTCCTCCTCGCCGTCCTCTTCCCCTGGAACTCCTGTCCCCTCTGTTTTCTACGCCGGGGAGCCGTGCCAATGAGCACACAGTGAGCTCATGTGGCCATCGTCGCCTCCCTCGCTCTGTCTTCTTCCTCTGTTCGTCTCAGAGCCCGTGCTCGACTTCGTGAGGCCCTGGCGTTCGTCTTGATCCCCCTCGTCGCCTTCCCGTGCCTCCTCGTGAGCCTTGGCCGCGCCTGCGCCCTCACTGGCGCACGGACACGTCGCACGCCGCGTGGCACCTCCTGCCCTCCCCCTCGAGCTCTCCCGCGGCTATTTAAGCGTGCCCCCGAGCTCTCTCGCAATCCCCATCCCTCCCCGAGCTCAGAGCCCCTCTCTGACCCCCATCGTCGCCATGGCCGCCGCCTCGGCCTGCTCAAATTTGAGAAATGGCTGGCGCGCCTCTCCCTCCCTCCTCCACCAGCAGCCTCCCCGGAGCCCGTAGACCGTCCCCACTCCCTCCCCTTGCCGCCAGAGTGCCCTGTGGCCTCGCCCCTAGAGCCACTGCCGCCGCTGTGGAGCTCTCTGTCGCCTTGCTCGTCGTGGCCAGATCCCTCCCCGGTGCTTTCTTCGCTGCGGGATGGACGCGACACCTCCTCCCGAGCCCACAGGTGGTCCCAGCTCCACCAGGGACGACCGGAGTTGGTCGGGCAAATCGGCGGAGCTCGCCTCTGTTCCGCCGCAGGCGCCCAAGCTACGGCCGTTGTCACCTCTCCCCGACGCCCGTAGCACCTTGCTTGGGTGCGGAGCTCCCTCCCGCATCCGCCGGTGGCGGGAGCTCGGCCGGAGACGGCCTGAGTCAGCGGAGCGCGCCGGTGCTCGCTCGGCCCCGGGCTCCTCTGCTTTTCGTGTCGGGGGCTAGAAGAAGAGAGGGAAGGAGGAGAGAGACGCCCCGCGGGACCCACGCGTCATCGACCCACAGGCCGGCCCCGCCCTTGCCACGCTGGATAAGTGGAGGCCTAATCTGATGGATTATGTCTTCACTTACGGAAAGCGTATTTCTGAGAAAGGTGCGATCTGTTTTTCTGTCAGGGGCCAGTTTGTAAGGATTTTCTTTACAGATGGGTCCCTGGTAGTTAAACGGTCATATATTTTTACCCGTAGCTCCGAATCAGGTGAATCCAAAGCCCACGTCTTTGTTTCTTCGAGCCTGTTCCGTTGATGTCATTTTAATAATATTTTCACCCAGTGAAAATGACCATTTTGCCCTTCCGTAAACAGCCCCCTCCGAGAGATAACTGTTTCTGGTGATTCTTTCCGCAGGCTTTCAACACTTTTCTTCGGAGTATTTGTCGACCCCCACGCAAGCCAACCTCTTATCATAAGCTCCGGACTCGCACGTTGACTTTGCTTGTACCTTGTGCATATGTAGTTGCAGTCGTTGGCTTATTGTTTTTAGCTGCAATCTTTTCTTTATGTATTTTCATGCATGCTTGTGTTGTCATGATATCTCTTGCCATGCTAGTTAGGATGTTGTTATTAAGAATGCCATGTTGCTACTCTACTTGCTTTCATGCCATCGTTATAAAATGCTATGATGCTTTTAATGCACCGTTAATATGCTAGTACTTAGTATTGACATATTCTTTATGTTATAACCTGTGCACCTGAGAAGTTCGATATTTTGTATGTGCTTTTGTATGTTGCATGATCATTGTTGCATTCTTGTTAAATATGCTCATGATGATGGAGAGTTAATAAAAATGAATTAATCATAACAAACTCCTCCGTCATCGATGGGATCGGTTCATAGTGCCACCAAATCGAACTTTTCAGTGCAGCCACATTTTCCTTTATGGGAAGGCCTTAATACGAACTATTGTTGTGCCTCTCGCCAGTACATCCAATGAGGGAAGGTTATGGACACACGCTACCCTGATCAGGTAGGCGAACATAGACCTTGTGTGCCCGTAGTTTTTTGTTATGGTACTGAGACCCCGTTTGGGACAATTTGGCCACGACGGTGGTCAGTGTGTCTTTGGTAGACTAAGGGCCACCCATGACTAGCCCGGTAGGGAAGATTCGGAGTGGCCGGGAGGGTGTCATGACAGTAGTTCGGTTTCTTCGGAACGCCGTTGGTCCACCCGAATGGGATGACGAGGCCATGGGTTCCGTGGTGTGGGTACAGTGCGCTACCACTGCAGAGCGTTTACAAAGTCTATCGATGGCACACAGTTCGTAGTAGGTCACACTATTGGGTCTCGATCGGAATGGAGGATAAACCAGAGATAATAAAATTTGTTAATATGGTAACTTGAATGAAATAGTCGTGTGAAGTCAAGACTAAGTTGTAATCACTAGACGAGTTCTGAGTGAATATTGGAGACCAAGTGTTGGTTGTGGTTGCGATCACTAAAAAGGTCGCAGTTATGTGGTAAGATAACCCGTTGGTATTATAGTCCGATGAAATCGGTGTACAACTTTGATTATTTTGCATGACTTATAATTTGCATTTTCAAGAAGCCATGGTAGTACTAGATTTGGTAATATGTTTTGTCTGCATTTGTTTATGTATGAACAGTAGTTTATTTTTGCTTGGTCTCATGATGCCATGCCATGCTCTGTTTTATTCATTAAGTTAGGCCATGAGTAAGATAGTTTATTACGCTGTTATCACCATATTGAAATTATTTGGATATGTCATGATGCTATGTAATAGTTCAGTCTCCTTTATCTTAAATTGCATGCCATGTTTTGATATGAGGTAGTTTGTTGCATGTGCTTGGTTCTTTCCTTGTCTTCTGGCTGTTTGGATGCTATGTATTTGGGTTGTCTTGCAAGTACATTCAATGTACTGACCTGGCGTGTCATGCTAGTTTTGTAGGTCACACTTGTTTGGATCGTTTGCTCCGTCATGCTAGTCTGTAATCTTGCCAGTCATGTGAGTTGTGGAGCCCAGCCAGAGTTCTACGCCGCCCAAACCAAGACTTCCGCCGCCAGTTCAATAGACTTCCGCTGCTATGTAAATAGCCTTAGGGCTATGCCAGATAATTATATTCATCAATGATGTAATCTTATACCTGGATATTTGATGAATATTATTGTACCTGGAATGTTGTATCATGGACCTGTCGTGCATTAGGTGTATTCCTGGGCTGACGTGCGAAGGCCCCCTGTTCCATGCGGATCGGGGTGCCACAGGGAGATGGTATCAGAGCCAGGTTGGTTGACAGCAAAGGTGCGGGTGTAAAACTTGGCAGCTTTTAGGGCTCTAGTCATGGCTGGAATGTTACTAGCTAGGCTTCTCTGCAGAGACATGGCGGACTGAGGAGTGAGCGGTCCGACTAGCAGAAAGGGGGTTTTATAGGCAGCTACGCGGGGCATGCCCGCATGGTGCGGCACTTTACCCTGATGGGTAGGCGGTGCACCCGACCGAAAACGATAAGGGCGCTATTCGCTCCACGGATAACTAGGCGGGGACAACGAGGTGAGGACGTGTCGGTCCCGACTACGCCACCTGTTGATTAACAGTGGCCATGCCGGATGCTGGGGATAGGTCAAATCCCTTAGGGTTATTAAGGGTTGATGGTGGTGGTGATCTAAGGCTAGGATAATCTATGCCAGCCTGGCTGCTCTGATACCATATCCCTGTGGCAGCCCGATCCGCATGGAACAGGGGGTCTTCGCACATCAGCCCAGGAATACACCTAACGCACGACAGGTCCATGATACAGCATTCCAGGTACAATAATATTCATCAAATATCCAGGTATAAGATTACATCATTGATGAATATAATTATCTGGCATAGCCCTAAGGCTATTTACATGGCAGCAGAAGTCAATTGAACTGGCGGCGGAAGTCTTGGTTTGGGCGGCGTAGAACTCTAGCTGGGCTCCACAACTCACAGGACTAGCAAGATTACGGCCTAGCGCGACGGAGCAAACGATCCAAACAAGTGTGACCTACAAAACTAGCATGACACGCCAGGTCAGTACATTGAATGTACTTGCAAGACAACCCAAATACATAGCATCCAAATAGGCAGAAGATAAGGCAAGAACCAAGCACATGCAACAAACTACCTCATATCAAAACATGGCATGCAATTTAAGATAAAGGAGACTGAACTATTACATAGCATCATGACATATCCAAATAATTTCAGTATGGTGATAGCAGCGTAATAAACTATCTTACTCATGGCCTAACTTAATGAATAAAACAGAGCATGGCATGGCATCATGAGACCAAGCAAAAATAAACTACTGTTCATACATAAACAAATGCAGACATAACATATTACCAAATCTAGTACTACCATGGCTTCTTAAAAATTCAAACTATAAGTCATGCAAAATAATCAAAGTTGTACACTGATTTCATCGGACTATAATACCAACGGGTTATCTTACCACATAACTGCGACATTTTTAGTGATCGCAACCACAACCAACACTTGGTCTCCAATATTCACTAAGAACTCATCTCGTGATTACAACTTAGTCTTGACTTCACACGAATATTCTATTCAAGTTACCATATTAACAAATTTTATTATATCTGGTTTATCCTCCATTCCGATCAAGACCCAATAGTGTGACCTACTACGAACTGTGTGCTATCGATAGACTTTGTAAACACTCTGCAGAGGTAGCGCATTGTACCCACACCATGGAACCCATGGCCTCGTCATCCCATTCGGGTGAACCAATGGCGTTCTGACGAAACCGAACAACTGTCATGACACCCTCCCGGCCACTTCGACTCTTCCCTACTAGGCTAGTCATAGGTGGCCCTGTGTCTACCAAAGACACACCGACCACCGTCGTGGCCAAATTGTCCCAAACGGGGACTCGGTACCATAACAAAAACAACTACGGGCACACAAGGTCTATGTCCGCCTACCTGATCAGGGTAGCTCGTGTCCATAACCTTCCCTTGTTGGAGGTACCGGCGAGAGGCACAACAATAGTTCGTATTAAGGCCTTCCCATAAAGGCAAATGTGGCTGCACTAAAAAGTTCGATTTGGTGGCACTATGAACCGATCCCATCGATGATGGAGGACTTTGTTATGATTAATTCATTTTTATTAACTCTCTATCATCATGAGCATATTTAAAAAGAATGCAACAATGAGCATGCAACATACAAAAGCATATACAAAATATTGAACTTCTCACGTGCATAGGTTATAACATAAAGAATATGACAATACTAAGTACTAGCATATTAACGGTGCATTAAAAGCATCATAGCATATTATAACAATGGCATGAAAGCAAGTAGAGTAGCAACATGGCATTCTTAATAACAACATCCTAACTAGCATGGCAAGAGATATCATGACAACACAAGCATGCATGAAAATACATAAAGAAAAGATTGCAGCTGAAAACAATAAGCCAACGACTGCAACTACACATGCACAAGGTACAAGCAAAGTCAACGTGCGAGTCTGGAGCTTGTGATAAGAGGTTGGCTTGCCTGGGGGTCGACAAATACTCCGAAGAGAAGTGCTGAAAGCCTGCGGAAAGAATCACCGGAAACAGTTCTCTCTCGGAGGGGGCTATTTAAGGCAAGGGCACATTTTCATTTTCACTGGGTGAAAATATTATGAAAATGACATCAACGGAACGAGCTCGACGAAACGAAGACGTGGGCTTTGGATTCACCTAATTCGGAGCTACGGGTAAAAAGATATGACCGTTTAACTACGAGGGACCCATATGTAAAGAAAATCCTTACAAACTGGCCCCTAACAGAAAAACAGATCGCACCTTTCTCAGAAATACGCTTTCCGTAAGTGAAGACATAATCCATCGGATTGGGCCTCCACTTATCCAGCGTGGCAAGGGCGGGGCCGGCCTCTGGGTCGATGACGCGTGGGTCCCGCGGGGCTTCTCTCTCCTCCTTCCCTCTCTTCTTCTAGCCCCCGACACGAAAAGCAGAGGAGCCCGGGGCCGAGCGAGCACCGGCGCGCTCCGCTGACTCAGGCCGTCTCCGGTCGAGCTCCCGCCACCGGCGGATGCGGGAGGGAGCTCCGCACCCAAGCAAGGTGCTACGGGTGTCGGGGAGAGGTGGCAACGGCCGTAGCTTGGGCGCCCGCGGCGGAACAGAGGCAAGATCCGGCGATTTGCCTGGCCAACTCCGGCCGTCCCTGGTGGAGCTGGGACCACCTGTGCGCTTGGGAGGAGGTGCCGCGTCCATCCCGCAGCGAAGAGAGCACCGGGGAGGGATCTGGCCACAGCGAGCAGGGCGACAGAGAGCTCCGCGGAGGCGGCAGTGGCTCTAGGGGCGAGGCCACATGGCACTCCGGCGGCAAGGGGAGGGAGTGGGGATGGTCTACGGGCTCCGGGGAGGCTGCTGGTGGAGGAGAGAGGGAGAGGCGCGCCAGCCATTGCTCAAATTTGAGCAGGCCGAGGCGGCGGCCATGGCGACGATGGGGGTCAGAGAGGGGCTCTGAGCTCGGGGAGAGGCTCGGGGAGGGATGGGGACTGCGAGAGAGCTCGGGGGCACGCTTAAATAGCCGCGGGAGAGCTCAAGGGGGAGGGGAGGAGGTGGCACGCAACGTGCGATGTGTCCGTGCGCCGGCGAGGGCGCAGGCGCGGCCAAGGCTCACGAGGAGGCACGGGAAGGCGGCGACGGGGATCAAGACGAACGCAAGGGCCACACGGAGTCGAGCACGGGCCTTGAGACGAACAGAGGAAGAAGACAGAGCGAGGGAGGCGACGATGGCCACGGGAGCTCACTGTGTGCTCATTGGCACGGCTCGCCGGAGAAGAAAACAGAGGGGGCAGGAGTTCCAGGGGAAAGAGGACGGCGAGGAGGAGCTGTTTGACAATAGTTGCGAAGCCAGAGCTGGTTGGAGCAGAGATGCCGCCGACAACAGTGGCTAGACCACCGTTTTGGCTGGCTTTACTCGTGGTCACCACTGGCATGGCATGCTCTGGGATTTTTACTGATGTAAATTCATGTCTACCGCGTAGTCCTTCCGGTGTGGAGTGTTACCATGGTAAAGAGAGGGGTAGAGACATACTGAGCTGAGTAAACCAAGCTCCAGAAGTTTACTGCTGCAAACTTTACCACCCTCTAGGGAGTAAACCACACAGGGTAAAAGGTAAACTTGATGTCTGGGAGGCTTAGGGTAGAAAGGACTACGATCCTGGGAGTTTTGAGGTAATTTGGACAACTATTTACCATAGTTGTTGTAGAACCACCAAAACTGACCCAGAAACTGAATGATGAACAAGCACTCACTAGGAGTGTTGGATTGGGCTATAACTTGGCAAAGCCTGATGATTTGGACATAGCATGATGCTGTAAAATGTTCATACCAAATGGACTTACCAAAATGGTACTTCCTTCACAGCTATCATTTTTGTCCAAAAACTTCAAAAAAGTCCTCAGGGCAAATGGCTAGATTAAATGAGCCCAAATCTTGTGGATATGGATCATATAGATAAGAGAAGGTCTGGAAACATTATCAGCCATAATGGAGCAAGATAAAATACACTTGCTTCACAAACAGAAAATGTGGACAGAAACAAAGAATTGCTCCTATGCTCACATAGTTAATTTGAATGAACTGAATTTTGGTGGAGGCAAATGATTTGAGATACTTGAGAGGATGGAAGAGTTTCATCCCATTTGGAAACACTATGAAGGTACTTCCTTCACAAACTTGTGTTCTGGTCAGAAACTTTGAAAAATTGCACATGGAGATAGGAAGAATGGATTGAGCTCATCTTTGGTATCCATGGGTCATTTAGCAATGTTAAACACCCTGCCAAATTGCAGCTCAATTGGACTTACAAATAAAGCACTTCCTTTGCAAAATTTCAGAGAAGGCGGAAACTTGCATTGGATCATGTGCCAAATTTTTGAACTGTGGGACAAGAAATAATGATGGAACTAATGATTATATAGCAAGGACAAGCTCCACAATTTATGGGAGAATTTTCTCTGCTATAAAAATAGTAGTACCTTTGGAAAGTGGCAAAAATGCAATATTGGCTAAAATAGGAAAAGGCAATTTTCCTAATTTAATTATGGCCAATACACTTGCCAGAGCTTGGATTACGCATAAGCATCAACTCCACCAATTCTCATGAATTTAGGAGGTGACTAGCCATGCCCTTCGGATTTTATTCCTCAGACAGACAATAAAAGGAATAAATCCCAATTCAAAAATATTGCATAGAACTTAACAATATTTTTGCATATCCAAGAATTATGAAGACAAGGTGGTCTCTGGGAAAGGATAGAGTGATCAACAGATCAAGGCAAATGATGGCTCCTTTGTAATCACAAAGGCCACCTAGAAATTCCAAAAGCTTGGAATTATGGTTGAGAGAAATTTGAGGTGATGCAAATGAGGTCTTGCCTACTGACAAAGGCATGAGCAAGGTTTTGAAAGGTTGAAAATTGACCAGAATTCTCAGGGTCATCTAGAAATCCTCATGAGAAAATTTGAAAGAGGGTTGCTAGGAAGATATCACAGCACAAAATTGATAACCCAATTTGGAGGTTGTGATAGTGACAACTTGCTTGCCATTCTTCTTGAAGTTCCCTTTCTTCCCCTTGCCCTTTTTCCTGAAACTAGTGGTCTTGTTAACCATCAAAAATTGATGCTCTTTCTTGATTTCTACCTTCGTTGATTTGAGCACCACGAAGAGCTCGGGAATCGTTTTCATCATCCCTTGCATATTATAGTTCATCACGAAGTTCCAGTAACTTGGTGATAGTGACTAGAGAACTCTATCAATCACTATCTTATCTGGAAGATTAACTCCCACTTGATTCAGCTGATTGTAGTACTCAGACATTCTGAGCACATGCTCATTGGTTGAGCTATTCTCCTCCATCTTGTAGGCAAAGTACTTGACAGAGGTCTCATACCTCTCGACCCGGGCATGAGTCTGAAATACAATTTTCAACTCTTGGAATATCTCATATGCTCCATGGCGTTCAAAACGTTTTTGAAGTCCCGGTTCTAAGCCGTAAAGCATGGCGCACTAAACTATCAAGTAGTCATCATACCGAGCTTGTCCAACGTTCATAACATGTACATCTGCTCCTACAATAGGTTTGTCACCTAGTTGTGCATCAAGGACATAATACTTCTGTGCAGCAATGTGGATAATCCTTAGATCATGGAACAAGTCCGCATCATTGCTACTAACATCTTTCAACTTAGTTTTCTCTAGGAACATATCAAAAACATAGTGGAGCTATAACATGAGCTATTGATCTACAACATAATTTGCAAATACTATCAAGACTATGTTCATGATAAATTAAAGTTCAATTAACCATATTACTAAAGAACTCCCACTTAGATAGACATCCCTCTAGTCATCTAAATGATCGCGTGATCCAAATCAACTAAACCATGTCCGATCATCACGTGAGATGGAGTAGTTTTCAATGGTGAACATCTTATGTTGATCATATCTACTATATGATTCACACTCGACCTTTCGGTCTCCACTGTTCCGAGGCCATGTCTGCACATGCTAGGTTCGTCATGTTTAACCCGAGTATTCTGCATCTGCAAAACTGTCTTACACCTGTTGTATTTGAACATAGAGCTTATCACACCCGATCATCACGTGGTGTCTCGGCACGACGAACTTTCGCAACGGTGCATAATCAGGGAGAATGTCACAGCCCTAGATTACTACTGGTAATTAGTTGCACTTGAGTGCATCATGCATCATGTTTGATTTCAAGAAAACCGAATAGAGGAATTTTAAGCCTCAAAAATTTAAATAAAAGAAGGGCAAAGAACCCTAGAAATTTCATTCTTTGTTTCCAAGATGTCCTCATGCAATGTTTGAGAATTTTGGCAAGAACTATATATCAAACCAAAATTTAGGAACATTTTTAAGGATTTATTTTTGGGACTTTGAATTTAAATCATTAGCTATTTGAATTTGAATTATATTCATATAATTAGAATATAATTTTAAATACCCCTGAAATGTTTTATGAGCTTTTGGAAAAGTCCATCTAGCAAAATAAAAATATTCAGAGGAGTTTTTGGCATTGTTTGAATTTGTTTAAATTCAAAACAGTGGCAAAAGATATTAATAAAAGAAAACATAAAAGAGAGAGAGAAAGGAAATTAACATGGCCTTACCTGGAAGCCCACTCACCTGGCGGCCCAACATTGTGGCTGAGGCCCAGCCCAACTCCACACCGTCCCTAACCTCCTACCAGTAGGAGCAGGGGCGGGTGGCCACCGCCCGCCGGCAACCTCCTACTTCACACTGGAGGCCGCTCCTTCGTCCTAATCCGCGTCTGGAGACGCCCGAGGCCCCCCTCTCACTTTCCCCTCACACTCTGCTCTCTCCCTCACTCTCACCCCCTCCCCTAGATCTTCCTCTCTCGCGCCCGAGCGCAGCCGCCGCCGCCGCTCACCGTAGCCGTGGCCACCGTCCTATTTTCACCATGCCACCATGCTCAGAAGCTGTGCCATCAAGCACCACGCCTCCTAGATGAAGGAATTGAGATGGAGGGCTTTGCCTCATCGCCGGCATCATCATCTTTGTCGTCGGTGCCTGGAGCTCCTCGTCGTCGATTCGGGAGCAACAAAGCGTCCCCGACCTCTCCCTCGAGCGTGTTAGCCCCGCTGTGAGCCCCCGGACCTAACCCCCTCTCCTCCGTCTCGTTTGCATGTTGTAGCCGCCGCCCCGCGAGCACCCGACACCGTCGTCCGCCATGGCCGGCGAGCTCCATGCTCTCGCCCCTCCGCTTAGACCAGTTGCTCTGGCGCGCTCCTGATGCCCCGTAGGTGCTGCCTAGCCACTCTGTTTGCTCGCTCGAGAACCGTAGCCCCGCGCCCGTGCAAGACCGACCTGCTGCCACCGCCTCGCTCGTCGACGGCGCCATTCCCGGCCACCCGTTGGCCTCCTGTCTGTTCCTTTGGATGCAGACGAGCAAGAGCTCCTCCCAGGTGCCCTCAGCGTGCCAAACCACCGCCCGTAGCTTAAGTCCGAGCCGCGCCGCCGTCGTTTTGGTCGCCTCCGGCTGAACTGCGGCGAAGTCGACATGACTGCATCATTAGCGTTAACCACCGTCATTAGCACCTAACTAACCCCCTAGAGTCACTCAAAGTGGGCCCCAATGCATGTTAATAAGTTTAGTTAGGTCTAATTAAATCATGTTAGACACTATGCGAATGACATGTGGGTTCCGCGTGTCAGGTTTGACCTGGACCGGCCCCTTTGACTTGCTGACATCACACGCACATCATGCGGATGCAATAAGTCATTTCTTGGATTTAGTTTAAATTAGAATAACTAGGAAATTCCAGAAAATGGTTTAGACTTCAAAAATTCATAGTAATTCAACTGTAGCTCAGAATGAAAGAATTTATATATGGAAAATTGTCAGAAAAATATGAGGAATCTGTTTATGGCATTTTCATGCATGTTTGAACAACCTAAGGTTGCTGTATAGGACAATTTGCATAATTGGCATTTAAATAATCACATATGGAGTTTGAATTTGAACCTTTGGTTCAAACCATCTTCATTTAATCTGGTTACTAGTTGCATTAGCTCAATCAACAACATATTGCCATGTCATTATCATGCATCATATTGTTGCATTGCATTGATTGTGTTCCCTCTTGTTTGCCGGTTGTTGTTCCCCCTCAGTAGATGTTGTTTTGACGATGTGATCAATGACACTGATGAAGACACAGTACTATCTTCAGAAGTTCCAGGCAAGCAAAACGCCCTCGTTCGTTCCGATACAATCCCACTCTCTCGCTCCTGCTCTCTTTTACTGCATTAGGACATCAGCGATTCAACTGTTACATGCTGCGGTAGTTGAACCCCTTTCCTCTGCATGATCTGTCATTGCCACAGTAAATAGATGAAACCCACTAGCATGAGTAAGAGTTGTTTGAGCCCTGTTGTGCCTACTCATCCATGCTTGCTTGTTATGCCTGCTATTGCTTAGAGTTGTGTCAGGTCTGATTCATCGGGGATGAATTGGAATGTGGTGAACATGTCCTACTGTTGAGAGCTAAGTGTGTGAACACGATTTGGTAAAGGTAGCAGTGAGTGGCCATGTAGGAGTACATGGTGGGTTGTGCCGTTGAAACCGTCCTCGGGAACTAAGTTCTGGGTTTGTGATCCATGAACAGTTACTACCACACATTAGGTTCCGGTAACTCGACCCCTCTCGGCTTATTAATCAACTCGATCTCTGTCCAGGAGTTGCAACTAGTTTCTAGTGTTTGTTGGTAGTGTTAGTAGTCTACCAAGTGGCACCCGGTACAGGTGGACTTGGGATAAACTAGGCACCTTGGCACGGTGTACCAAGTGTAGATCCATCAGTCGAGGTGGGCTTGGGAACCCTGTTCACATCGTTTGGGGCCGTGAGCGACACCCCGGCCGGATCTCCTTGCGGATGGAACCCGAATAGGCGATAAACCTGGACTAGAGACTTGTGTGGTTAGTCAGGTCGTGGCCGACTCCCTCGCCAGGCTTCCGCTTGAAGGTTGCCTAGATACACGATGTTTACATGGTGGTAAGTGGCGAGAGCGTGTGTGAAGAAGTACACCCCTGCAGGGTTAAGATCATCTATTCGAATAGTCGTGTCCGCGATAAAGGACTTCTGGGTTGCCCGTACAGTTCATAGACAAGTGAAAGTGGATACTCTAAAATGTGCAAGATAAGCGTGAGTGCTATGGATGGCCTTCTCATAGGGAGAAGGGAGTGGATCCATAGTGGTGTATTGATTTGGTGAATATGTGGACTCGTGTGCGCCACCTCAAAAGAGTTACTTGCAGTCATAGTATAGGTTAGCCACCGAGTCAAAGCTGGATTGTGCTACTTCTCGAGCTTGCGTTGTATTACCTCGAAGAGGAAAGGGAGATGTAGCACAGTAGCATAAGTATTTCCCTCAGTTTTTGAGAACCGAGGTATCGATCCAGTAGAAGACCACGCGCGAGTCCCTTGCACCTGCACAAACAAATAAGAACTTCGCAGCCAATGCGATAAGGGGTTGTCAATCCCTATATGGTCACTTACGAAAGTGAGATCTGATAGAGATGATAGTTTATATTTTTTGGTATTTTTGTTTATAAGAACAGAAAGTAAAAGCGGAAAAAGGTAAAGTAGATGTAGATTGATATGTTGAGAATAGACCCGGGGGCCATAGTGTTCTCTAGTGGCTTCTCTCATGATAGCGATATTCTACGGCGGGTAAACAAATTACTGTCGAGCAATTGATAGAAAAGCGAATAATTATGAGACTATCTAGGCATGATCATTGTATATAGGCATCACGTCCGAGACAAGTAGACCGACTCCTACCCACATCTACTACTATTACTCCACACATCGACCGCTATCCAGCATGCATCTAGTGTATTGAGTGCATAAGAACAGAGTAACGCCTTAAGCAAGTTGACATGATGTAGAGGGATAAACTCAAGCAATATGATATAAACCCCATCTTTTTATCCTCAATGGCAACAATACAATACGTGCCTTGCTGCCCCTACTGTCACTGGGAAAGGACACCGCAAGATTGAACCCAAAGCCAAGCACTTCTCCCATTGCAAGAACTATAGATTTAGTAGGCCAAACCAAACCAATAATTCGAACAGACTTTCAAGGATATTATGAGCACACATAAAGAGTTTGGAAAAGAACCAAATATTTCTCATAGATAATCTTGATCATAAACCCACAATTCATCGGATCTGGACAAACACACCGCAAAAAGAGATTACATCGAATAGATCTCCTCGAAGACCGAGGAGAACTTTGTATTGAGATCCAGAGAGAGAAGAAGCCATCTAGATACTAGCTATGGACCCGAAGGTCTGTGGTAAACTACTCACAACTCATGGTGAGGGCGATGATGATGATGTAGAAGGACTCCGTGATGGATCCCCCCTCCGGCGGAGCTCCGGAACAGGCTCCAAGATGGGATCTCACGGGAACAGGAGGTTACGGCGGTGGAATTAGGGTTTTCTCTCTGTTGCTGATGGTTTCGGGTACGTAGGCTTATATAGTACGAAGAAGGACACCGGGGGACTCACGAGGGGCCCACGAGGCAGGGGGCGCGCCCTAGGAAGGGGCCACGCCCCCCACCCTCGTGGGCACCTCGTGGCTCCCCTGACGTGGTTCTCAAGTCTCCCGTGTGTGATTTTCTCCAAAAATATCTCTCCCAAAGATTTCATTCCGTTTGGACTCCGCTTGATATTCATTTTCTGCAAAACCCTGAAAGAGGCAAAAAACAGCAATCTGGACTGGGCCTTTGGGTTAGTAGGTTAGACCCAAAAATGATATAAAAGTGTATGACCAAGCCCATTAAACATCCAAGACATCATAAATAATAGCATGGAACAATAAAAAATTATAGATACGTTGGAGATGTATTAGATTGCTGCAGTTAAACTCCACCACCCCTTTGTTGGTACTGATGCATGTGAAGCTAGTTTTGATGTAAGTCTTGTTGAGTGCATTTGTACTCACGTTTGCTTAATTTATGTTTTGCAGAGAGACTTCAGTCTCACTAGTGGTTTCGCGTGGACTTCGATGTTTAGCTTGTTACCTCAGCTACGATCTTGTACCCTTGGGAGGGTCTTGTAGATAGTCAGGCTTCTCAGCCTTTTTCATTTGTAGTTGTCTGAACCCAGACATGTTATGCTTTCGTTGCTTGTATGCTCTGTATGTTGGGTCATGAGACCCATGTTTGTAATATATGGCTCCTAGGAGCCTAATGAATAAATACTTTGATTCATAGAGTTTTGTTGTGATGCCATGTTGTATTTGCACATATCGAGCATATTTTTGTATATTATTGAAATGCTTGGTATGTGTGGGATCCGACACCTAGTTGTTTACCCTGGTAGCCTATCTTATGGGGAAATGCCTCCTAGTGCTTCCACTGAGCCTTGGTAGCTTGCTACTGCTCCGAAACACTTAGGCTGGCTGGCAGGTGTCCTTCTTCGTTCATGTGTCTGTCCCTTCAGGGAAATGTCACGCGTTGTTCCTTTAAGTCCTTGTAGCTTGCTACGACTTGGGTTCATACGTTGATGACCGACACGTTCGTTGCTGGGTCATGTATGCATGTCCCTGTAATTTAGCATCACTATTGGTTTATAACTAATCATGTCGACCCGGGTTCTCTGTCATATGGATGCTAGCGACACTATCATATACGTGAGCCAAAATACGCAAACGGTCCCAGTCCAGGTAAGGTGGCACTCGTGGGGATACCGTGCGTGATGCCGCAAAGTGATATGATGGGTTACATGCTAGATCGGTGTGACTTAGGATGGGGGTCCCGACAGCTTTGGTATCAGAGCTTGACTGCCTGTAGGATTACCAAGCCAAACTGGTCAAAGTTGAGTCTCGAAATTCTTTAGTTATATAAGGGAATTGATTGTGGAAGGGAACGTAAGGCTCTTTTTACTCCTTTACCTTATGTCCTTCTGATCTGAGTCACCTTCTTCTTTTCCACGGGATTAAGAACTAGGCTTGTCTTCTAATTATCAGGATCATGTTACTGGTGAATTCAACTCTCAGTTCAGTTTCTAATACTTCAGTGTGTTGAACAGTTGGCCTCAGAACCTTGACATTATGATGTTAAGTGGTTATGCTACCTTTTTGCATGAATCTCAAAAACTTTTTGAGCATTTATAGCCATTATGCTGTCCAAGTCATCCCAGGTTTTGAAATAGTCTGATGCATTTGCATCTCCCTTCTTTTCGTTCCCAATGTTTCTTTGGGCCAGGTTAACCACACTAATCAGTGAGTTGAGGTGCTCTGTTGCCTCAACATATATGTTGGAGCTATTATTATGACCCTTGGTGTCCTTGAGGAGCACCTAGTAATCTAGCCATGTTCTGTGTCCCAAGTGTGATGATTCTGGCCATCATTTTCGAAAGCATCCCGTGATGCCACCTAGCAAGTAGGCATTCTATTCCTGGGTTCTTGAACCCAAGATTCACCCTACTTACTCCCTGTTGATAGTGTTGCTCGTTCCTTTAGGATATTAGTAACCTTGTGGTAGCCCTCGAGGTATGTGGTATGTCATTCTTCCAATACCATGAACCGTTATGGCAGAAGTTCTTTTGAACCAAAAGATCACAACCAGAGTGCTCTTGATGAGTTCTCCATTCCACATTGTGACTCTACCAATTCTACCTTTCTGCATGGGTTATCCGGAAGAAATATGTTAAACTAGTTCGACATGTTAATCTATGCATCCACAACTCAGAAAGTTATATGTTCTTTGAGTTGTCCCTCTTTAGTTGTATTGTGGCCTTCATCTATCAATTGATAGTCAAGAGTATGTGTGCATTCGTGCTCATCGATGCCTTTTACTCTTGTGGTCCGACAAGCCATTCTATTTCAGAATAACAAGGAGAAACAAACTCCAGTACCTTATCCATATCTAGGATTGGGTCAAAGTAGTTGTATTCTGCAGATCAGAATGCCAGTCCAGCTTCTAATATGTTCTACCTTGGAGTGTTACCCTCTTTTATGTCAAGAATGTCATGGGAATTGCACCACCTCCCGTGAACTCTTGATACAGTGATACTTCTCACCATCATCGGTCATTCCTTGGTCTCCGTGTTATTGCAACCGGAATACTGACAAGTGAATCATGATGTTGGAATCAATACTCCCAGCAAATCTGTTGCTTGGTAGTTAATGGATGATAATCTCATTCTTAGTGTGTTGGTTACTGAATCATCATTCTACGATTGATCATGCTACCTAGTCGATTTTCCTGGCGCACTTTTCGATCAATGAGTTAGGATTGTATCAATCTCTGGCTCTTTGATCATATCGTCTTGCCCTGAAAAGCAAGATTGTTCTCGAGCTTCATAACATATCGATGGTTTGTGATTTTCCGAATATCTTCCCGGAAGTATTACCAGGTTGTTCCCTGACCGTTATGTTGAGCTCGTGATCAAGTTGGTTTACTTATAAACCACCCCTTCTCCAAGAATTTGAGTTGGATACCCCTGAGCTAGTTGGTTAAGCTAAACAATAACTTGGAGAGTTGGAAGATGAAAGCTTATTCCACTTAGTTCGTTGCCAAAGGGATATCCTTGTGCTCGTGTGTTAGCCGAAGAAAGTTGATATCTTCATCGATTGATCCTCGTGACCGGTTGTTGTATCTATTGTCTTGTCAAAACTTTGATTTGAGTGTGGGCTATCGTCAAGTCAAATCAGAACCAACGATGTTTGTAATGTTGTCTTACTCGTGGTTGATCCCTCGAGCATACACCATTACATCTTTTGGTCTGACCAATGCTATCACCGTGTTCACTTAATTGTGGAATTCCATTTATATGGGAACCTGGATGAATTGTTGTTGAGCCCATCAGCAACATTTTTATCTTCTCCATGATTTTGTTAAACATTAAGCTAGTGTTGGAAACTTTTGAAAGCATTTCTTCATGCTAGCTCATGAAGCATATGTTTGTATGAAAGAAATGACTTCCTCTAATTCATGAGCATTTGATGCAAGTTGCCGCTGTGAATTCAAGAAAGTCAATGTTGCTTCCTCTGGAGTCATCCCAAGTCAGTCATGCATGTGCGAGGTACTCTATGGTTTGACATGTTGGCCACCTCCATTCCATATGTGTTTCCTAGCACACCAAGCCACTGATTGAATTGTTCAAGGAGAAGAAGTTCCTTCTTAAGAGCTACATGACTTAAGTAAGGACTTTGCTACCCTCGATGATGGTTCCCAACTAGAACTCGGTAGTGTTTTGCTGTAGGACTACTATGTGGTCATGCTTGTCTGGGACATTGTGTTCACATGTATGTAGTAGAACCAGCTCGTGTTTTGGAGCCTGCTATTGTAGTTCATTTCCTGTAACACCCCAAAATTTTGACCTTGATTTATTAATCAAAATTTTCCCAGGAATTTAAACCTTTCATTTTTCTAGGTTTTCTTTGGTTTCAGAACCACTCTTTCTTTCAATATTTATGGAGTTTTTACCCCAGGTGAAAACTTATCAAATATATTATTGGACTTGTTTGCCCTCTCAAGAAAAACACTTCTATTATCAGTGGATTTATTTACATAATTATTTCTCCTTGAGCTTTATTCCTTAAAGTGAATTTTCATTGGTTTTAAAGCTCTATTTGCACAACAACCCTTTGATAAATTTATTTAAAAATTTCACCAAAATTTGGGGATGCCATGTGAAGTCCCTACATCACTTTTATGCAAAAACCCATTGGTGTTCTTCGAAAAATTGGAGCAAAACACCATCTTTTGCTCTCTGGCCCAGATTGGCATTTTCTACTGCAGCCATGTGTTAACTTGCTCTTTTAACCATGAGATTTTTCCTGCTTAAAGTATCCCCTACAAAACCCTTAAGTCCAGGAGATTTGACCATTTGAAACATTTTTGGTCCATGCAATAATGCCTTTTCTTTTCTGTCCAGATTTGATTTTCTCAAAAACTTACACTAACAAGTTTCTGGTTTTGCCAATCTAATCTTACCACCCTCTTTATCACCTAGAGAGACTATGATCTGGAGACTTTGGCCAGCAGAAGAGATGCCTAGATACCCCTGGCATTTCATCAAGCAGGTTAGGAGCATGGCCAGTTTTGGCATGCTTTTAGACTTACATTAGGAAGTTGCTCTAATGGCCTAACCAGCATGTCTCATGGCTCTAACTCAGTCTATAACCCCACCCTGCTAAACCTCATGTGGATTAGAGCCCCCGGGCAGGCATTGGCAATCTGTCGAGCACCTGGCGTACGTGCTCTGGGCGTGCCCAGAGAGCACGTTTTGCACGCGCGCGCACCGAGTCGCCACGTCTTGCCCCCTGGCCTTCACTCGCCCGCAGGGCCACGCCTCGGTCCCGTCCACTCGCCAAAACCCTCCAAGCCACCCTGGCGCCCTACAGCACCGCCATCAGAGCCCCTTGGCGGCACGCCGGCATCCACAGTACGCCTCTGCCATGGACGACGCCGCGCGAGCCACAGCCGCGCGCCAGCTACCCCTGGAACAGCTCGAGCTCATCCACTCGACCTGCCAGACCCCGCCAGCCATCGCCACGCGCCCCTAGCTACAGAACGGCGGTTCGTCGATCTTATCTCCGGCCGCCGCGGAACCGACCTGGATACACTATAAATGGTGACCCCGAGCTCATCTCAACCCTCAGGCGACCTCATCCTATCCCCCTAGTGCTCCCACAGCTAGCAATCGGCAGAGGGAGGCCGTCATCCCCATCTTCGGCCAGTTCGGCCACCGCCAAACTCTGGTCCCATTCATCACCAGCAAAGCCTCCCCAACCCATCCAGTGGCACCATCCTCTTCCCCTCGATCTTGCGGAGCCACCCCTACTCTCAAACTTGATCGGGAGCCACCATAGCTCGGGCCCCCAATTCTCCCGCAACCACCGTCCACCGTGGAGCTCGCTGCCGGCGACTCCCTGCGTCCCCGCCAGCCTGTCGATCACCAGAAGGACCGCCCTGGACTGGCGGATCCATCCCTGCCCTCAGACTGCCGTGGGGAGCCGCCAATCGCCGGCGTTGATCGTCGGAGCTCCGCCTCCGCTCGGACAGAGGTGGAAGAAGACGCGGGCGACTAGTCAAACTAGACCAGTGGGCCCAAGGGACCCACTATCAGTGACCCAGCGCTGGCCCGCGCTAGCTTAAGTGGAAGCGTAACCACCGAAGTACATTTTCCTCGCCTCGAAAGCTTATTCTCCCCCGAAACGTTTTCTTTTCTGGTTTTATTTAAAAACAGAATGTTGACTAAACTTTGACAGGCTACAACTTTTTAAATATAAGTCCAAATGACTTGATTCTTTTTCTGTTGTTTCTCAAATTTGGTCTAGTTTATTTTCATATTTATTTGAAAAATTTCCAAACAACTTTTTTGTACTGTTTTGGGGCTATGTGTTGATTTCAAATTTTCTTAAATAGGATTTTGAAGAAGGAGAAAACTTTCAAAAGTTTTGGAATGCACTCTGCCTCTCCACAACTTGAAGGCAAGCATTCTGAACCCTAGCCCAATACTTGTTGTGTGTTGTGTGATACAATTACAACACCACCTTGACACAAAGTTTTGTTAATCTTATGTGATGATGTGGTCATGCTTATGGATGCACGATGAAGTTTCCTTGCTGTTGGAAATTGATAAACTATGATAGTAATTGCCCTTGTCTACCTTTCATGCCTACCGGAAGGAATCCGGGAGAGACATTGTCTTGGGTAGACACGAGCTCGTTACTGATATTTCGTGAAGACGAGTATAGTCAGTAAGGCATGATAAGGTATGATGAATGGTGATTATGTCTGTTAGAGTGGATCATATTTGTTATGCTAATCATGCAGGTGAAGTTTTAACCTCCTGAGTAGACCGCAGATCGAGTCTTGTTCCAGTAACCCCCATACTTGATTCGTACTACCACTTGTCCCTACCATAAGTAGGGTGCGGTTCAGTAAGTTGTCAAACCTCTTCCTAGCACACACCGTATAGAGAGGCCATGGTGGAAGATACCGGATGCATCCGGTAGGCATGCCACCTGGTCCGGGGGCCTGGGTGTTTCCGTTTGGGACCAAGAGGGAGGCACCCCTTAGTAGCGCGCGGTATAAATTTGATCCCATGCTAATCGAGGTTTTAGCCTCCCCACTCAGAGTTTTGCTTAACAGGTGCCGTGGGTGATTCCAGACACCGGTAAGTTAGGCTGGTGTGTGTGGTCAGGTGTGTTTGCAAATGAAAGACCGTAGGCGGAATTAGTCCCGATGGGCTAAAGGAACCCGTTGCTAGTGGGTAAAGGGTACACCCTCTGCAGAGGTTAAATCTATTCGAATAGCCGTGTCCATGGGTAAGGACTACAATCCGGGATGGGTCAAGTGTCGGTCTTTGTGTCGGTCTCCGGAGGAAAAATCACTAATACAGAATATGGGTTATGACTTCTGGCACGTAATGATTATTGTTATTATTACTATGGACTAACCATTTATATTATTTGAGTTATCGAGTATCCCTGGGACGGTTCTACCTCCTGGATATTCACTGTCATTTCTTTCATATATAAGCCCTTTTTAAGGTGTCGCTCAGACGCCTGACTGTGGCATGCTTGATATTTCTTTTATAAGCCCTTTATGTGGTGTTGCTCAGACGCCCGACTGTGGCATGCTTGATATTTCTTTTATAAGCCCTTTATGTGGTGTCGCTCAGACACCCGACTGTGGCATGCTTGTTATTTCTTTTATTTATAAGCCCTGTATGTGGTGTCGCTCAGACGCCCGACTGTGACATGTTTATTATTTCTTTTTAAGCCCTTTATGTGGTGTCGCTCAGACGCTCAACTGTGGCATGTTTTATTATTTTCCCTGATTGCATATTCATGTTTCATATGAGTAACCTGCTTGCATCGTGGATTATTATTTCGTGGCCAGCGTAGTGATTATCTAATATTTCCAGGCATGATTGTCTTTTGTTATTTTATACCCGTGTTCATAATGTTTGCAAGTACATTCAAAGTACTCACTGGCTTGTCCCCGGCTATTGTCTTGGCCAGATTCCTTGCATGGAGAGGAGCGTTACGACGACCGCCCCGGAACGGACGCAATGGTGATAGCAGCCTGGTGAAGATAGGAGTTAACCTGGTCAGTTGTTCCCATGGGAAATGGAGTCCCACAGACACCGCTGAACCACAAACCGCTTCCGCCATCAACCACTAGAAACCATGTGTTGTACTCACAGGCCAGAACGGTCTTGTACTACATATTGTGTATTTTTGCTTGGAATTTCTGTATCAAGTGGTGCCTCATCAGCTAACAGTAATCCTGGGGCTGGTGAGCACCAGGGCCATTTTCTGGGAGATTTATCCCGAAAACCCTGTCCTGGCATTTCTCGAGAATCTCGCGGCATCATCTTGTCTGTTTGTGTTGCTACCTTTCCTTTTCCAGACATGCTGTCTGAAATATCCCATTACCAACCAGATCTGAATCTCAGGCAGATATGATGGTTGGAACATTCCCAACATTTGCATTTTGTTCCCAGCTTGCACCCGCCTTTGTGCCATTTAACTATGGTCCGCCCTCTCGGTAATTGTATTCCAGGATCATCTTTAAAAATGGACTTACCCTGGGTCCCATCCATTTCCGGTGATAAGCAAAATCACTCTTTGCATTGTCTTCAACAAGGTAGCCCACATCATCCATTCTGGTCTGAATATGTCATTCTTTCGAACTCCTTCAAATAATCGATTGTGGTTTTCCTTAGGCTGGTATAGAGAGTTTCACATATCTCTGTATCAAAAGTAATTCTTTTTGCCACTTCAGGGAATAGTTCTATGAGTCACCTTTCCTAAGGTGCCCCATTATGGAATCATGGCAGTTAACTCCTCGCTACATCATGACCGAGCATGGAATTGTTTCCTACCAAATTAAGCCATCGCCATCTGTTTCCTTTCATCCCTGATGTGTGTCTTATGTCTCAGCTCAAGAGACGTTCTTACATCTCACTCCATGAGTTGATCTTCAGTTGCTTGACCTTTGAGAAGATCGATTCATGTAGAGTTTCTTTCTATCATCATCGTGTTGGATGAATATCTCAAAAGCAAGGACGTCAAGACCAATATGAAGCAATGAATCAACTTATTATGAAGTGCAACCTGGATCGTGAAGATTGTGTTAATTTGCGCCCCCCCCCCCCCTTCATCTTACCCTACGCTTGAATCTCGGGACGAGATTCTTGTTTAGTGGGGGTGAGTTTTCACAGCCCTAGATTACTACTTGTAATTAGTTGCACTTGAGTGCACCATCCATCATGTTTGATTTCAAGAAAACGGAATTGAGGAATTTGAAGCCTCAAAAATTTAAATAAAAGAAGGGCAAAGACCCCTGGATATTTCATTCTTTGTTTCCAAGATGTCCTAATGCAATGTTTGAGAATTTTAGCAAGAGCTATATATCAAACCAAAATTTAGGAACATTTTGAAGGATTTATTTTTGGGTCTTTGAATTTAAATCATTAGCATTTGAATTAGAATTATATTCATATAATTAGAATATAATTTCAAATACCCCTGAAATGTTTTATGAGCTTTTGGAAAATTCCATGTAGCAAAATAAGAATATTCAGAGGAGTTTTTGGCATTGTTTGAATTTGTTTAAATTCAAAAAACAGTGGCAAAAGATATTAATAAAAGAAAACAAAAGAAAAATAGAAAAGAGAAAAGAGAGAGAGAAAGGAAACTAACCTGGCCTTACCTGGAAGCCCACTCACCTGGCGGCCCAACACTGTGGCTGAGGCCCAGCCCAACTCCCCACCGTCCCTAACCTCCTGCGAGTAGGAGCAGGGGCGCATGGCCACCGCCCGCCGGCCACCTCCTGCTCCGTGCTGGAGGCCGCTCCTTCGTCCTAATCCGCGTCTGGAGATGCCCGAGGCCCCCCTCTCACTTTCCCCTCACTCTCTGCTCTCTCCCTCGCTCTCACCCCCTCCCCTGGATCTTCCTCTCTCGCGCCCGAGCGCAGCCACCGCCGCTGCTCACCGTAGCCATGGCCACCGTCCTCTTTTCACCACGCCACCATGCTTAGAAGCTCCGCCATCAAGCACCACGCCTCCCAGATGAAGGAATTGAGCCGGGGGGCTTTGCCTCGTCGCCAGCGTCATCATCTTCGCCGTCGGTGCCTGGAGCTCCTCACCATCGATTCGGGAGCTACAGAGCGTCCCCGACCTCTCCCACGAGCTCGTTAGCCCGGCTGTGAGCCCCGCACCTAACCCTCCTCTCCTCCGTCTCGTTCGCATGATGTAGCCGCCGCCTCGTGAGCACCCAACGCCGTCGTCCGCCATGGCCGGTGAGCTCCGTGCTCTCGAGCCACTCCGCTCAGACCAGTTGCTCTGGCGTGCTTCGGCTGCCCGTAGGTGCTACCTAGCCACTCCATTTGCTCGCCCGAGAACCGCAGCCCCGCGCCCGCGCAAGCCCGACCAGCTGCCGCTGCCTCGCTCGTCGCCGGCATCGTTCCCGGCCACCCGTCGGCCTCCCTTCCATTCATTTGGATGCGGACGAGCAAGAGCTCCTCCCCGGTGCCCTCAGCGCGCCTAACCACCGTCCGTAGCTCAAGTCCGAGCCGCGCCGCCGTCGTTTTGGTCGTTGCTGGCCGAACTTCGACGAAGTCGACGTGGCTGTGTCCTTAGCTCTAACCACCATCATTAGCGCCTAACTAAACCCCTAGAGTCACTGAAAGTAGGCCCCAGTACGTGTTAATAAGTTTAGTTAGGTCTAATTAAATCCTGTTAGACACTGTGCGAATGACATGTGGGTCCCACGCATCAGGTTTGACCTGGACCGGCCCCTTTGACTTGCTGACATCACATGCACGTCATGCTGACGCGATAAGTCATTTTCTGGATTTCGTTTAAATTAGAATAACCAGGAATTTCCAAAAAATGGTTTAAACTTCAAAAATTCATAGTAATTCAACCGTAGCTCAGAATGTAATTATTTATATATGAAAAATTATCAGAAAAATATGAGGAATCTATTTATGGCATTTTCATGTATGTTTGAACAATCTAAGGTTGCTGTATAGGACAATTTGCATAATTGGCATTTAAATAATCACATATGGAGTTTGAATTTGAATCTTTGGTTCAAACCATCTTCATTTAATCTGGTAGCTAGTTACATTAGCTCAATCAACATCATATTGCCATGTCATTATCATGCATCATATTGTTGCATTGCATTGATTGTGTTCCCTCTTGTTTGCCGGTGGTTGTTCCCCCTCAATAGACGTTGTTCCGACGATGTGATCGATGACACTGATGAAGACACAGTACTATCTTTAGAAGTGCCAGGCAAGCAAAAACCCCTTGTTCATTCTGATACAATCCCACTCTCTCGCTCCTGCTCTCTTTTACTGCATTAGGACATCAACGATTCAACTGTTACATGTTGCGGTAGTTGAACCCCTTTCCTCTGCATGACCTGTCATTGCCACAGTAAATAGATGAAACCCACTAGCATGAGTAGGAGTTGTTTGAGCCCTATTGTGCCTACTCATCCATGCTTGCTTGTTATGCCTGCTATTGCTTAGAGTTGTGTCAGGTCTGATTCATCGGGGATGAATTGGAATGTGGTGAACATGCCCTACTGTTGAGAGCTAAGTGTGTGAACACGATTTGGTAAATGTAGCAGTGAGAGGCCATGTAGGAGTACATGGTAGGTTGTCTCATTGAAACCGTCCTCAGGAACTGAGTTCTGTGTTTGTGATCCATGAATCGTTACTACCACACATTGGGTTCCAGTAACTCGACCCCTCTCGGCTTATTAATCAACTCGATCAAGAGTTGCAACTAGTTTATGGTGTTTGTAGGTAGTGTTAGTAGTCTACCAAGTGGCATCCGGTACAGGTGGGCTTGGGACAGACTAGGCACCGTGGCACGGTGTACCAACCGTAGATCCATCCGTCGAGGTGGGCTTGGGAACCCTGTTCACATCGTTTGGGGCCGTGAGTGACACCCCGGCCGGATCTCCTTGCGGATGGAACCCGAATAGGCGATAAACCTGGCCTAGAGACTTGTGTAGTTAGTCAGGTCGTGGTCGACTCCCTCGCTAGGCTTCCGCTTGAAGGTTGCCGAGATACACGACGTGTACATGGTGGTAAGTGGCGAGAGCGTGTGTGATGAAGTACACCCCTGCAGGGTTAACATCATCTATTCGAATAGATGTGTCCACGGTAAAGGACTTCTGGGTTGCCTGTACAGTTCATAGACAAGTGAAAGTGGATACTCTAAAATGCACAAGATAAGCGTGAGTGCTATGGATGGCCTTCTCGTAGGGAGACGGGAGCAGATCCATAGTGGTGTATTGATTTGGTGAATATGTGGACTCGTGTGCGCCACCTCAAAAGAGTTACTTGCAGTCATAGTATAGGTTAGCCACCGAGTCAAAGCTGGCTTGCTGCAGTTAAACTCCACCACCCCTTTGTTGATACTGATGCATGTGTAGCTAGTTCTGATGTAAGTCTTGCTGAGTACATTTGTACTCACGTTTGCTTAATTTATGTTTTGCAGAGAGAGTTCAGCCTCACTAGTGGTTCCGCGTGGACTTCGACGTTTAGCTTGTTACCTCAGCTATGATATTGTACCCTTGGGAGGGTCTTCTAGATAGTCAGGCTTCTTAGCTTTTTTCACTTGTAGTTGTATGTACCCAGGCATGTTATGCTTCCGTTTCTTGTATGCTCTGTATGTTGGGTCATGAGACCCATGTTTGTAATATCTGGCTCCTCGAAGCCTAATGAATAAATAATTTGATTCATAGAGTTTTGTTGTGATGCCTTGTTGTATTTGCACATATCGAGCATATTGTGTGTATGTTATTGAAATGCTTGGTATGTGTGGGATCCGACACCTAGTTGTTTACCCTTGGTAGCCTATCTTATGGGGAAATGCCTCCTGGTGCTTCCAGTGAGCCTTGGTAGCTTGCTACTGCTCCAGGACACTTAGGCTGGCCGACATGTGTCCTTCTTCGTTCCTGTGTTTGTCCCTCCAGGGAAATGTCATGCAGTGTTCCTTTAAGTCCTTGTAGCTTGCTACGATTTGGGTTCATGCGTTGATGAGCGACATGTTCGTTGTTGGGTCATGTATGTATGTCCCTATAATTTAGCGCCACTTTTGGTTTACAACTAGTCATGTCGGCCCGGGTTCTCTATCATATGGATGCTAGCGACACTATAATATACGTGAGCCAAAATACGCAAATGGTCTCGGGCCAGGTAAGGTGGCACCCATGGGGATACCGTGCATGAGGCCGCAAAGTGGTATGATGTGTTACATGCTAGATCGGTGTGACTTAGGATCGGGGTCCCGACAGAGAACACTTGTACCTTGAAATTTTGTAAGGGATCATCTTATAATGCTACCGCCGTACTAAGAAAAATAAGAAGCATAATAAGATAAACATCACATGCAATCAAAATATGTGAGATGATATGGCCATCATCATCTTATTCTTTTGATCTCCATCTCCAAAGCATCGTCATCATCTCCATCGTCACCGGCTAGACACCATGATCTTTATCGTAGCGTCGTGGTCGTCTCACCGAATATTGCTACTACTACTATCGCTAACTCATAGTGATGAAGTAAAGCAATTACATGGCCTTCACAATTCATACAATAAAGAGACAACCATAAGGCTCCTACATGTTGCCCATAACTTTACAAAACATGATCATCTCATGCAATAACATATAACTCATCACGTCTTGACCATATCACATCACAACATGCCCTACAAAAACAAGTTAGACGTCCTCTACTTTGTTGTTGCAAGTTTTACGTGGCTGCTACGGGCTTAACAAGAACCGTTCTTACCTACGCATACAAAACCACAACGATTTTTCGTCAAATGTGTTGTTTTAACCTTCACAAGGACCGGGTGTAGCCACACTCGATTTAACTAAAGTGAGAGAGACAGACACCCGCAAGTCACCTTTAAGCAACGAGTGCTCGTAACGATGAAACCAGTCTCGCGTAAGCGTACGTGTAATGTCGGTCCGGGCCGCTTCATATCACAATACTGCCGAACCAAAGTATGACATGCTGGTAAGCAGTATGACTATTATCCCCCACAACCCATTGTGGTCTACTCGTGCATATCATCTACGCATAGACCTGGCTCATGATGCCACTGTTGGGGAACGTAGTATTTCAAAATTTTCCTACGATCATGCAAGATCTATCTAGGAGAAGCATAGCACCGAGCGGGGAGAGTGTGTCTACGTACCTTCATAGACCAAAAGCGGAAGCGTCTAGTGACGGGTTGATGTAGTAGAACGTCTTCGCGGTCCAACCAATCAAGCACCGAACGTACGGCACCTCCGCGTTCAGCACATGTTCAGCTTGATGACGTCCCACGAGCTCTTGATCTAGTTGAGCATCGCTGGAGAGAGTCATCAGCACGACGGCATGGTGACGGTGATGGTGAAGCTACCGACGCAGGGCTTCACCTAAGCACTGCAACGATATGATCGAGGTGTGTATCTGTGGAGGGGGGCACCGCACACGACTAAAACTTATGTTCAATTGTGTGTCTATGGGGTGCCCCTTGGCCACGTATATAAAGGAGGAGAGGAGGAGAGGGTCGGCCCTCCTATGGCGCGCTCAAGGGTCGAATCCTACTCCCACTAGGAGTAGGATTCCACCTTTCCTAGTAGGAGTAGGAGAAGAAGGAAGGGGAGGGGAGGGAGAAGGAAAGGGGGCCACGCCCCCACCCCTTGTCAAATATGCTTTGGGCAGGGGAGGCGCGCGCCACCTCTTGCCCTTCACCCCTCTCTCCACTAAAGCCCAATAAGGCCCATTACTTCTCCCGGGGAATTCCCGTAACTCTCCGGTACTCCAAAAAATACCCGAATCACTCAGAACCTTCCCGATATCCGAATATAGCCTTCCAATATATCGATCTTTACGTCTCTACTATTTCGAGACTCCTCGTCATGTTCGTGATCTCATCCGGGACTCCGAACAACCTTCGGTACATCAAATCACATAACTCATAATACAAATCGTCATCGAACATTAAGCGTGCAGACCCTACGGGTTCGAGAACTATGTAGACATGACCGAGACACATCTCCGGTCAATAACCAATAGCAAAACCTGGATGCTCATATTGGCTCCTACATATTTTACAAAGATCTTTATCGGTCAAACCGCATAACAACATACGTTGTTCCCTTTGTCATTGGTATGTTACTTGCCCGAGATTTGATCATCGGTATCATCATACCTAGTTCAATCTCGTCACCGTCAAGACTCTTTACTCGTTCTGTAATACATCATCTCGTGACTAACTCATTAGTAGTTTGCTTGCAAAGCTTATTACGATGTGTATTACCGAGAGGGCCCAGAGATACCTCTTCGACACTCGGAGTGACAAATCCTATTCTCGATCTATGCCAACACCACAAACACTTTTGGAAACACCTGTAGAGCATCTTTATAATCACCCAGTTACGTTGTGATGTTTGATAGCACACAAGGTGTTCCTCCGGTATTCGGGAGTTGCATAATGTCATAGTCAGAGGAACATGTATAAGTCATGAAGAAAGCAATAGCAATAAAACTAAACGATCATAGTGCTAAGCTATCAGATGGGTCTTGTCCATCACATCATTCTCCTAATGATGTGATCCCATTCATAAAATGACAACACATGTCTATGGTTAGGAAACATAACCATCTTTGATTAACGAGCTAGTCTAGTAGAGGCTTACTAGGGACACTCTGTTTTGTCTATGTATTCACACATGTACTAACTTTCCGGTTAACACATTTCTAGCATGAATAATAAACATTTATCATGATATAAGGAAATATAAATGACAACTTTATTATTGCCTCTAGGGAATATTTCCTTCACGATCGGTACGGCGATCTACATCAACAATCTTGCTACCGTCAACACCAACTCTCCCCCCCTCTATGAAGCAGTGTAACACATCTTCTCCCCGATGTAATCTCTACTTAAACATGGTGCTCAACTCCATATATCATTTCCGAGTGATCTATGGTTATCCTATGATGTTTGAGTAGATTTATTTTGTCATGTGGGTTAATAGTGATCTTGGTTGGTATGATTGTATATTTTATTTATGGCGATGTCCTACGGTGCCCTCCGTTCTCGCGCAAACGTGAGGGGCCCCCACTATAGGGTGTTGCAATATGTTCATGGTTCGCATATGGTGGGTTGCGAGAGTGACAGAAGCTTAAACCCGAGTAAGTGGGGTATGATGTATGGGAGTAAAGAGGACTCGATACTTAATGCTATGGTTGGGTTTCACGACCTTAATAATCTTTAGTAGTTGTTGATGCTTGCTAGGGGTCCAATCATAAGTGCATATGATCCAAGTAGAGAAAGTATGTTAGCTCATACCTCTCCCTCGTATAAAATTGCAAGAATGATTACCGGTACTTGTTATCGGTTACCTAGGGACAAATGACCTTCTTGTTAACAAAAGATATCCACTTTTATTATCTTGTAAAGTACTTATAGTTTTATTCTTGCAAAGTAGTTCTAGCATCACACCTACAAAATAGTTTCATACTTGTTTTCGGTAAAGCGAACGTCAAGTGTGCGTAGAGTTGTATCGGTGGTTGATAGAACTTGAGGGAATATTTTTTCTGCCTTTAACTCCTCGTTGGGTTCGACACTCTTATTTATCGAAGAAAGCTACAAACGATCCCCTATACTTGTGCGTTATCACGGTGCTTCGTCCCGAAGACCTCCTTATGATAGGAACACACCATATAGAAAAAGATGGGAGCCGGAGGCCTGCCAGGGGGCCCACAAGGACGGGGGGGGCACGCCCTCCACCCTTGTGGCTGGCTGGTGGCCCTCCTCCGGTGCTTTCTTCGCCCAATATTTTTTATATATTCCAAAAATATTCTTCGTGAAGTTTCAGGACTTTTGGAGTTGTGCAGAATAGGTCTCTCAGATTTTCTCCTTCTCTAGTCCAGAATTCTAGCTGCCGGCATTCCCCCTCTTGATGTAAAACTTGTAAAATAAGAGATAAAATGCATAAGTGTTGTGATATATTGTGTAATAATAGCCCATAATGCGATAAATATCAATATAAAAGCATGATGCAAAATGGATGTATCATAATACCCTACGTCCTGCTCAATTGTATTGGATGTGTATATGATTACAAAGTGGATCTACCTCGAGATCAACATGAGCTAAACCCTAAGGTGATGAGGTGATACGGGAAGCTCTAACCCTAACGACTACAACCCTCGGTTGATATAGACATCGATAGGGTTAGGGTTTATCGGAGATAGATTACAACAAGGAATAAAGAGATCCTGCCTATCCTTGACTTGGAGGGCACACCATGGCTTCATAGGTCTCCCGTCACTATACGACCTCACCAGTCTGGCCCATATTTAGTGGACCAACGCCCTGAGGACCCCTTAGTCCATGACTCCCTCAACTGGCTTAACCGTGTTCGATGCTAATGCACTGTGAAATCACCACGACTGCGCAAGCGCGAGCAAGGGTGGAGGTACTGGCTTAACCGTTTGAAATGCTAGTGCGCTGTAAAATCACCACCTACGCAAGCTAAAGGCGAGTAGTTTATTTAGGATCGGAAAATTAGGACGAACCATGTGCGATAGACCAGCTAGCTAGAAATCTAAAAACATACTACCCGCCTTGAGAGATGCAAATATCGACGTTTCGGCCACTTTTCCTTATTACCATACACGCATATTCTGCTTGGACCGTGTGCGATCTTGGGTGCTCCCGCCCCGCATATACTCCTTTACCCAAATTTTAGTAGCGGTTGTATTTCAACTATCGCCCCCACTCCTCCACCACCGACCTTATAGTAAATTATAGTAGCCAAGGCATTTGAACTGTCGCCCTCCCTCGTCCACCACCATCTCCACCCATCATTACTAAAATTTTCAGTAGCCACGGTGTATCCTCAAACACCACCCCCACGCCCTCCACAGCCCCCACCCGCCCGCCCCGCTTGAACCCCAGCTCGCCGCCACCGCTGCCAACCCCTGTCGGTCTGCCCGTGCCTCATAGCTTAGATAATAAAGTTCACGTTACCTAGCAATTCCCATACCGTCGCCCCCCTGAGTTTTTAGATGAGGCTTGCGGTGTCCCTCCCCACCAGGTCCACACCCCTACTACAGAGAGTCGTAGCCTAAGCCCGACCACGTATTGATGGGATCCCGATGCGTGTTCGGCCAAAAAGAGGTTTATCATGGCCTCTCCAACGGATGTTGGCGAGGTGGTCACCGCTCATCCTGACCAGTTGATCCCGCAACACCTCACCAAGGAAGCCGACGAGGACGTTGACTTCCCGAAGGCTTCACGTCAGCGGGCTAATGTATTATTGTATCTCTGGAAAGCTGGCTACAACATCAAGCTCATCGACAGCGACGACTTCACGCGGGCCATGTCACAGGTTAAGTGGTCCATCCCCAGCCCCTCCGGTTCAACCGATCTCTTCGAAGGCCCAGCCGCTGATTTCCTCCACCACGCGATCAAGGATTTGCGATCCTTGTCCGCCATCGAGCCTATTTTGTCATTTCTAAAGGACACGTTCTACGACGGTGGCTTGGGATCATCAATTGCCAAGTCAGATCTCATCGACCACGACCACGAGAAGGGAACCCACAATGGGTCTTCCAAGGTGAAACATCCCATCTACGACATCAGAGAGCGCACCATGGGTATGTGCTCTTCCAACTGGAAGGATCCCATACATGACAAGTGAGGCAATATCCTATGAGCAAATCTTACTTTTTCTAGCTAGCCAACTCGTACCCTTTGTTGTTGTAGCCTTTGCCATGCGGTGTTTTAACGGCGTCGTGTTTAATTATTTTAGATATGCAACAATGTAATGTTCAATAGGTCTATGTGATGTTTAAGTATGAATTGTTCACTTCAGTTTCACGAATGGCTATATTTGGTTGTCTATAGTGAGTAGATGCCTTGTTTATCTGTATTTGCTTGTTAGGTTGGTTGCAGTGAGCATTTGTCCAGTTATCATGCAGATGCCTTGTTTACCTATATTTGGTTGTTAGGTTGGTTGAAGTGATCATTTGTCTAGTTTTCAAGAAGATGCCTTGTTTATCTGTATTTGCTTGTTAGGTTGGTTGAAGTGAGCATTTGTCCGGTTTTCAAGCATATCCCTTGTTTATCTGTATTTGCTTGTTAGGTTCAAGTGAGCCTTTGTCCAGTTTTCAATGGCTATATTTGGTTGTTATACTGATCATGCATGCCTTTTTTATTTTAGTTATTCAGAATGTGATGTTCATTATGTGCAAGTCAAAACTATGCAGCTTGATTTCATCAATACCAGTTTGAACGACTATATTTGGTTCCTATTATACCTGGTGTAGTTAACACATGCCCCAGTGTGATGTTTAAGCATGAGCAACATTCTATTCATTTTAAACAATACCAGTTTGAATTGCAATATTTGGTGGCTGCTAAGTCTGTTGTAGGTAACATTCCCTTCCATTTTATATCCGCTTTAACAACATACTGAAACCAACACATTCAAGCTATCATTTGGAGACGATGTTGTCTACCTTGGCTATATATGTTTGATGTTAAGGTTGTTTTACTTATCATGCCTTTCCACTACTTATGCAGGATAACAACGGGAGTGGCCAGCATTTTCCGCCGAGGTTAGTTTCATCCTCGGCTTGTACTCACCACGTTGTTCCATAATGTAGTGCATATAGATCTAGGCCTGGACACTTTTTAGCTTCTAATATTGACTTATTTCTTATAGGTACATACGTCCTTGGCAAAGATCCACGCATCGACCCTTTTTGCGTATGGGGTAATGAGATATTCATGAACCATCATCAAGTGAGGAAGCTGATAAGGATTATTAGCAAAAAGATACGAACGGTGGCAATCAAATTATTTGTTTACGCTCTACCCAACACAACAGTGAGTTGAAGGATGGTAACCAAAAACTATGTAGCCTTCTTTTTTTTTTGCCCAAAATGAGTTGTTAGATAACAATGTCTGAAACTTTTTCATTTGAAGTGGTTCCCAAAGCAGTTTACTCAAGATTACCTCGGAAAGTACATGATTGGTGGACACACGATGAAAGTTAAAGTATTTCATAGAGACTACAATGAGCATCGAGAACACCTAATAAAGATAGTGAAGGATGGGCAGGTATCCATCACAAGGGGTTGGCCTAGAGTCGTGCGCGCATTACGCATGGAGGAGGGCACAATATGGGCATTCCGCTTCACCTTCTCCAGCAACCAGAATGTCTTTTGCCTCTCTCTTTAAAGTCTTTGGTACAGTTGTGGTTCATCATTCTTTACTTGGTGCTTTTGTAGTTCTTGAGTATATCTACATGTGCATCGAATTATGCATTCGTTCTTGAACCTATATTTGTAATAAACATGGTTCGATACGAAATAAGTGATTGCCTACGTTCAAACTCAAAATCTGTGATTTTTAAATGTAGGGATTAAATTAGGGATAAATTAAGTTACGCGGGCCAGTACACTGCACATAGTTTGTGAAAGCAAAACATCTGCGATAAACGTGGAGATCAAACACGTTTCTCAGATCCACTACGTGTGCGATGAATCTCTACTACACACATGATTAGACAAGAAAAAAGTGTGAGAATAACAACAACAGCGCACACAGTTCCTTCTTATTAAATGTTTGCGGAAGTCACCTTATCACACACACTTGGCAATTATGGACTGTTTATAATGTTGTGCGCATCGTAAATGTTTTCTCATAGAAGAACGCATGCGATAGGCCCTCATCTGACACGGGTACGATGGATGAATCGTGTGGGGTATATTCATGCTTAGCATACAGTTTTATAGGGATAACTGTGTGCACTCTTACATTGAATCGCATACAATCGAGGAAAAGTAAATGTGTGTGATTGTCTTCTTATCATACACGTTCTACAATGGTGAACCGTTCATGATGGGGCAGGCATCGTTAATGTAGCACCACGGTAGTCCGACTGCGATGGTAATGCAAGCACAAACGAGTAGCAAGGATGGAACATTTGGGATATGCTGAGATATCACAAACAGTTTTATGAAGAATCGCATTTGGGATACATGCCGGCAACGCATATGCTTAGTTATGCAAAACATATGCATCATGGCTCCCTATCCCCGATAGTTTCTGGTTCATGTGGGAAGGACACCCCTATCGCCCACACTGTCCTGGAGACGGTTTAAAACTCCATCGCAGAAAGGGGTTAAAAATTGTTTGTATAGCAGCTTGTTGTACTAGTGATAGTTATCGTCCATGGTTTTTCGCTTAGAGAAGCCCTACTGGTATTCTGACTCCACCACCACCATGCCGGCATGCTGGTTGCGATCCCATCTACTTCTTCGCCTTCTCTTGCTAGATCAAGGAGGAGGAGACATCATCGAGCCACAGGTGAGCTAAACTCGAAGGTGTCATCTGTTTGGCACTAGATCGGTTGGGTCGTGATCGTATTGTGAAGAGTACGACTACACCAACCGCGTTATATATGCTTCCGCTTTCAGTCTATGAGCGTACATATACACACTGTCCTCTCTTGTTGCTATGCTTCTCCTAAATATATCTTGGGTGTTTGTAGGCAATTTTTTGGTTTACATTCTTCGTTCCCCATCAAGAGGGCCCCAAAAGAGGCGTGGCGGGGTGTGGTTCGACAGGCGGTACTCCTGGTTGGTCTGGTATGTGAGGACGGTGATGAATTGCAGTATTTGAGGAGCTCGGTGGCTGGTTCAGAGACGAGCCATGCGTCTTGGATGGTGGCGTGTTGGACGGCAGCGAACGATACGTGGCCCGAGCTAGGAGATGAGGGGAGGTGTCGTCAAGCAGTGGGGTTGATCTAGTGATTCGGGTGATCCAAAGGAGGTGTAGGATGAGCAAGGGAAGCAACAGGAGGGTGTCAACAGCTCGATGCCAACGGCTGCAATACACATGCTCTTGCCGCGCTCTGGACATGCACACAAGGTGTTTGACAGAATGCAAGGTCTATTTAGAAAATTCTTCTGGAAGTGAAACTTGGCAGGATGGGGTCTCTTTGGATGATAGATATTATGGTAAAGTTGGTTTGGTAGGGGAAAGAAGTTCCTAATGCAAGTTTTGAGATATTTCAGTTCTGACCCCAAACTTCAGGGAACTATTTGATGGACTTAAAAGATGTAATTTGAGTTGATCTCCTGAACTTAGCAGGTTTGTTGGAAGGACTAATATGGAAATATTTGAGAATTATTTGAGCAAGGAAAAATGGGGTTGTATTTATAAGCTATAATTGGACCAGAATTGAAAAGAGGGTGGTTTTCTCAAACTTTTCAAATGACCAAGGTGGGTTTTTGCATAAAAGTGATCTATAGGCATTAGAGGACCTCTCCAATTTTTTGTGTAATTTTAAGAGTACTATTTAAAATAATCTTTGTGCAACACGGACATTCTAGAGTTTGAAAGTATTAATAAAAGAATTTTTTTGGAAAAATTTATTATGTATATATTTCCTACTGAATTTTAAAAGTCAAATGAAAGGGTTAAGGAAAACTTTCAAAACCCACAATATTTTAACCGTTTCTACATGGAGGGGGGGTTATCGAAAACGGAAAAACGGGAAGATCTGAAATTAATAAAGACCTAGTGTAATACAAAATTTTATCTCTGTCAAAATTTTACTTAATAAAAACATGGTCTAAAATTTTGGGGTGTTACAGTCATACTACCATATGGTGTCATTATCTAAGTTGTTGGTCTACCTCGAGATTGGTGCACATAGTTGTATTATGTGATGTATTTAATTTACTGGCATCAATATGGAAGAGTGCCTTGCCGTTTGTTCATTGTCAATTACTGATGTGACCAAAAATGATCTTGTATGGTCTCACCACGGGCAATTTTTCCTGGACCGGAATCATGATCCAGCTCGTGCGGGGCCACAACTCGCATATCGTAATTCATATAATTCCTTATCTCACCTACCCGCACACACTTTGCCCTCCCCGGGACCCCTTGCTGCTTGTGAACCGCATTAGTAAATTCCCCGAAGAGTAGGGGGTGATGCAACACATCGGCAGTAAGTATTTCCCTCAGTTATGAAACCAAGATTATCAATCCAGTAGGAGAACCAAGCAAAACTATGTAGGCATCACCTGCACGCAAACAACAAATCCTTGCAACCTGATGCGTAGAGGGGTTGTCAATCCCTCCAAGGTATTGTAATGAGATAAATAGATAGATTGATAGATGCAAATAAACTAAAAATCAGCGAGATATTTTCCGGTTTTTTGATAATATAGATCTGAAATAGAAGAGGTAAATAAATTGAAAACGCAAATAGCAATATAGATCTGAAAATATATCATGATAAATAGACCCGGGGCCCGTAGATTTCACTAGTGGCTTCTCTCAAGAAAATAGCATACGGTGGGTAAACAAATTACTGTTGTAAAATTGATAGAAAAACAAATAATTACAACGATATCCAAGGCGATGATCATGTATATATGCATCAGGTCCAAGATTAGTATACCGACTCCTGCCTGCATCTACTACTATTACTCCACACATCGACCGCTATCCTGCATGCATCTAGTGTATTAAGTTCATGGAGAAACGGAGTAATGAAATAAGAATGATGACATGACGTAGACAAGATCTATTCACGTAGAAATAGACCCATCTTTTTATTCTTAATAGCAACAATACATGCGTGTCATGCTTCTTTCTGTCACTGAGATTGAGCACCACAAGATCGAACCCATTACAAAGCACCTCTTTCCATGGAAAGATAAATCAATCAAGTTGTCCAAACAAAATCAATATATTGGAGAAGAAATACAAGGCTATAGTAATCATGTATGGATACATCTGATCATAAACTCACAATTCATCGGATCCCAATAAACACACCGCAAAAAGAATTACGTCGAATAGATCTCCGGAGAGAACATTGTACTGACGATCAAAAAGAGAGAAGAAGCCATCTAGCTACTGCCTACGGACCCGTAGGTCTGAGGTAAACTACTCACGCATCATCGGAGAAGCACCAATGAGGATGATGAACCCCTCTGTGACCGTGGTCCTCACCGGTGGAGCGCCGGAAAAGGGCTCTAGATTGGATCTCGTGACTCTAGAACTTGCGGCGGCTGAAACAATTTTTCGTCGACCCCTTTAGGGTTTCTGAAATATTGTGGTATTTATAGAGTCGAAGGTCAGTGGAAAGGATCACCGTGGGCCCCACTACTCACCAGGGCGTGTTAGGGGCCTCTGGCGCGCCCTGTTGCCTAGTGGGCCCCACAGACCTTCCCTCGTGCGCTTCCTTGATTCACTGGGTGTCTTCTGGGCAGAAAAAAATCCCCAACAAGTTTCGTGCCATTTGGATCACCATGGCACATCAGTGACCTCTGGCACGCCCTGGTGCCTAGTGGGCCCCACGGGCCTCCCATCGTGCGCTTCCTTGACTCCCTCGATGTCTTTTGGGTAGAAAAAAATCCCCAACAAGTTTCGTGGCATTTGGACTCCGTTTGATGTTGATTTTCTGCGAAGTAAAGAACAAGCAGAAAAACAGCAACTGGCACTGGGGACTATGTCAATAGGTTAGTCCCAAAAGATTAAAGTTGCTAGAAGCTGATTATAAAACATCCAAGAATGATAATATAATAGCATGGAACAATCCAAAATTATAGATACGTTGGGGACGTATCACCCCTTCTCCTCGTAGTAATCCTTCATCGGCATCCATGCCAGCCTTTTTTCTCTTTTAAATCCCAAGCTGGGAACATGGATCTTCTCCCCTTGATCTCATGCCCTCGGTGTGGTCCGAAAGTGCTCAACGACATATCCACTAGGGTAAAAAGGCCCGACAATCGTTACTACAAGTGCATTCTTTTGGAGAAGTGTCAGATCTTTGAATCCAATCCTCCATCTAAGTTTTGCTTCAACTACTGCGGGCTCATCATGTTTCTGTTTTTCTCGATTCTCTGCAGTCACGGTAGTGCCACTTCTTTTAAACGATAGAGCACATACCCTGCTAGAGGTTGTTCGATATTGTCACCGACTTGCACCACCTTCATTGGCGTTTGTTCGATATCATCAACTCGCAAGAGGGTGGAGGGTGTGTCGGCACGACTTTCTAGCAAGATCTACTATGGCGAATAATCCAGGATTGTTCAGCTCCTTGCTGCTAATAGGTGGGTCTGGGATGCCAACAAGAGCGAGAGAAAAGAGACAGGGGGCTAGGGCGCCCGCGTTGGCCGTGTGATCTGGACCGGGTGGCCATGATTAGATGGGTGTGTATCGGTTCAGCATTTTGCGTGTACCGGTTCATCATTTTGCGTGAGTTGCGAGCGCTGCTGGGCTAGGCCACGTAGGCTTAGGATTATCTTTTTTTGTATTCCTTTTATTTATGTTTTTCCTTTCCATTTTCAATTTGTTCAAAAACCACACATGCTCTAAGTTCCTTTCGGAATATTTACAGAAGTTTTAACATTTATTTAGGGCCATATGGTAATTTATTTTCTGACAAATATTACATATCCATGTTTTAAATATTTCCAATCGATTTATGGGTATCAATTGACTCTGACCTTTTGTCAAACCCTTTAATATTTGGATTGCCAACTTATTTATGAATTTTAATTATTTCCTAACTTTTCCTTTTAGGGTTATTTTTAATTTCAAAGGTTTTATTTGGGCCTTACTTTTTAGAATAAAACAAACAACTCCTAGTCAAACTTAATTAAAATCATTCAAACAAAAGTATTTAGGAAAAAATTAATTCCTTGTGAATTTTTTAAACAATCCAGATTTTTGAAAAAAAAACTGATATGTTACAACCTGCCATTTGCAGTCCCTGCCCATCGTATTTCTAAATGCTATGCAGGCTCGACAATGCTTACAAACAACTAAACAATCCAAACTAGGATTTCACGAATACGCAATCATGTATACAAATGTGCAGCTCGTAGAACCATGTATACAAAATTTCACAAACATACGACGCAATCATGTATACAAATGTGCAGCTCGTAGAACCATGCATACAAAATTTCACAAACATACGATTAGAGTGCAAATAGGAAGATTTTCTGCACCAGATATCTCCAGTGCAGGCAGAGAACAGCCGATGGCAAAACATCAAGTACATTAGCTGATGCTGTATACAAAATTTCACAAACACAATAGCTGATGTTGTATAGATAATCAATAAGAGATGGCATAGGCTTGAGTGCATACGTGCTCTGGTCTAACACTTGCAGGGTAAGATGATCTGGGTAGCTCAAGTGCAAATCTGATATGCCCTAAAAAAAAGTACTCCCTCCGTAAACTAATATAAGAGCGTTTAGATCACTATTTTAATGATCTAAATGCTCTTATATTAGTATACAAAGGGAGTACAAGTGTAATATGTTTAATTGCTTCGGTTAGCACATAAACTAGCTGCACATATTCTTCAATTCTGAGATAGCTAACAAACACCTTAAATTTGTGATATCTTGAGTCGGAACTTCAACTTTTCATTCCAAGCAATACTTGCTATAAATTGATCAATCCAATCCAAACAAAGGCCACTAACTTCTGGTACAGTGTCCATGCAGAAAGGAACTTCCTAAATGTTGAAACATTATATAGGCTGCCAAACCAGGTTATGTGTGTAACGATCACACAACAAAGCAGCATAATGGTTTATAAAAGTGCAGTTGCTGATGACAATCACAATCAGCTGAGCAACATATATCTGAGAACATCAGCGGGACAAAATAAGCGTGCAGGACAACTCAGTTTTGGGGGATATCTAAAAAAACTGATAAAAGAAAGAGCATAATACAAGAATATGGATTACATCGAAATCTCCCGCAACAGGTTGACTGATCTATACGGCGGAGGTTTCCATCACAAGATGGGGGTGAGGTTCAGTATGATTCAAGCATAGGTGCATTTGGAACAAATAGACAATGTATTGCCTCCTGATGAGGTTTAGCATAATAGCAGAGTTAAACCGAATAATGTTGTAGGAGCAATATTCTCCAACGAGACACAAGTTGCTGATCTGCACTACAGATAGATAAAGCAGCGCATAAATTATGAATTTTACATAACGCTGCATAAGAAAGGATCACAGGAAACAATCTTTCATGCGGTTTCAAGGCATCTCCAGGTAGTCCCCCGGAAGTTCGTAGCTGCAGACTGGGCACAGACGGTTAACACTGAGCACCCTGAAGATACAGCGCTGATGGAAAGAGTGGGCGCAGGGCATCGCCCTCAGCTTGTCCTCCTCCTCGAAATCATCATGGCAAACATGGCAGTAGGTCTCCCTCGTATCACCCACCCTTGGAGTGGCCAGGAGCGCGATTGCGCTGGTCGCTGCGGGGACAAGTTCGCGCATCTCGCGCTCGCGCGCCTGAAGGTCCAAAAGTCGAGCATGTCCAGCCTCATACTCCTCCCTCATTTTTCTGCGCCCGTTTTCCAGATCATCGCAAGATCCAGACTTGAGGCTTTTGCGCAGAGGCTCCATTTGCTGGAGTGGAGGGGAACGAACAAAGCTAGCAACGATCTGCAGATCAGACGAGTCGATTGGGGATGGATGAGGATAGAGAGAAACGGGGATATATATATATATACAGGCAGGGGAGATCCGGCGACGAGTTCCTTACCTTAGGGAAAGGGATTCTGATCGTTGAAAGGCCGCTCCGGAATCGAATTCGACACACGAATCCAAGGAAGAGGGGATATCTGCTCGGAGTTGGTACCACCGGCGGAGACGGCCGGATGGGGAATTGGGGATTTGCCACCCTTTTCGCCGAGGTTAGGTTTTTTTTTCTTTTTTTTTGAGCAACTATCGCCGAGGTTAGGTAGTACTCCTTCCGTCCGAAAATACTTGTCATCAAAATGAACAAGAAGAGATGTATCTAGAACTAAAATACATCTAGATACATCTCTTTTTATTCATTTTGATGATAAGTATTTCTGGACGGAGGGAGTAGTATTTGACATGCTTCTGTGCTTTCCTCTAGAGTTTTCTTGTTTCTTATTTTGGGATTTGGGATAATCTAGAGTGTTCTTGTTACTAGTTTGAAACGGGCCTGCCCGTGTGGGTTTTCGGCCTTGTGAGCCTTTTTGCCTTCCGAGGCTTTTGTTTTCTCTCCTATATAGTAATACCTAGGAAAAATCCTATTGGCCGCTCACTGCGGGGAAACTGTCGGGAGCAATTAGTTAACGAGCGCTTCTTCGGAAGCCTCGCAGCGATCAGCGTCACTTGGCGTGCTCTCAGCGATTCGTCACGTGTCGCGCTCTGGACGCTTCTTTCGGATGTTTTTTTCGCACGCGTTTTTGGCTTATTGAACGGTTTTTTTCGGCTTTTTCGACGTTTTGGTTTTCCACCGGTCTTCCTTAGCTCTTCGACGAAAAAAATCTGAATTTTTTTTGCGAAAAAGCACGTTTTTTTCTCATGAAAGTCACGGTTTTGTTTCCGTGAGAGGCACGGTTATGCTCTCGCGAGAGTCACGGCCGTGCCTATCGGAAAGGGAAAAAACGTGTTTTCTGTCTTTCTTTCTTTTTCGCGAGAATCACGGTTTTGCTTCCGCGAGAGGCACGTTTGTGCTATTGCGAGAGTCACGGCAGTGCCTCTTTCGGAAAGGAAAAAAAACGTGTTTTCTGTTTTTTTTTTCGCGAGAGACACGGTTGTGCTTTCGCGAGAGTCACGGCCGTGCCTCTC
>LR738714.1:59888614-59929748 GCA_902687465.1 Secale cereale | reverse complement strand
CCCGCACGCCGCCGCCGGCCGCCGCCCAAGATTCCCGCGACAGCAGCCGGCAGGAGCACGCCGGAAGGCCGCCACGCGCACGAGGCCTCCCCTCCCTTCCCCCTGCGTCGGCGGGCCGCCGGATTTGCATATCTGCGGCACTTCATCGTGGGCCGCCGGATTTGCCTTTTCCGGCCGCCGTCCGTTGCTGCCCTAGGCGATGGAGTGGTCGGAGAGCCTCTCCCGCTACGCAGGCAAGGGCGCATCGCCACATGCAGGCACTGGTTCGTCCGCCCGCCGCCGTCGAAGGTTTGCGGGCATGGACTTGTCCGGCTGTCCACCGGGCTCGGCGCTCGCGCATCGTCTTTGTGGCCTGCCGATGCCGTTCATAGAGTACGACGACTGCCCACGACAAGTGCTGCGACTCACTTCGGGCACGCCGAAGCACCCCGGATGGGTGTTCTACAAATGCGAAAATGACGGGGTACGTGCACTTGCGGTCAAAGGCGTAGCTGGGCCCCAAGCCACCAGGGCCATGGCCCGGGGCGTGTAGTTTTTTTAGCCTATATTTTTTAGATTTTCAAAAGTGGCCCGGGGCGTTGGCTTGGCCCAGCCCATCACGTGCGACTGCCCAGGCCTATCGATCGACCACGCAAGAGCGACAGAGAGCGGAGACGCAGAACCTATTCCCGTCCCGCCGTCCGCATCCACCCTCGTAGCCAGCCGCCGGCCACCGCTCCTCAAATCCGGCGACCCCGTCCACTCCGGCGAGGCGGGCAGGCGGCGACCTCGCCCGGCCTCTCGTCCAGCGACGTCCCGCCTCCGTCCTGCCGCCACCGCGCCACCGTCCAGGTATAATGTAGCCGCAGGCAGCAGAGCTTCATGGCTCTTCCACCCCTGCTCCCCTCGCCGTCGCTTTGCCGGATTCGCTCCCCACCGGCCAGGCTAGGGAATCTAGGCTGGGATCGATCGGGCCGAAATTTGGTTGCTCTCCGCCTCTCTGTTTAGTCTGTTAGATGTTTGTTTTTTTTGACAAAGCACACAACAGGGCATCTGTTAGATGTTTTTGCTCCATTCAAATTGACGCTTCAAATCAAAATACACCTTGATGGATTGATTAGTTATTTAATTGCTGCAGTAGAAATTGATTTCCTAATTTTTGTTCAAATTTCCAGGAAGACAAGATGAACAAAAGAACCAGGACAATGACATCTTTTTTTCAACCACAAAGCCATGATTCCATAGTAACAGATGTTAGTGCACTCCTTAGTACAATCGAAGGCAATGATGCGGCGGCATGTGCAACTAGAGGGGAAGCAACGTCTACATCTTTGAAACCAAAAATGAAAAATGATGAAAGCAAGATCAAGAATCCGCACATCAACAATGAGTGCATGGAGAAGATATTGCTTCAACTAGTGGGAGCAGTTATGGAAGTTGGAAATCTTCTTAAATGCATACTTGTGGTTCTTGTTTTCTTTGGTTTTGCTATTCTAGCCAAGATTTGATGATATCTTTTGTATCTAATGTTGTTGCAAAAGCAAAGAAAAGCATTATGCTAGATTAATTTAAGTTGCAAATCTAAATTGTTCGGGCCGGGAGAAGCTGCGTCAGATCAGAACCCGCAGAAGCCGACCCGTAAAAAAACATATTCCGCGAATATGCTTTTTGACGAGTCCATTATGCGGGGTCTGCATCTGTGCCAGCCCGCGCCGGCTCGCAAAAACGATTTTGCGCAAACTGCAAACGCGTTTTGCAGGCTGGCAAGATGCGGGGTCTGCTAGAGTTGCTATTACAAAAGAAGGTCTGATTGAGAAGAGAGCAGGCCGTTCTTTGCACGTGGGGCTGATCCGAATAGAAAGAAAAGAAAACAGATTTGATCGGAGTACTAGTACTTGGTTTGATGATTGATTTGGTTGGAAGATTCTGCCAATAAAGTTGCTCCGATTTTTGTGCTGTTTGTTTGGAAAGTGTACTAGTCAGCCACGTTGGAGTTTAAAAAGAAAAAAGATTGGCTCGACCCAAAAAAACCTGAAAGAATAACGTGGGAAATAACAGAGATAGTGTCACGGTTTCAGAAAAGAAGGGGCAGTTTCTTTACGGGAGAAGTGGAGATCGCAGTTAGGAGCAACTCTAGCAGACCCCGCATCCGGTCGGTCCGTAAAACGTGTTTACAGTTTACGGAAAAATTATTTTGTGGGCAGGCGCGGACGTCCGTAGATGCAGACCTCGCATAACGAACCCGTAAAAAAGGATATTCGTGGAATATGTTTTTTTATGGGTTGGCTTTGCAGGGTCTGTTCTGACGCAGCTACTCCCGGCCCGAAAAACCTAAATTTGCATCTTAATTTGATCCAACATAATGCATTTATTTGCTTTTTCAACAACATTGGATACATTAAACGTCACCAAATCTTTGCTAAAATAGCAAGACCAAAGAAAACAAGAACCACAAGTATGCATTTTAGAAAATGTCCAACTTCCATAACTCCTCCCACTAGTTGAAGCAATATCTTATCTATGCATTCATTGTTAATCTGCGGATTCTTAATCTTGCATTCTTCATTCTCCATCTTTGGTTCAAAAGAAGTAGACGTTGCTTCCCCTCTAGTTGCACATGCCGCATCATTGCTTTCGATTCTACTAAGGAGTGCACCAACATCTATTAAGTTTCTTTCTATCAATAAATCAATGCATTGACCTTCCGAAAACCAAAATGAGCATCCATCTTCCTACACAAAAGAACGACCATGTTTGAAATGAGGATCCGCAATTGAACCAAAGAATGAGCTACCAAAATGAGCTACCCCAAGTGCACGTACCCCGTCGTTTTCGCATTTGAAGAACACCCATCCGGGGTGCTTCGACGTGGTTGAAGTAAGCTGCAGCATTGTCCGCGTGCAGTCGTCGCAATGTATGAGCGGCAAGGGCAAGCCACAGAGCCGCTGCGCGAGCGCCGAGCCCGGTGGACGGCCGGACAAATCCATGCCCGCAAATCATCGGCGGCGCCGAGAGGACGAACTCGTCCCTGCATGCGGTGATGCGCCCTTGCTGGGGCTGCGGGAGATGCTCCCCGACCACTCCATCGCTGGGCACAGCCACCGGCGGCCAGCAAAAGCCAAATCCGGCGGCCCCGCGATGAAGGTCCGCAGATTCGCAAATACGGCGGCCCGCCGGCGCAGGGGGAGAGAGGAGGCCTCGTGCGTGTGGCAGCCTTTTCGGCGAGCTCTTGCCGGCAGCTTTCGCCGGAATATTGGGCGGCGGGATGGCGGCGGTGCGAGGGTGGAGAAGGGAGGTGGTTGGTGAGGAAAAGCGTGGGCTGAAATGTCCCCCCACCAAGCGCTCCCGCTTATATGCAGGGCACCACAACGGCGAGGGGGAAACCCGCGAATACGCGGGTTAGGGCCGAGATTTTGGCGCGCCCCTTAAAAATATTTGCGGGCCGGGGCGGGATGCTTGGTCTGATCGGGCAGGTTTTTTCGCCTTGACCCGCATTTTGATGGTTATTTTGCCGATCAGGGCGAGACGCGGGGTCTGCTAGAATTGCTCTAAGGAAAAACAAACTGTGATCGGTTGTGTGTTTGGTAAAAATAAATAAAATAAGAGAAGGCAGGTGCACATGGATTTGTTACCTTGGACTTGATCATCATGTTGGAAGGAAAAATAGAGGGTGAAAAAAAAGTGGACGTGTCGATCTGTTGAGAACGAAAAGAAAGAGAGTTTGTTGGAAAGTTTGAATATTCTTTTATTTCGAGTCAACTCTTGGGAAAATAGATCAGACCAAATCCTCCTAGAAAAGAAACTTGGATCATGATGACATTACAGACCTAGGGTAGGGTCACGGGCCTGTCCCAGGTACCCCACCCAAGGTCACTACTCCAGAAGCTCAAAAGACAAAATTCGAAGACAGCAAGGTCGGTCGACTGTGGCGGCCCAAGAGGACATATCACTCGACCGAGAACCCCCTCCCTGACGAGTCAACTCCACTCGACCATCCAAAGACACTCGATGTAATGCCCAGGATGGGACTATATCTCCTACGTGTCGAGGCACGACTTAGAGATATAACCCCATGCTGGAATGATCACAAGTTTGGTATCTTTGCACAACTCATGTAAAAGATGGGGATGGAAAACATAAAATAGTTGGCTTACACTCGCCACGTCACACAAATACATTACATGCTTCAATCATCATACAAAAGAACATCATAGCCCATCTAAGGGTAAACTCCAAATGAGAAGATACCAAACATAAATTAAATCCACAGGTCGGATCGAATCCTAGTAGAAGAACCACTACTGATCATCAGGATAACGAACATAGTAACGGCTACGCTCCTCGTCGTACACCCAGTCTAGCTCGGTGCCATCACCTGTATAGCTCACCATCGGACCTGCATCTGGTGTGGTGAAGTAACTGTGAGCCACAGAGGAATCAGCAATCCCGTTCCCGGGTAACATGACTATCTAAGCCTTGGGTGTGGAACAAGGCTGAAGAAAGAATAAGAAAGTGGTTGCAGCAGCACTAGCCTAGCTTACGTGAAAGAGAGCGAGAAGAGAAGGCGCCTCGGTCGAGATATGATCACTAAGTGATCCTAAACTAATCAAGTCAAACATAACCCCACCGTGTTCATCTCCCGAAACCCCTTTCGGAAAATGACAGTCACGGTACACACGCTGGTAGTGTATTGGTTCAATGTGTCAAGTTTTCTACAACCGGATATTAACAAGCTCCCATCTGCCACATAACCGCGGGCATGGCTTTCGAAAGTTCATAACCCTGCAGGGGTGTTCCAACTTGGCCCATGACAAGCCCACGATCCGCGGAGTCGCAACTCCAAGGTGGGAAGACCCGAGTATTCTCGGAATCCCAACTAAGGTAAGGCTAATCCAGCAAATCCTCCCGGCATGCCGACACCCTGACAATAGCCGCGCGTATCTAGTCTCAGGCCACGACCGGATGGGCGATTCTACAGGTTTATATCAATCCTCGAGTTTCCTCGTGGTGACCCCGCAGACTCCCCGTTTCAGACCAACACTCATGAGGAGCACTGGCCCGGGGTTGTTGATTAAGAACTCGGGTTTGCAAGACCCTATGCAAGTTTATTAGTTATTAGGCGAATAGTACCAATGTTGGGACTTGCTGGAAAAGACTTAGCACTTAGCGGTTTATCGAGGGGCCCCATAAACCCCAACCGTGTGAGGAACGCATAATCAAGGAACATAACACCGGTTTATACGGTTCCTAGCGGCATGAGTGGAACAAATCACCAAGCAAAAGGCTTAGCCTTCCACCCATTACCAATATATAGATGATTTCATTTAAAGCATTATTATAGTGTGATATAACCCAACAAACTTCAACATGAAGCAAGCATCTTCAAACTTCACCTGCAACTAGCAATGCTATAAGAGGGGCTGAGCGAAGCCTACGTATAGCCAATCAATGGTTTGCATAGGTAGGGTGGTTAGACATGATCATGGTTACATGTAGGAGGCTGACATGAAATACATGGGCATCGAGGCAAATCTATAGATCGAGACTTCTAGCAATAGGCAAAAATAGTAATGGTATCCGGGTTCGGTCATCTTGCCTAAAGAGTTGTCGTTCGGATCGTAAGAGGGGTCCTCGTTCTCAAGCTCGGTAGTAACCTCGTGCTCGTACTCGTACTCGGTCTCAGCTTCCGGCTCTAAACAATACAACCACACAAGGCACGAATCAACAAGATGCAATGCGCACACAAAAATGATGGATGCACTATGGGAGCACACGAAGCATGGAAAATTGCACTCAAGCAAAATACTTCAAAACAAGATAACAATAGTATATTATGAATCTACACGAAAAATCAATCAAGTTTCATATAAGACTTGCTGCAATCGGAGCTACGGGCTAAAAGTTACACACAAAACAATAAACATGCGAAAGCTGAAAATTACAGCAACATAGCAACTTCGGAGCACTAGATAAATAAGCTACAACACTCAAACATCATGGAAAAGAGCATGAACACACACTAGACATATCCTACAGAAAATAAGTCCATTGGTGCACCCCCAAAGGAGCCACGGATCAATAGCAACAAGCTTGGACATATTGAACTTGACAACAAAATCCTGACAGCAGTAATTTATTGCAACTTTGGAGCAAAAGTTAAATATGCTACAGCCACTCAAATAAGCATGCGAGAGCATGAATGGATAGCCAACAATATATACTACAAGGAGTCATCAAGAGTCACCCCAAAACTATCATGGTTTGTCCTAGAACAACAAGCAAACATGGCATCTGGAAATTACAGATTCCAGACTTAGTGAAATTATAGTTTCATCATGGCATCTTTGAGAGCAAATTTAAGTCACCGCAAAACTAAACATGGCAAGTGGTAAGCACCACATCAAAGTACACATGATGGTGATTCCAAAACACCTAAGCATGCATCATGGAGATAAACACAACGATAGCAATGAGCTCTTCAAGTTGGCATTTCATAACAAGTCTAACAACATCACAACCACATGCCATTTTGCAACAGAGATAAACATGGCAAGATTAAATCTATCATGCAAGTCTAAGCATTCATCATGTAGAGCATGACAAGACGAACACGTGAACATATCATTTGCATCATTCGGATAAACGAGCACCAAGTTATCACTATGCAAAGGTGGCATGAAAAATAACTACAAACAACAGTTTTTATCACGATGCACTCTTGCAACAGAATTTTAAACACCTAGATGAACTCAAACATGTATGGCACAATGGAATGCAATGTAGTACATGTTCCCACGAACGTCTGGACACCTCATTTGCGCAAAACGGACCATCACACAAATAGTTATCGCAGTTTGAAAATTGCATCAGACAACAATAACACAGGGACTTAGAGAATTTAGAAGTCAACCTCTCAGATCTGAAGAAGACGAAGCGGATCGGGCCTACGTGGATCGGGCGCGGGGCACTGGCGGATCTGGCCCGCGAAGGAGGCCCGACTAGTCCGGCTGGAGGCAGGGCCCCTCGCGCCTGGCGATCGGCGGCTGGGCCGGGAGGCGGCTGGTGGCCTGGAAGGAGCGGCTCGGCCCAGCTTAGGCGAGGCGGCGGCGCGAGGCTGCGTCCCGGCTGGCGAGGCCCGTGCGGAGAGGCGGTGCGGCCTGGCGGATCGGCGCCTGGCGACTGGATGGGCCGGCCCACCTGGCGACCGAGCTGGCGACCGCGGGGCGGCAGGGAGATCCGTCCTCGAGCGACGAATCAAAGGAGGGAGGCGGCGGCTGGCAATGCGGGACGGGAGTGGGCCGGCTGAAACGGGCCGCTGGGCCGGGAGATCGGCGGATCGGGGCGTTGACCTCGATCGATCTGGATCGGATCGGGTCGCAGCTCGCCCGATCGAGGGAAGCGGCGGCGCTACTCCTCGAGGCTTCGAGCAGAAGGGCTGAGCGAGGGGAGGGCCGGCGTCGGGAACTGCGGGGAGAGGCGGATCGGCGCGAAGAGGAGTTCCGGCGGCTTGAGGAGGTGGTGAGGTGAGAGGAGGGTGGAGAGGAGGTACTCCGGCGAGGTGAGGTGGCGGCGGCGAGGTTCTCCGGCGAGATTCCGGCAAACTCTCCGGCGAGGTGGTGGTGGCTGGAGGAAGAAGAAGGTGGGGGCTAGGGTTTCCTTGAATTGGGGCAAAAATTGGGGGAGTGGACAAATATATAGGCACAAGGAGCTAGGGTTGTTCAAATGGAGTGTGGTTTTCGGCCACGCGATTAGAATTGGATGGTCTAGATGATAGGAGGGGTTTGGAGTGGTTTGGTGGGCTGTTGGAGGGATGTCTTGGGCCTCAAAGTGGAGGCACTTTGAGCCCACGGAAATAATTGTTGGGGTAGCAAACGAGCTCCAAACGCGACGAGATTTGACAGGCGGGTTACACACATCAAAACAACAACACACGACAAGTCTCGCGCCAAACCGGTAACGTTACACGGCCAAACACCAAAGTAGGCCTCGGGGATGCCACGGACACGTGAGGGAGCTCCGGAACACGAAACGGACAACGGGAAGGAACGCGTGGAACCGGATGCAACCGACAACACAAATGCAATGCGATGCACATGACTACATGATATGAATGAATGCCACACACGCACACAACAAAACGACGAAAACCCGAAAGACGAAGAACCCGGAAATGGAAATAGATGAAGCCAGAGATATATTATATGCCCAAAAGGGAAAGTATTACATCCGGGGCATTACAAACTCTCCTCTACTACAAAAAGATCTCGTCCCGAGATCTTGGACTGGAAAAAGGAAGGGTACTCGGAACGAAGATGATCTTCTCGTTCCCACGTAGCTTCTCGGTCGGTATGGTGTGACCACTTGACTTTCAAGAATTTGATGGACTTGTTGCGGGTCTTGCGCTCAGTTTCTTCGAGAATAGCAACGGGATGCTCTCGGTAGGACAAATCTTGTTGAAGATCAATCTCTTCAAACAGAATCATGCGTTCAGGTGCCTTGAAGCATTTGCGGAGTTGAGACACATGAAACACATCATGAACATTGGCGAAGTTGGGAGGGAGCTCAAGTTGATAGGCTAGGTCGCCTCTTTTGCCAAGGAACTTGAAAGGCCCGACGTATCTAGGAGCAAGCTTTCCTTTGATACTGAATCTTTGGGTTCCTTTCATAGGAGAAACACAGAGATAGACATGATCACCAATGTTGAAGGCCAAATCACGATGCTTGCCGTCATAGTAGCTCTTCTGACGCGACTGAGCGGCCTTGAGATTCTCACGTATGACTTTGCACATTTCTTCGGCTTCTGAGATCAAGTCATTGCCAAGAAGTTGACGTTCTCCTGTCTCAAACCAGTTGAGAGGGGTACGACACTTTCTGCCATAGAGGATTTCAAACGGGGCTTTGCCTGCACTTGCTTGGAAGCTGTTGTTGTAAGAGAACTCGGCAAATGGAAGGTAATCTTCCCATTTCATGCCAAAAGATATGACACAGGCTCTGAGCATGTATTCTAGAATCTGATTCACTCTCTCGACTTGACCACTTGTCTGAGGGTGAAAAGCAGTGCTGAACCTGATCTTAGTGCCCATGGCAGACTGAAAGGAGTCCCAAAACTTTGAAGTGAACAAACTTCCACGGTCTGAGGAGATGACTTGAGGGATGCCATGTAAGGACACAAATCTGGAAGTGTACAATTCTGCAAGTTGAGCTGCATTGATGGATTCTTTGACTGGAAGGAAGTGAGCGACTTTGGTAAGCTTGTCAATCACCACGAAGATATAATCATTCCCTCTCTTGGACTTAGGAAAGCCAGTGACGAAATCCATTTCAGTGTGGTCGAATTTCCACTCGGGAATAGGAAGAGGTTGGAGAAGACCGGCTGGACGTTGATGCTCTGCCTTCACTCTTCTGCAGACATCACATTCATTCACGAATTGGGCAATCTCCCTTTTCATGCATGTCCACCAGTAAGATTGGTTGAGGTCTTGGTACATGTTGGAACTACCAGGATGAATGGAAAGGAGAGAATCATGTGCTTCTTCCATTATGAGCTTCTTGAGATCACCTTTGGGAACGACGAGTCTGTCCTCAAAGAACAAGGTATCTCTCTCATCAACACGATAGCACTTGTATTTAGGAGTGCCCTTTGCAATACCATGTTTCACCTTCTGCACCATGGCATCACTGAGTTGGGCCTCACGGACCCGATCTTCCAAGGTAGGAGCAACTTGAAGATTTGCAAGAAAACCCTGCGGAACAACTTGGAGGTTGAGCTTCCTGAATGCTTCACAAAGCTCAGGCTGGAACGGCTTGATAAGAAGGCTGTTGCAATATGCCTTTCTGCTCAAAGCATCTGCAATCACATTCGCCTTGCCAGGAGTGTATTCAATGCTGGGATCATACTCTTGGATCATTTCAACCCAACGAGTCTGGCGGAGGTTCAGATTCGGCTGTGTGAAGATGTACTTCAAGCTCTTGTGATCGGTGAAGATGTCGACTTTTCTGCCCAACAACAGATGTGTCCACGTAATCAAAGCATGTACCACAGCTGCTAGTTCGAGATCATGTGTGGGATAGTTCTTCTCACTTGGCTTCAGCTGACGAGAAGTGTAAGCCACAATTCTCTTGTCTTGCATAAGCACACCACCAAGACCTTGAAGAGAAGCATCACAGAATACTTCGCAGGGATTGGATTCATCTGGAGGAGTAAGAACTGGAGCAGAGACGAGCTTTTCTTTGAGAGTTTTGAATGCCACTTCACACTCTGGAGACCAATAGTACTTGACATTCTTCTGCAGCAAGTTGGAAAGAGGCTTCGCAATCTTGGAGAAGTTCTCAACGAACCTTCTGCAATAACTGGCAAGACCAAGAAAGCTTAGGAGTTGCTTGACGTTCTGAGGAGCTTCCCAGTTGACAATTGCTTCAACTTTCTCGGGGTTTACCGCAATACCGTCAGCGGAGATGATATGGCCCAGGTACAAAACCTTATCGAGCCAAAACTCGCACTTGGAGAACTTTGCATAGAACTTGTGCTCACGGAGTCGGTCAAGAACCAGACGTAAGTGCTTTTCGTGATCTTCTTCATTCTTGGAAAATACCAGAATATCATCCAGATACACAAGCACAAACTCGCCGATGTAGGGGTTGAAGATGTAGTGCATCATTCTCGAGAAGGTAGGAGGAGCATTGGCGAGACCAAAGGACATGACCGTATACTCATATGAGCCGTAGCTCGTTCTGAAGGCAGTCTTGGGGATGTCTTCCTCGCGAATGCGAATTTGGTGATAGCCCATTCGGAGATCGAGCTTAGAGAACACTTTAGCTCCTTTGAGCTGCTCGAACAGTTCATTGATGTTGGGGAGCGGATACTTGTTCTTTATAGTCTTCTTGTTCAATGGTCGGTAATCAACGCAGAGGCGCTCCGTGCCATCCTTCTTCTTGACAAATAAGACACCACAGCCCCAAGGAGACGTACTAGGCGTGATGAGACCCATACGCTCCTGTTCATCAAGCTGCTTCTTCAATTCCTTCAATTCTTTAGGAGAGAGCTTGTACGGACGCCGGCATGCTGGCTCAGTACCCGGCTCGAGTTCAATGACGAATTCCACCTTACGGTGTGGAGGCATGCCTGGAAGTTCTTCAGGAAAGACGTCTTGGTATTCGTTAACCACCGGAATTTGAGAGATGGCATTAATCTCGCCCTTATCATTGAGAGAGAAAAGCCTGATAGTGTTATCCATGGAGGCGAAGATAATCACATCTTCATCAGGATGAGTAATCTTGACTTCCTTCTGTGCACAATCAATGTGAGCATCATGCTGAGAAAGCCAGTCCATCCCGAGGATGTGGGGACCCCGACTCGTAAGTCGTGATCACCGAATGCACGTGTACAGTGATCCCAGAGATCAATGCTCACTGAACACACAGAAGCTGAATAACAAGAGTCTTACATCCTTACATACCGTGTTACACAAATAGGACCATAATGGTCAAGTCTTGAGTATAACATCACAGCGGAAAGTCTTCAAAGACAACTGGGACCCATGCCATCTGCCTTAACCCTACAGGCATTCTGACTGAGAAGCGTCCTAGCTCGCATGCTCGTCACCGAGAAATCTTCATCATAACCTGTTCTCTCCTGCCTGGCCAATAAAATAACCAGTGGCAAGCCAATGAGTACATTGAATGTACTCGCAAGCAACCCAAGTGTGATAGCAGAATAATTTATGCAAGGCTCTACTGCTAAATTGGTAGTTTTGCGGAAAGCTGGTTTTTCGTATGCAAGTTATGATCAACATGTAACAAGGGCAATGCATGTGTCTGTAACAAGTATCAGGAGGTCACAGACATCAATATCGAGAAAGAGTTGTAATCAACACATGCACAAGCTCATTGTGACTTCCTCACAATCACATCATCAATATCTCTGAATCGTGTTGTTTCCCAGAAACTTAAGGACATAGTCTAAGTAGCACCACCCAACTGTCCTTGACCGCGGACACGGCTATTCGAATAGTTTGACACTCTGCAGAGGTTGCACACTTTACCCACAAGATCCGGGGAACTTCCGTGTCATCCACGACCCGCGATACCTCAAGTATCCGGGGTAAGCACCCGATCACTACCTTTCCCTAGACGACACTAACATAGAGTCCACTCGATTGGTAGCAGCCCCGTGCCAAACATTTCACATCTCAAGGTTTGTGGAGATTCGCTCCGTATTCATCACATATCACAAGCACGGGGTACCAACGGTGTGTCCGGTGCCCTGTGAAAACAGTCATGGCCGCCTATCCAGCACGACCCCGTCCCGAGAGTGACCTCATGTCACCCCCGTCACTAGTAATGCGGGCACCATGCTAGTATCGACCTAGGTAATCAATAATGCCCTTTCCCATGTAAGGGTAGAGTGGTTGCGCATGTTTGGTTGGGACAGTAGTCACACATAAATCTAATCCATCTCTGTAAACAACACTTTCGCCAAGCCTCGGCACACTACTTCTTCACCAAGTAGTGCCCTAGCTCCTCATCAACTCCCAGGGGCATTAGTGGCACCCACTGGGTCATTTGCAAGTATGTCAGACCACACTTGTTTCACTCAATGCATAATCCCGACCCACTTGCGTAGCCAACTACTATAGCATACATCTATCTACTCCCACCCACATAACCCTCATAGGAAGGTAGGGTCATGTTTGATGCAAGTTTCAACAGTAAAGTAACAGGGGTAGCAACCAAAGTGGTTTCCACCTCATCATGATTCCGATGCATTGAATATAAAGGTGCTATGAGACATGCATAAAAAGGTTTCTCGAACATGGTCAAAGGGCTGCTTGCCTTATTCTTCTGAGTCTTCAAATCTTCTGGTCCATCTCCGAATACTCCGTTTATTACGTCAACTAACGATGGAAACAATCATAATAAGCAACACAATCAAAAGCAAAATTAAAAGTGCTCTAAAAATAGGAGTTGGACTTTTCTAGGATACCTCTGGTCATATTAGAAATGACCAAGGTGGTTTCATAGGTGTTGGATCAATAGGATGAGTTGGAACATTCCAATATGATGGAACCAAAGGGTTTATGGAGTTGGAAGAAGTATACAGAAATAATTCCTTGAATGATGAGCAAAGGTACCCATCATCAAGTCATGATTTTAGAAGCATCTAGGAGTTGGTTTCAATGGATTTGGAATTGAAATGAATTTCCTAGGATTTTCCAAAGCTGATAAATAGGAAGAAATGGCTCAATAATTGGTGGGGTACAGAAACTATTATTAAAAATGTTCCAAAACTAAGTTTGGACATGACAAACATCTAGGAATTTGAACCACTGCATTTGGATCAAAAATGAGCTCTCTGTGATTTTCTAAAGTTAATCACAGAAAGTGGAAAATGGGCATTTGATAAATGTTTGTATAGGAAAAGTTTCTGGAATAATGTGCATGTTGCACCATGTGATAGGGCATGATTTATGGAGTCATAGGAAATTTGAATCATGCAATTTGGAGTTCATATGAATATTCTAGGCATTTTTGAAGTTGGCAGATAAAATAAAAAGGAAAAGAACAGGGGTTCGACCTTATACAGCGCTCTGGGCGAGGCCCAGCTAACTAACGCCCACTGGGCTCAGCCCAGTGGCTCAGCGGCGGGATGGAGGCGGTGACGTCGAAGGCGGCTTTTGCCGATGCGCTTCCGCGCGGGGAAGGCGCACTGCGCCGTTGCCGTTTCCACTTATCGGGGGGGAGGGGGGGGCACCCGTCAGCTTCTCCCACCGGGCCTGTGGCGCTTACAGGCGGGGCCCGCCTGTCGGGTTCGTCGTTCTTCCCCCGCCCGACGCAGAGGAGGAGGCAGGGGCGACGCCGGCGCCGTTCCCCGGCGGCTCCGGTCGTCCCCGGTGGTGCCCGGCGCACTGGAGGCCCCAGCGGAGCAAGCCGCGCCCATCCCTGGCCTCCAAGCTGGTCGGGGGGAGCAGGAGCGCCGGCGGCCGAGGCATCAGCGGCGGCTTCGGGTCGAGACAGGGTGGCGCCAGAGGTGCTAGGGGGAAGGAAGAGAGGAGTGGGGGGTAGCTCCATGGCCCTGGGGTGCTCCTCCTGGCGGCTAACAGAGAAGGGGGAGGAGAGAACGGCCGTGGTGCCCGATGCCGAGCGGTGGCTGGCGGCGGCACTTCGGCCGTGGAGAGAGGAAGAGCACCGGAGAGGGAGAGGGGGAGTGTCTAGGAGGTGCACGGGGTAGGGGAGGATCCAGCAGAGGCAAGAGGTGCTCGGGGGGAGACCTTTTATAGCTGCGGCCGCGGTGCACCGTGGGCGCGGTCCAGGGCGCGCACGGCGAGCTCGTGGAGAGAGAGGAGGAGGGCCGGGGAGGATAGGGCCGACCGTCCTGCAGGTCGTGGACGTCGAGGGCATCTCGGGGGACACACTCCCTCTGCCCAAGGTTGTCGGAGGCAGCCGATTGGGGGCGGCTACAGTGCGGGAGCGCACTGTAGCGCGCTCCAGAGCACGTCTTTGGCCGGCATGGTTGTGTCTATGCTTTCCAGGCCGTGTCCTCTAGTGTCCAGCAATGTCTAGAGGGTAGAGGGAGTAGTAAAGAATTGCTCTGTGGTCTTGGATGCCCTGGGGAACCACTGAGATGAGGAGGGAGGTGAAGGAGGAGAAGAAGGTGGCTGTCCACAAGGGTAAAAATGGGGTTTTTACCCTCCAATAATTGAGATAAGGCAGAGGAGAGTTACTGGAGGTGGAATAGGACTAGGGGAAGCTGTGGTAAGAACTTGAGGCCATGGAGAAAAGTAAAAGAGGTTCAACCACTAGTTTTGGTAAATGAACAAAAGGTGTTTGATCAGTGTTTGGTCAAGCAAATGACATCCACTTGACATGGGACTTAACAGGATCAAATGTCACATATAATTAGGCCCCTACACCAAATTTGAGCTCATTTGGGCAAAGTGGCCAATGTAACTTTGGTGAACCCTAGAAATGAACAGAAATGGTTTCACCTTGTTTGAGTCAAGCAATTCATCTCCCCTTGATGCACCACTTGGTGTAGCATCATCATTTGGGGTTATGAACATGCCCACAAAGTTTGAGGCTCCAGATCAAAAGTTGACAATGTAAAGTTGTTCAAATTTAAGTTTGAACAGAAGTGGTTTTGGGGTGATCTGATCAAGTTGCTCTTTTCCAAATCTTGTGCCATTTGGTCTAGATGCCTTATTAGGCCATTATAGCATGTGCACCAAGTTTGAGAGCATTTGGACAAGTTTGGCAATGTAGAGTTGCTCAAACTTCAAATATGGACAAAATGGTTTTGAAGGGGTTTGAGGATGTTTCCTTGATCTCCAATGCATGAGGCTTTGCAAGATCATCAAATATGTCATATATGACATGATAGAATTTCCCTGGAATTTTTGGAGAATATTTCCTTTGTAAATATTTCAAAAGCTTGAAATATCCAGAAAGGGTTTTGGAAGGATTTGTCCAATATTTTGAACATGTCCATGTGTTGAAACTCTTATATATGGACAATATATGTCCTATGAGTCTCCCTGAATTTTGGCAAATATTTTTGAAATGATTAAATAATTTTTCCCTATTAAAGACCATTTCTGGCCTTAAGAAAAAGCTTTTAAATAAAATATGAAAATAACTTTTAAAATTATACTTTTGTGGTTTCTGGGAGTCCTATATCTAATAGGATTCAAATAAACTTTTTGAAAGATTTTTCACACCCTAAATAAGGTACTTGCAGTGCAAACCTCAATCCAGGGGTTTTTGGAAAACTAATTTTTGAAAATACCATTTGGCCAAAATATTTTTATAAGAAAATTCTATGCTGGTCTATACACATGGCATGATCATTGGGAAAAGGTTTTGGGTCAAGGAGATGAAGTATAAGAGTTGGAGGATTTATTTGATTTTTAGAGCACTAGCAAACAGCAGACAAAAGTCAAATCAAGCAAAGTCAAAAACACTCAAAAGTTTTTGCAAATCCACATTTTTAACATGAAAACAAGCTTAAGCAATGTGACATGAAAATCAGGGTGTGACAGAGGATGAGGTCAATGTCGGAATTACCAAGAACCACCGGTTTAGCCAAAAAGCGATAATCACCCATGCGAATAGAAACATCCGGAGCATAGACACTAGAAGTCATAATTCTGCCCGGAGAAACAACTTGCAACTTCTGAGGCAAATTTGAAGTGACAACATCGTGCTTGGATGCAAATGGACAAGACATGAAAGAACATGAAGCGCCCGAATCAAACAACACTTTAGCTGGAAAAGAGTTAACTGAGAGGTTACCCAAAATGACATCAGAAGAATTCTCTGCTTGTGCTGCATTCATCAGATTCACCCTTGCTGCCTTTGGATCATGCTTGACAATAGCGGTACCGACAGGAGGAGGAGGCGGAAGGTGCCTTGGGTTGTTGCACTTGTTGGAATAGTGACCCTTCTGGCCACACTTGTAGCAAGTCACCTCAGAAAGTGGACGAGTAGGAGGAGCACTTAGTCTTGGAGCCTGGAACTGCTGTTTGGACTGCTTGTTGGAGTTGGGTGGGTGGGAGAAACCACGACCACTAGAGTTCTTGTTGTTGTTGGAGTTGTTGTAAGGAGCTCGAATCACTGGAGGAGGAGGAAGCCAAAATTTCTGTTGTTTCGCAGCCACTTGTGAAGATGAGGAGGAGTGAACGGCATCTCGAATCCTCTTTTTAGAAGCCTCCACCTTAAGCTGAGCTGCCTCTTGTTTCAAAGCCATGTTATAGAATTTGTCGAACTCATCGGGCTCGAACAAGGTGAGAGCAAGTTGAAGTTCATCTTTGAGACCTCCGCGGAACTGATAGATCTTGCTCTTGGCATCTGGTATGTCTTGCTTAGCATAGCGGGCGAGGTTTTGGAACTTGACATTATATTGGTAGACAGACATAGAGCCCTGCTTCAGGTTGCGGAATTGCTCACGCATACCCTCGATGACACTTGTTGGAATGTGGTGAGAGCGAAAGTCCTTGCAGAAATCCTCCCAAGAGATCACACGACCTGGCCTGGAGTCTTTGTACTGCTGCCACCAGTCAGCTGCTTGGTCTTTGAGTTGGAAGGCTGCAAACTTCACATAATCCTCTTCTCTTACGTTACTGCACTCAAAATGCTTCTTGATATCGGTGATCCAATCTTCAGCATCAAGAGGGTCGACACAGTAACTGAAAGCTTTTGAATTATTGGCCAAGAACTGGTTGAGAGTAGAATGGTGCTGTTGGTTGAAGAAGTTGCCTTGATTCCCTGGAACACCCTGATTAGCTCGATTAGCTTGCATCTGCTGCATCATCTGCATCAACATCTGAGTGTTCTAATTTGTAGTCTGCATAATCGCTCTCCAAGCCTCAGACGGAGGAGGAGGGGAAGGAGGACGATCTGGGACCTCTTCACCCTCTGGGTTAGCGTTGGGAATTCGTTTCGGAGCCATTCTGAAAGAGATGACCACGAATCAGCAATTGATTGAAAGAATGTATAAGCTGAATCAACGGATTGAAATGCAACATAGTCTTCACAATAATCATTCGAACAAGAGGAACGAATGAAATTCTCAGTTAAATGATAACATCAATCTTCACGAGAAGCCACATAGGGGACAAAAGGTAAATAAGAAAACAACAAGGTACGGATGGAAACAAACACAAGATAGGAGCTTCGTTCTAACATCTTTGGGCTGAAAGCTTATGAACGCGTTACGAAAGGGTTTTGCAATCCCTGGATCAGCATAGCCAAGGACCCTTTAAGATGCAATTCCCGATCGGAACATCGGTCATAAAACCACTTCACTCAATGTAGAACCCCGAACTCGCTAACCCGCATTCGTTGGAAGAATGCCTACGATCTACTGGATAACCCACCTATGAATTTCCGAAAGATTCCAGTTATGCAATCAGGTGTTGGGGATACAGGGGAAGCACCGCGCAATCAACTCTAAACCTACATCCAGCTGTATCCATCCTTCAACACATAACCAGTCTTTCTCGGAAACCGTCTACCTCGGACCTTCGAAAAGCATCCACTATACCAAGCTATGGCAATACTCCCGAACTACCTCCCCAGTACTGGGTGATGTCGGGGTTATCTTGCCACTAACCGTATAGGAGAGATTTTCGATGACGGCCGTCTTAAGTATTTAGTACTGCCGCGATATGCTTGTGACGACAATACCCCGAAGCTCAACTCCCCGGGACACTGCCACAACCCCTAATGTCAGGAGGCATCGAGAACAATATTCTCATCACAAGAACATCGAAACAATCCCACAATACTCGCGAGATTCCTAAAAAAAAATTGGTGCAATTTTTGAAAGTAGAAGAGGCAAGAGTAGACGTCAGGAGTACTCACCAGAGAGAAAGGGGATGAGAAGCACACGAAATCCTACTCTCCGATATAATATAGGACTCAAAATATTTTCAGTGTGTGCCTAGACTCGACCGTCAACGATTCGATCAATCAGCGGGGGCTCCTAGGTCGGAGAAGGCTCTGATTACCAACTTGTAATGCCCAGGATGGGACTATATCTCCTACGTGTCGAGGCACGACTTAGAGACATAACCCCATGCTGGAATGATCGCAAGTTTGGTATCTTTGCACAACTCATGTAAAAGATGGGGATGGAAAACATAAAATAGTTGGCTTACACTCGCCACGTCACACAAATACATTACATGCTTCAATCATCATACAAAAGAACATCACAGCCCATCTAAGGGTAAACTCCAAATGAGAAGATACCAAACATAAATTAAATCCACAGGTCGGATCGAATCCTAGTAGAAGAACCACTACTGATCATCAGGATAACGAACATAGTAACGGCTACGCTCCTCGTCGTACTCCCGGTCTAGCTCGGTGCCATCACCTGGATAGCTCACCATCGGACCTGCATCTGGTGTGGTGAAGTAACTGTGAGCCACAGAGGACTCAGCAATCCCGTTCCCGTGTAACATGACTATCTAAGCCTTGGGTGTGGAACAAGGCTGAAGAAAGAATAAGAAAGTGGTTGCAGCAGCACTAGCCTAGCTTACGTGAAAGAGAGCGAGAAGAGAAGGCGCCTCGGTCGAGATATGATCACTAAGTGATCCTAAACTAATCAAGTCAAACATAACCCCACCGTGTTCATCTCCCGAAACCCCTTTCGGAAAATGACAGTCACGGTACACACGCTGGTAGTGTATTGGTTCAATGTGTCAAGTTTTCTACAACCGGATATTAACAAGCTCCCATCTGCCACATAACCGCGGGCACGGCTTTCGAAAGTTCATAACCCTGCAGGGGTGTTCCAACTTGGCCCATGACAAGCCCACGATCCGCGGAGTCGCAACTCCAAGGTGGGAAGACCCGAGTATTCTCGGAATCCCGTGCTCAAGATACTCCAAACTAAGGTAAGACTAATCCAGCAAATCCTCCCGGCGTGCCGACACCCTGACAATAGCCGCACGTATCTAGTCTCATGCCACGACCGGATGGGCGATTCTACAGGTTTATATCAATCCTCGAGTTTCCTCGTGGTGACCCCGCAGACTCCCCGTTTCAGACCAACACTCATGAGGAGCACTGGCCCGGGGTTGTTGATTAAGAACTCGGGTTTGCAAGACCCTATGCAAGTTTATTAGTTATTAGGCGAATAGTACCAATGTTGGGACTTGCTGGAAAAGACTTAGCACTTAGCGGTTTATCGAGGGGGCCCCATAAACCCCAACCATGTGAGGAACGCATAATCAAGGAACATAACACCGGTTTATACGGTTCCTAGCGGCATGAGTGGAACAAATCACCAAGCAAAAGGCTTAGCCTTCCACCCATTACCAATATATAGATGATTTCATTTAAAGCATTATTATAGTGTGATATAACCCAACAAACTTCAACATGAAGCAAGCATCTTCAAACTTCACCTGCAACTAGCAATGCTATAAGAGGGGCTGAGCGAAGCCTACGTATAACCAATCAATGGTTTGCATAGGTAGGGTGGTTAGACATGATCATGGTTACAAGTAGGAGGCTGACATGAAAGACATGGGCATCGAGGCAAAACTATAGATCGAGACTTCTAGCAATAGGCAAAAATAGTAATGGTATCCGGGTTCGGTCATCTTGCCTGAAGAGTTGTCGTTCGGATCGTAAGAGGGGTCCTCGTTCTCAAGCTCGGTAGTAACCTCGTGCTCGTACTCGTACTCGGTCTCAGCTTCCGGCTCTAAACAATACAACCACACAAGGCACGAATCAACAAGATGCAATGCGCACACAAAAATGATGGATGCACTATGGGAGCACACGGAGCATGGAAAATTGCACTCAAGCAAAATACATCAAAACAAGATAACAATAGGATATTATAAATCTACACGAAAAATCAATCAAGTTTCATATAAGACTTGCTGCAATCGGAGCTACGGGCTAAAAGTTACACACAAAACAATAAACATGCGAAAGCTGAAAATTACAGCAACATAGCAACTTCGGAGCACTAGATAAATAAGCTACAGCACTCAAACATCATGGAAAAGAGCATGAACACACACTAGACATATCCTACAGCAAATAAGTCCATTGGTGCACCCCCAAAGGAGCCACGGATCAATAGCAACAAGCTTGGACATATTGAACTTGACAACAAAATCCTGACAACAGTAATTTATTGCAACTTTGGAGCAAAAGTTAAATATGCTACAGCCACTCAAATAAGCATGTGAGAGCATGAATGGATAGCCAACAATATATACTACAAGGAATCATCAAGAGTCACCCCAAAACTATCATGGTTTGTCCTAGAACAACAAGCAAACATGGCATCTGGAAATTACAGATTCCAGACTTAGTGAAATTACAGTTTCATCATGGCATCTTTGAGAGCAAATTTAAGTCACCTCAAAACTAAACATGGCAAGTGGTAAGCACCACATCAAAGTACACATGATGGTGATTCCAAAACACCTAAGCATGCATCATGGAGATAAACACAACGATAGCAATGAGCTCTTCAAGTTGGCATTTCATAACAAGTCTAACAACATCACAGCCACATGGCATTTTGCAACGGAGATAAATATGGCAAGATTAAATCTATCATGCAAGTCTAAGCATTCATCATGTAGAGCATGACAAGACGAACACGTGGACATGTCATTTGCATCATTCGGATAAACGAGCACCAAGTTATCACTATGCAAAGGTGGCATGAAAAATAACTACAAACAACAGTTTTTATCATGATGCACTCTTGCAACAGAATTTTAAGCACCTAGATGAACTCAAACATGTATGGTACAATGGAATGCAATGTAGTACATGTTCCCACGAACGTCTGGACACCTCATTTGCGCAAAACGGACCATCACACAAAAAGTTATCGTAGATTGAAAATTGCATCAGACAACAATAACACAGGGACTTAGAAAATTTAGAAGTCAACCTCTCAGATCTGAAGAAGACGAAGCGGATCGGGCCTACGCGGATCGGGCGCGGGGCACTGGCGGATCTGGCCCGCGAAGGAGGCCCGACTGGTCCGGCTGGAGGCAGGGCCCCTCGCGCCTGGCGATCGGCGGCTGGGCCGGGAGGCGGCTGGCGGCCTGGAAGGAGCGGCTCGGCCCAGCCTAGGCGAGGCGGCGGCGCGAGGCTGCGGCCCGGCTGGCGGGGCCCATGCGGAGAGGCGGTGCGGCCTGGCGGATCGGCGCCTGGCGACTGGATGGGCCGGCCCACCTGGCGACCGAGCTGGCGACCGCGGGGCGGCAGGGAGATCCGTCCTCGAGCGACGAATCGAAGGAGGGAGGCGGCGGCTGGCAATGCGGGACGGGAGTGGGCCGGCTGGAACGGGCCGCTGGGCCGGGAGATCGGCGGATCGGGGTGTTGACCTCGATCGATCTGGATCGGATCGGGTCGCAGCTCGCCCGATCGAGGGAAGCGGCGGCGCCGCTCCTCGAGGCTTCGAGCGGAAGGGCTGAGCGAGGGGAGGGCCGGCGTCGGGAACTGCGGGGAGAGGCGGATCGGCGCGAAGAGGAGTTCCGGCGGCTTGAGGAGGTGGTGAGGTGAGAGGAGGGTGGAGAGGAGGTACTCCGGCGAGGTGAGGTGGCGGCGGCGAGGTTCTCCGACGAGATTCCGGCGAACTCTCCGGCGAGGTGGTGGTGGCTGGAGGAAGAAGGTGGGGGCTAGGGTTTTCTTGAATTGGGGCCAAAATTGGGGGAGTGGACAAATATATAGGCACAAGGAGCTAGGGTTGTCCAAATGGAGTGTGGTTTTCGGCCACGCGATTAGAATTGGATGGTCTAGATGATAGGAGGGGTTTGGAGTGGTTTGGTGGGCTGTTGGAGGGATGTCTTGGGCCTCAAAGTGGAGGCACTTTGAGCCCACGGAAATAACTGTTGGGGTAGCAAACGAGCTCCAAACGCGACGAGATTTGACAGGCGGGTTACACACATCAAAACAACAACACACGACAAGTCTCGCGCCAAACCGGTAACGTTACACGACCAAACACCAAAGTAGGCCTCGGGGATGCCACGGACACGTGAGGGAGCTCCGGAACGCGAAACGGACAACGGGAAGGAACGCGTGGAACCGGATTCAACTGACAACACAAATGCAATGCGATGCACATGACTACATGATATGAATGAATGCCACACACGCACACAACAAAACGACAAAAACCCGAAAGACGAAGAACCCGGAAATGGAAATAGATGAAGCCAGAGATATATTATATGCCCAAAAGGGAAAGTATTACATCCGGGGCATTACACTCGACCCCTGAAGGTCAAAGGTCCCTTAGGACAACAACGGTCTGACATTCATTCCATGACAATGAATGCCTTTACCACTCTTTATTGCAGGCGTTATCAGTAACACCCTGCCTTTATGTACATTGAACCCTTTGTAACATGGGGATGGCTGGGGTCTTGGCAAACTCTATATAAGCCACCCCCTCCTCCAGTACAAGGGTCCGCACCCCCTGTAACTCAAACACCCATATACATTCTAGTCGACCGCCTCTGGGCACCGAGACGTAGGGATTTTACTTCCTCCGAGAAGGGCATGAACTCGTAAACATCCTGTGTACAATCTCACCATAGTTAGGACCTTGCCTCCTCTTACGTACCCCCTACTCGTACTGTCAGACTTAGAACCACGACAGTTGGCGCCCACCATGGGGCAGGTGTCTTAGCGAATTCTAGTGAGGTTGCAAACTTTTCTCCGACCTCCGTCATCATGGTTTCCGGCGGTGTTCTGGCGCTGGGCCACGAGATCTGACTCGGCGTGCTTGTCTTCATCGCCGACGACTCCGCTTGGCTCCAGGAGGCCCCCTCGACGTCGAGGCGTTGCCCGTCCGTGGGGTCATGCACTTCCGTGCCAGCGCCTGCGGCGTCCTTCTCCGGCAGCCATCGACTCAGTACCGGCCGGCTTCTTTATCGTCCATTGTCCCCGCTGGACACCGCCACAAGCGATCTGTTCGCTCGCGGCTCTAGCGGTGGGTGAAACACACGGTGGCCCGCCAGACGGCCACCCCTCAAGTTGCGGCCATCGAGCCCGACGAATACCTCTACGGGCCGGTCGATCCGTCGATTGAGCCCACAGATTCGCTTTCCGAGTGCGGGAGCAGCGATCCCGCAGCCGAAGTTCTCATGGTCGACTCACATCGTAGTCTGCCAGGATACCCTCACGGCAGAGACGGCGGCAGCGGCAACGGTCAGTCATTCGACCACGACGGGTACATTCCCCAACCCCTCACTGCCGAGCAGAGGGACGAGCTCTGCCGCTGCAATGAAGACGCACTTTTCACCCCTATCGTGGGGGACTCCCTAGAGGCTCGGGCCCTGGAAGCCATGCGCCTAGCCACCGTGGCCGAGCGTGCGCGACTGGAGAATATCCATCGCTCACTTGACGAACGGGCCCGCCGACTGATTCCCGAATCCAGTCGACGGCCGCGGCAGTCGTTCCCGCGTGAGACTCAGGTTTTCCGGACACCCGTCCAGAACCTTGAAGCCGCGGCTCGCATCGTGGATTCTATCTAGCCGTCTCTGTCGGAGGCTGGGAGAGGCTTGCAGCAGATCTGGGCGCTGCTCCGGACGGCATGAGAGCAGAACACGACTGTCTCTCAGTCGCGCAATTGGATTCATAGCAGATCAGTTACAGCATACATTGTTTGGTCAGCTCACAGCCCCAGATCGCCCCCGAGGTGTGAAGACCGTGGGCCCCGTTGGGACTGGCATCTGGGTCGGAATGATGAGCAGTATGATCGTCGACCCGGTCACAATGACCGCCGTCGAGTGCCTACGCCTCCTTCGGGAAGCGGATCGTACTCGCCCAGGCGACACGAAGGCAGGCGCTTACGCGACGACGAGCGGAGGATTCCCCCAGATCCCAGAAGGCCTGGCTTTGATGCAAGATCTATTCTTGTGCAGGGGCTGGTCGACAGAACAGAGCGTACAGAGAAGAGCAAGGCAGAGATCGTCCGAGTGGAAGCCGAGCGTCTGTCTCTGGGCCCGAATGCTTTAGTAGTGCCATTAGGGCCGCTGAGATCCCCCAAACTTCAGGTTTGCGGCGGGAGTAATAAGTTCACCGGCGAGTCAAAGCCAGACACCTGGCTCGAAGATTACTGAGTGGCTGCGCAGATCAGGGGCGACAACGATGACGTGGCCATGAAGCACCTTCCCCCGATGTTAGGCGGCTCGGCCCGGGCGTGGTTAAATTAGTTGGCCCCTGGGAGCATTTAAAGCTGGGAAGAGCTGGCCCGAGTGTTTATCAGGACCTTTGAAGGCACCTGCAAACGGCCCGCAGGGCTTGCGGAGTTGCAACATTGCGTGCAGAAACCGAATGAAACCCTGAGAGATTACATCCAAAGGTGGACCACCTTGCATCACACTGTGGAGAACTTATCCGAGCACCAAGCAGCCCGCGCCTTCAAGGAGGGCGTGCGGTATAGAGAGCTTAACCTGAAGTTTGGTCGAATGGGAGATATGTCCCTGTCCCGGATGATGGAAATAGCCAGTCGGTATGCCAATGGCGAAGAGGCCGATTGGCTCCGCAGTGGCAAGAAACCAGTCGGTCAAGATGACCAGAACTCCAATCGAAAACCTAAGCGCAAGGCCGAGCCGGCAGCTCAAGGCGAAGCCGCAGTTGTTAACCAAGGAAAGGGCAAAGGAAAGCCTAAGGGACCTTGGGTCCCCAAGAAAGTGAAAGATCAAGCGGGAAATGACGTGCTCGACCTGCCGTGTCCTATCCACACAAAGAAAGATGAAGAGGGGAACTTGGTTTATCCCAAGCACACCACTCGACAGTGCCGGCTCCTGATCTAGAGCTTCCAGAAAGATCAGTCGACTGAGAAGGAAAAGGATCAGAGGAGACCGAGGACAAAGAAGGGGATGGAGGTTACCCCCAGATCAACTCCACCTTGATGATTTTTGCTGACGTTGAAAGCAAGAGTCGACTGAAAGTTATCAACAGAGAAGTCAACATGGTTGCCCCGGCAACAACGACGTATCTGAAATGATCCAAGACTCCCATCATATTCGACCAGTCCGATCACCCTGCACACATCGCTACCCCTGGGCAGCAGGCGCTGGTGGTCGACCCAGTTGTCGAGGGGATGATACGTCCAAAACCTATCTATAATTTCTGCTTGCTCCATGCCACTTTTGGGTGATATTGCTATGATATTCATACACTTCCATACACTTTTGATCATATTTGGACTAACTTACTAATCTAGTGCACCCCAGTTCCAGTTTCTGTTTTCGGCTGTTTTTGTATTTCAGGTTTTCACGTTTCGAGAACTGCCCAGAAAAATCCAGAAAAATTATATAAAAAATCAGCGATCCGGAAACAACCCTGCGTCCGAAGGGCAGCCTGGGAGGGGCCACCAGGGCTCCAGGCGCCCTGGCGGCGCGCCCCCCCTGGGCCGCGCCGGGGGGCGCCTGGGCCCCTCGAAGCCCGTCCGATGCCCCCCTTTGGCATATATTTAGAGGGACCTCCGAAACCCTCAAAACAGGAACTCTTTTCGCGATCCCATCTCTGTTCCGCCGCCGCCGCCGCTTCCAAGATCGGGAGCACCAGGAGAACTCTTCCCGGCACCCTGCCGGAGGGGAGGATCACCACCGGGAGCTTCTCCACCACCATGGACGCCTCCCGGATGACTCGTGAGTAGTCTCCCTTGGACCATGAGTCCATGACCAGTAGCTATGTGATGTTCTCCTCCCGTTCTTGTGCTTCACTAATTAGTCCTCGTGAGCTGCCCTACATGATCGAGGCACCTATGTAATCCTTATGCTGTTGCTATGTTGAGTTTGCTGGGATCCGATGGATTATGAGATTATGTTCAGATTGATCTTGAGTAATATATTTGATTCACCTCTTTTATATTTTAGTTCACAAGTAATTCTTGCATGTTCTCCGTTGTTACTTATTGCTTTGGCCGAGTAGTAGGTAGTGACTCCAAGAGGGAACGTTATGCTTGATTGTGGGTTCATGCCCCTCGATGACTAGCTTGAGTGACAGAAACATGAGTCTAGGGGATGTGCTGTTGCCACAAGGGGGAAAACAACGGTGCTTGTGCCCGCGGGTGCAAGGATTGTTTACTTTACGCAAAGTTCTTTTAATGCAGTTGTCTGTTGCATTGAGTTTACACTATGGGTGGGACTCGCAACCTAACACCAGCGAGATGTTCTGGATAGATATCTCAAGGTGGATGATTAGTAGTAGATATTGATGGATTTCGGTCTACTTACTTTGGCGTACCGCCCCATGCTTTGAACCTCAACCTTTCTTGCAATGTAGTCAGCATTGGTTTGCGTTCGTGGTCCTGTCAATTGCCCAGCTGTAATTTGTTACCTCACATAGCTGTTTTATCGTCTTTTGGGAGAGAGACATCACTAGTGAACATCATGAGACTCCGGTCCATATTACCATCATTGATCACATCCACTATTTACTTTCCGCTATTTACTTACTATTGCAAAAACTATCTATCACTACTATCATTGCTTTTAACCCTTTGTGAACTACAAGGCCGGAGGGATTGATAACCTCTCTGTACTCGTTGGGAGCAAAGTTATTTGTATCTGTGTGCAGGTCCACGTTGGTTGCTACTAATCTGGCGCCGTAGCAATTGACACCTACTTGTTGAACCTAGGAGTCTCTGGGGAATCGATCCTTGGCATCTTTGCTAGGGGAAAACACTTCTACTTACTGCATCTTACACCTTCCACTTGGGGTAACCAACGAGGGGTTCGAGGCCCATCAAGGAGTATTTTCTGGCGCCGTTGCCGGGGACTCCACTCTTCAGGATAGGGGAGTTGCATGCTATCTTTTACCTTTGCTTTTTAGTCTTGTTAGTTTACCTTTCATTTTTGCTTTAGTCCCTTTTATCGAAAATCACAAAAATAGTTATCTTGCTTGCTTGCTACTATGGGTTCCACCGAGAACACCAAGTTGTGTGACTTCACTAGTCACAACAACGATGACTTTATCAGCACACCTATCACTACACCTGCCACTTCAGCACCTTCATATGAAATTAAACCTGCTTTACTGAACTTAGTTATGAGAGAACAATTCTCCGGTGCTGGAGATGATGCTGCTTTACACTTGAACAACTTTGTTGAACTTTGTGATATGCAAAAGTACCAAGAAATAGATGGTAATATTGTTAAGCTTAAGCTTTTTCCTTTCTCCTTGAGAGGAGGAGCTAAAATTTGGTTTCAGTCTTTGCCTAGAAATAGCATAGATTCATGGGACAAGTGCAAAGATGATTTTATCGGAAAATACTATCCACCTGCTAAAATTATCCAACTTAGAAGTAACATAATGAATTTTAAACAATTGGATAATGAACATGTTGCCCAAGCTTGGGAACGTATGAAGTCTCTTATCAAGAACTGCCCTACTCACGGTTTGACCACTTGGATGGTTATCCAAACTTTTTATGCAGGTTTGAACTTTACCTCGTGGAACTTGTTAGATTCGGCCGCGGGAGGAACTTTTATGTCAACTACACTTGGTGCTGCCACAAAGCTTCTCGATGAGATGATGACCAACTATTCCCAATGGCACACTGAACGCGCTCCAACAGGTAGGAAGGTAAACTCTATCGAGGAGATTTCCTCCCTCAATGAAAAAGTTGACTTGATCATGTCTCTACTTTCGAAGCAATCTACTGTTGATCCTCGTGATGTTCCTTTAAATTCTTTGATTGCTCAAGAACAAGTAGATGTGAATTTTATCTCTAGAAACAATTTTAACAACAATGCTTATAGGAGTAACTTTGGTAACAATTCTAGACCGTTCCCCTCTAACTCTTATGGGAACAACAATGCTTATCCTAGTACCAAGAACTCCAATACTGAACTAGAGACCATGCTTAGAGATTTCATCACTACTCAAAAAGCCTTTAATAAGAATGTAGAAGAGAAACTACATAAACTAGATGATCTTTCTTTTAAGGTAGACCACTTAGCCAATGAGGTAAAATTGCTAAAAATTGAAACTTCTCCTCTCAAGGAGAGGGAAGCCATCCCTATTAATGCTACTCAAGTGCAAATTAATGAAAACATTAGTATGATGGCTAAGCTTAAATAAAGATGGGCTAGAGAAAGGGAGGAAGAGGAAAGAATTAAGAGCCTTCCTACCCACCACACTGTTGCTACTATCCAAGTTATTGAGGATGTTCACACTCTTAGCACCCAATGTACTCCTGGTCCCAATGGACCTATTAATGGTGATGCTATGACTATAGAAGCTACCAAACAAGTGAACCTTAAGGACACCACTACTACTTTACTTGATGCTCGTGACCTTGATTTTGATAATTGCACTCTTACCGAAGTTATTGATTTCCTTCACAAGATGTCTAGAGATCCCCGCACTAGCACGCTTAACCTTGCCTTCACAGCGCATATCACTAATGCTCTCATCAAAGCTAGGGAGGAGAAACTTAGAGTAGAAGCCTCCATACCTAGAAATCTAGAAGATGGTTGGGATCCTATGATAAAAATTTATTTGAATGACTTCTCTTGTTATGCATTATGTGATGTTGGTGTTAGTACCTCTGTTATGCCCAAAAGGATATATGATATGCTTAAAATGAAACCTTATGATTCTTGTTCTTTTGGTGTTCGTCTCGTTGATTCTTCCATAAAGAAACCTTTGGGGAGGATCGATGATGTTCTTATTGTTGTCAATGATAATTATGTGCCCGTTGATTTCACTATTATGGATATTGAATGTGATCCTTCATGTCCAATTATTTTGGGACGTGCCTTTTTGCGCACCGTTGGTGCTGTCATTGACATGAAAGAGGGTAATATAAAATTTCAGTTCCCCCTCAAGAAAGGGATGGAACACTTCCCTCGAAAGAAGATCAAGTTACCTTTTGAGTCCGTTGTACGGGCTAGCTATTCTTTTACTCTTGATAAAACTTGATCTATGCATTATGCCTAGCTTAAAAGCATAAAAGAAAGCGCTTTTGGGAGGCAGACCACATGAATAAATTTTTTGCTTTTGTTGTGTCTTGATGTTGTTTACTGCTGTAGCATCATCATTGTATCTTTGCTTTTCATATTTGTGCCAAGTATAGCCTCCGATTCCTAGAAAGTTCAAAAGTTGTGAGGTGCTGTCCAGGAAACAGATTCTGTCCTTGGATAGAAAATTCTTATAAAATCACCAGACCATCTTTTTGGTCTGAATTTTGTCGACAGCGTTCTCTATATAATTGTCTTTAGTGCGTCAGTTCTGAGTTTTTTGATTTGAGTTGCAGAAGTATCCCGAACAGGTCAATTACTGCCTGCTGTTCTGTTTTTCACAGATTCTGTCCTGTTTTGCCTTACCTTCACTTTGCAAATTAAGAACTTGTTTTTTCTTTGCAAAAACCTTTTGGCAATCTTGAGAAACAGTAGAACTTCAAGAATATCCTTATTTCCGGCAAGGTATAATTATTTTATTAAGGGTACTAACCTCGCTAATCAGATTATGATGAGTTGTGTATGAAGGGAGTTTTCAAGTGTGCGAGGGAAGATGATAAAAAGATTCAGGAGTGTCTAGCGCTCAAGCTTGGGGATGCCCCCGTGCACCCCCAAGAAATATTCAAGGAGACTCAAGCGTCTAAGCTTGGGGATGCCCCCGTGCATCCCCTTCTCCATCAACATTATCAGTTCGTCTTTCGTTTCGCTAAATTTTTATCACTTCATGTGCTATGTGCTATGCTTGGAGCGTCTTGCTTTTAGTTTTCTTTTTAGTTTTTCATAACGAGTCGGAACTCAGCATTCCTTTATGTGGGAGAGAAACACGCTCCAACTCTACCTAGAACATTACATAGAATTTTCATGTCTATCTATGCTGTGTGTGTTCTTTGTCTTTTAATAGCTACTATCATACTCTGCTCTTAGTATTCATGCTTATCTTTTCAAGAGCTTTTATTTAGTTGGTTGCTTGAACTCTCTTTAATTACCATGCTCACCTTATTAAGAGAGTTTGCTTCCTTTGCATTGGTTAATGTGTCTATGATAAAGATGCTACTTTCATGATGGTGCTTAGTAGTTCAGGTTTTCTTTTGGTTAATCTCAAATAGCTGGGGGGGTTCCCAATGTGTTATTGGAGTACCAACTTGGTTTGTTTGCCTATGATATGGTATGGTTTAGTAATATCTTCCTTCGAGAATTTATTTTGATTGACTTGGCGTATGCTCACGCATATTCAAGACTGTAAAGAAAGTCTGTCAAGCCTTGATGATCTTTTGTTTCTAAGTAGCGATATAACTACCATGCCTGATTCAATATTGCTTTGTCGCTCTGCATGATTATGACCGTCATTGCTCTCTTAGTTGGTCGCTCCCAGTCTTTTGCTAACCTCCACCTGTACTAAGCAAACTAACCATGCAATACATAGCTCATTGGAAAGTAGCCTAAAAACTATTGTGGTAAAGAATATGTTGCTTATGTATCTTATTTCTTATAAGTTGCGTGCTGAGCAGTAACCATGTTTCTGGGGACGCCATCAACTGTCACACTTTTGTTGAATATCATGTGAGTTGCTATGCATGTTCGTCTTGTCTGAAGTAAGGGTGATTTACCGTGGGTTGAATGAATATGCATATTGTTAGAGAAGAACATTGGGCCGCCAACCAAAGCCATGCATCATGGTGGAAGTTTTAGCTTGGACCTTAATCCTCAATCTCTCATGAGAATATGCCTATGCATTAAAGAGGAGTCCATAATCTATTTTCTATGTTGTCCCGGTATGGATGTCCTCAAGTTGAGATCTATCAAAAACGAGAAATCAAATGCGATCTATCTCCTTGGACCTTTGTACAGGTGGCATGAGGTACCCCTTTGTGACACTTGGTTAAAACATATGTAATGCAATGATAACCCATGGGGATCCGAGCTAATTAGGACAAGGAGCGAGCACTATTAGTATTCGATGCATGAGGCTTGCAACTTATAGGATGTTTTATGCATAACACATATGAAGTACTACTACCGTTGACACAATTGCTTCCATGTTTTCAAAATAAAAAGCTCTAGCACATAACCATTCTTTTACCTTTATATTGAAGCACCAACTACTGAGAGCATGATTGTCATTCTGAGTGTAATGTGCATTGTCCCAAAGTAGCATTGTCTTTTGCATGATTGTGATATCGTTTATTCTGAAATGATTGTATCTAGTCATCACTTAAACCTTGAAGGTGCCCCTGCATTTATGTTTTGCATCACTAAAGGGGGCAAGCTAGATATCACTTTATCATATTTGCACATCATGTTCATTGCAAATCTTTTTTATGTTTCAGTTTCATGTTGTAAAACTTTCAGTCATTTGTGATTTTCTCTTGAGGCAACTTAATTACTTTAGAATCATTGTCTCGGTAAGCTTTTGTCATATGACTATGAGAAAGTCCTATATGGTTAATAGCATGTCACCACAGAAATTATTCTTGTTATCATTTACCTACTCGAGGACGAGCAGGAATTAAGCTTGGGGATGTTGATACGTCCAAAACGTATCTATAATTTCTGCTTGCTCCATGCCACTTTTGGGTGATATTGCTATGATATTCATACACTTCCATACACTTTTGATCATATTTGGACTAACTTACTAATCCAGTGCACCCCAGTGCCAGTTTCTGTTTTCGGCTATTTTTGTATTTCAGGTTTTCACGTTTCGAGAACTGCCCAGAAAAATCCAGAAAAAATATATAAAAAATCAGCGATCCGGAAACAACACTGCGTCCGAAGGGCAGCCTGGGGGGGGGGGGGCACCAGGGCTCCAGGCGCCCTGGCGGCGCGCCCCCCCTGGGCCGCGCCGGGGGGGCGCCTGGGCCCCCTGAAGCCCGTCCGGTGCCCCCCTTTGGCATATATTTAGAGGGACCTCCGAAACCCTCAGAACAGGAACTCTTTTCGCGATCCCATCTCTGTTCCGCCGCCGCCGCCGCTTCCAAGATCGGGAGCACCAGGAGAACTCTTCCCGGCACCCTGCCGGAGGGGAGGATCACCACCGGGAGCTTCTCCACCACCATGGACGCCTCCCGGATGACTCGTGAGTAGTCTCCCTTGGACCATGAGTCCATGACCAGTAGCTATGTGATGTTCTCCTCCCGTTCTTGTGCTTCACTAATTAGTCCTTGTGAGCTGCCCTACATGATCGAGGCACCTATGTAATCCTTATGCTGTTGCTATGTTGAGTTTGCTGGGATCCGATGGATTATGAGATTATGTTCAGATTGATCTTGAGTAATATATTTGATTCACCTCTTTTATATTTTAGTTCATAAGTAATTCTTGCATGTTCTCCGTTGTTACTTATTGCTCTGGCCGAGTAGTAGGTAGTGACTCCAAGAGGGAACGTTATGCTTGATTGTGGGTTCATGCCCCTCGATGACTAGCTTGAGTGACAGAAACATGAGTCTAGGGGATGTGCTGTTGCCACAAGGGGGAAAACAACGGTTCTTGTGCCCGCGGGTGCAAGGATTGTTTACATTACGCAAAGTTCTTTTAATGCAGTTGTCTGTTGCATTGAGTTTACACTATGGGTGGGACTCGCAACCTAATACCAGCGAGATGTTCTGGATAGATATCTCAAGGTGGATGATTAGTAGTAGATATTGATGGATTTCGGTCTACTTACTTTGGCATACCGCCCATGCTTTGAACCTCAACCTTTCTTGCAATGTAGTCAGCATTGGTTTGCGTTCGTGGTCCTGTCAATTGCCCAGCTGTAATTTGTTACCTCACATAGCTGTTTTATCGTCTTTTGGGAGAGAGACATCACTAGTGAACATCATGAGACTCCGGTCCATATTACCATCATTGATCACATCCACTATTTACTTTCTGCTATTTACTTACTATTGCAAAAACTATCTATCAATACTATCATTGCTTTTAACCCTTTGTGAACTACAAGGCCGGAGGGATTGACAACCTCTCTGTACTCGTTGGGAGCAAAGTTATTTGTATATGTGTGCATGTCCACGTTGGTTGCTACTAATCTGGCGCCGTAGCAATTGACACCTACTTGTTGAACCTAGGAGTCTCTGGGGAATCGATCCTTGGCATCTTTGCTAGGGGAAAACACTTCTACTTACTGCATCTTACACCTTCCACTTAGGGTAACCAACGAGGGGTTCGAGGCCCATCAGGGGACATGTTTTACCAAGGTCCTGATGGATGGCGACAGCGGCCTGAACATTATGTATGCGGAAACCCTCCGTGGGATGGGCATTCCGATGTCCAAGCTAAGCGAGAGTAACATGAGGTTCCACGGGGTCATCCCTGGAAAGAAAGCCGACTCGCTGGGCCAAATCTCACTCGACGTGGTTTTCGGCGATTCAAAGAATTTCCACAAAGAGAAGCTGACGTTTGAGGTGGTGGACTTCAACATCGCCTATCATGACATTCTGGGTAAGCCCGCCTACGCCAGATTCGTGGCTCGACCATGCTACGTATATCTCCAGTTGAAGATGCCGGGGCCCAACGGCGTCATAACCGTCATGGGGAACCGGCAGAAAGCGGAAGAGTGCTTCCAGAAAGGCTCGAAAATTGCCGACGAGCAGATGGCAACAGTAGAGATGGAAGAGTATCAGAAGAATGTGGATCCGAGTGATTTGCTGCGGGCTAAGAAGCCGGCTTTTGAGTCAGCTTTCCAGTCGGTGGGAGAGACGAAGCCCGTGCACATTCACCCCACCGACCCCAATGCAACACCGACCCACATCTCAACTACACTCGACAGCAAATAGGAAGAAGCGCTCATCCAGTTCCTCCGTGAGAACTGCGACATCTTCGCATAGAAACCGTCTGACATGCCATGTGTACCCAGGGGACTGACTGAGCATCGTTTGCGAGTCAACCCAAAAGTGAAGCCCGTAAAGGAACATCTCCATAGGTCCGCCGCGGAGAAGAGGAAAGCAATTGGCGAAGAGGTGGCTCCACTTCTGGCAGCTGAGTTCATCCGTGAGATCTACCACTCCGAGTGGCTCGCCAATGTGGTCATGGTCCCCAAGAAGGACAAATCCCTCCGCATGTGCATCGATTTCAAGCATATCAATCGAGCCTGCCCGAAAGATCATTTTCCTCTCCCCCGCATCGATCCAATAGTCGACTCGACTGCGGGATGCGAGCGTTTGTCCTTTCTGGACGCGTATTCCGAGTATCATCAGATCCGACTATTTGGACCCATTCGGGTGTTTCTGTTATGTCACCATGCCTTTCGGTCTCAAGAATGCCGGTGCTACCTTCATGCGCTTTATTCAAAAATGCCTTCTGAAGCAAATCAGTCGGAATGTGGAAGCGTACATGGATGACATCATGGTCAAATCACGCAAAGGTTCCGACCTGCTGACTGACCTCGCTGAGACATTCACAAATTTGAGAAGCTATGATATCAAGCTTAATTTGTCGAAGTGTACATACGGAGTTCCGACCGGTAAGCTACTCGTTTTCCTTGTTTCAGAACGAGGAATCGACGCCAACCCAGAAAAAGTCAGTGCCATCCTCCGAATGAAGCGTCCCGAGCGTATACACGACGTCCAGAAGCTAACTGGTTGCTTGGCTGCATTGAGTCGGTTCATTTCTCGTCTCGGTGAGAAGGCATTACCTCTCTACGGACTAATGAAGAAATCTGAAAAGTTCGAGTGGAATTCTGAAGCTGAAGCAGTGTTTGAAGAGCTCAAAGCCCCGCTTTCCACCCAGCCGGTGCTTGCTGCCCCAGTCAGCAAGGAGCCTCTTTTACTATACATCGCAGCCACCGGACAAGTCGTCAGCACTGTACTCACGGTCAAGCGAGAAGAAGAAGGCAAAGCCTACAAAGTCCAACGCCCAATCTACTACATTTCCGAAGTATTGACTCCCTCCAAGCAAAGATACCCGCATTACCAGAAGCTTGTGTATGGGATTTACTTGACCGCAAAGACAGTTGCTCATTACTTCTCGGATCATTCAATCTCAGTCGTCAGCGATGCCCCACTGTCAGAAATCCTGAACAACCGAGACGCGACCGGTCGAGTGTCAAAATGGGCGATTGAACTCCTTCCGCTAGATATCAATTTTGAAGCGAAGAAAGCTATCAAGTCTCAGGCAATAGCAGATTTTGTGGCCGAATGGGTCGAACAGGAGCAGCCGACTCAGATCCAGTCGGACCACCGGACTATGTTCTTTGATGGATCCAAGATGCTGAACGGATCCGATGCAGGCGTGGTTTTGGTATCCCCCAGGGGCGACAAGCTCAGTTACGTCCTTCAAATCCACTTCGACTCTTCAAACAACGAAGGTGAATACGAGGCACTTTTGTACGGGTTGCGTATGGCCATCTCACTCGGCGTCCGTCGCCAGATGGTCTACGGCGACTCAGACTTAGTGGTCAATCAGGTGATGAAGGAGTGGGACGTCTGAAGCCCGGCAATGACCAGTTATTGCAGTGCAGTGCGAAAGCTGGAAAAGAAGTTTGAAGGTTTAGAGCTCCATCACGTGCCCAGAATCAAGAATCAGCTTGCTGACGATCTCGCGAAGATAGGGTCCACTCGGAAGCCTATACCCAAGAATGTGTTTTTGGAGCACCTGCACACCCCCTCAGTCAAAGAAGACCCCTTCATGGAGGAACCCCCACAGCCAATCAGCGCATCTGATCCGACGAAAGTCGAAGTTCCTGCGGTGGTCGACCTAATCATGGAGATTTTGGTGATCACGTCCGACTGGACTGTGCCATTGTTACGTCCATTTTGCATCATGCTTATAAGTTGATATTTATTGAATTATGGGCTGTTATTACATGTTTTGTCACAATACTTATGCCTTTTCTCTCTTATTTTACAAGGTTTACATGAAGAGGGAGAATGCCGGTAGCTGGAATTCTGGGCTGGAAAAGGAGCAAACTCTGGAAACCTATTCTGCACAACTCCAAAAGCCCTAAAACTCAACAGAACATCGTTTCGGAAAATATAAAAAATATCTGGCGAAAGAAACCCACGAGAGGGGCCACCGGCTGGCCTCAAGGGTGGGGGCGCACCCCCCTTCCCAGGGGGCGCCCCCTACCTCGAGGGCCAGCCGGCAGGCCCTTGATGCCCATCTTCTCCTATATAAGGTGTTTTGACCTGGAAAAAATGAGAGGGAGGCTTTCAGGACCAGACGCCACCGTCTCGAGGCGGAACCGAGGCGGAAACCAATCTAGGGCTCCGGCAGAGCTGTTCTGCCGGGGATACTTCCCTTCGGGAGGGGGAAATTGTCACCACAGTCATCACCAACAACTCTCCCATCTTGGGGAGGGCTATCTTCATCAACATCTTCACCAGCACCATCTCCTCTCAAACCCTAGTTCATCTCTTGTATCCAATCTTTGTACCCAAACCTCAGATTGGTACATGTGGGTTGCTAGTAGTGTTGATTACTCCTTGTAGTTGATGCTAGTTGGTTTATTTGGTGGAAGATCATATGTTCAGATCCATTATGCATATTAATACCCCTATGATCATGAACAATATTATGTCTTTTGAGAAGTTACTTTTGCTCCTGAGGACATGGGAGAAGTCTTGCTATTAGTAGTCATGTGAGTTTGGTCTTCGTTCGATATTTTGATGAGATGTATGTTGTCTATCCTCTGGTGGTGTCATGTGAACGTCGACTACATGACACTTCACCATTATTTGGGCCTAGAGGAAGGCATTGGGAAGTAATAAGTAGATGATGGGTTACTAGAGTGACAGAAGCTTAAACCCTAGTTTATGCGTTGCTTCGTAAGGGGCTGATTTGGATCCATATGTTTCAGGTTATGGTTAGGTTTACCTTAATACTTCTTTTGTAGTTGTGGTTGCTTGCATTAGAGGTTAATCATAAGTGGGAGTCTTGTCCAAGTAATGGCGGCACCCAAGCACCGGTCCACCCACATACCAAATTATCAAAGTACCGAACGCGAATTAGATGATCGTGATGAAAACTAGCTTGACGATAATTCCCATGTGTCCTCGGCAGCACTTTACTTTACATAAGAGTTTTTCCAGGCTTGTCCTTTGCTACAAAGAGGATTGGGCCACCTTGCTGCACCTTATTTACTTTTACCGTTTGTCACTTGCTACCAATTACCTTATCACAAAACTATCTGTTACCTACAATTTCAGTGCTTGCAGAAAATACCTTACTGAAAACTGCCTATCATTTCCTTCTGCTCCTCATTGGGTTTGACACTCTTACTTATCGAAAGGACTATGATAGATCCCCTATACTTGTGGGTCATCAAGACTCTTTTCTGGCGCCGTTGCCGGGGAGTGAAGCGCCTTTGGTAAGTGGAATTTGGTAAGGAAAAATTTATATAGTGTGCTGAAATTTATTGTCACGTGTTACTATGGCTCAAAATCCTTTGAGGGGCTTGTTCGGGGTATTTTCACCCCAAGCAGAAGAGAAAAGAGTTTCTCCTCAACCTACTACACCTATTGAAAATGTTTGCTTTGAGATTCCTTCGGGTATGATAGAGAAACTGCTTGAAAATCCCTTACAGGAGACGGAACACTGCATCCCGATTTACATCTAATCTATGTGGATGAAGTTTGTGGATTGTTTAAGCTTTCAGGTAGGCTCGAGGATGTTATCAAGAAGAAGGTCTTCCCTTTATCTTTGAAGGGTGATGCATTGACATGGTTTAGGCTATGCGATGATATGGGATCATGGAACTATAATCGTCTGAAGTTGGAATTTCATCAGAAGTTCTACCCTATGCACCAGGTTCATCGTGATCGCAATTATATTTATAATTTCTGGCCTCGCGTAGGAGAAAGCATTGCTCAAGCTTGGGGGAGGCTTAAGTCAATGTTATATTCATGCCCCAATCATGAGCTCTCAAGAGAAATGATTATTCAAAAAATTTATGCTCGGCTTTCTCATAATAATCGCTCCATGCTCGATACTTCTTGTTCTGGCTCTTATATGATGAAGACTATTGACTTCAAATGGGATTTATTGGAAAGAATTAAACGCAACTCTGAAGATTGGGACCTCGACAAATGTAAGGAGTCAGGTATGACCTCTAAGTTTGATTGTGTTACAGCTTTTATGGATACCGATGTTTTCCGTGAGTTTAGCACTAAATATGAACTTGACTCTGAGATAGTAGCTTCTTTCTGTGAATCTTTTGCTACTCATGTTGATCTCCCCAAGGAGAAGTGGTTTAAATACCACCCCCCTATTGAAGTAAAAGTAGTTGAACCTATTAAAGTTGAAGAAAAGACTATCTCTTATAATGTTGATCCTGGTATTCCTACTGCTTATATTGAGAAACCACCTTTCCCTGTTAGGATAAATGATCATGCTCAAGCTTCAACTGTAGTTCGTAAGAGTAGTACTAGAACACCTACACCCTCTGAGCAAATTAAAGTTGAACCCAGTGTTGCTATGGTTAAAGACCTCTTGGTAGAAGATTTAGATGGACATGTTATTTACCTCCAAGAAGAATCTGCTAGAATACCAAACCAAATGCTAGGAATAAATATAAACCTGTTGTAGGCCTGCCTATGATCTCTGTCAAGATAGGAGATCATTGTTATCATGGTTTATGTGACGTAGGTGCTAGTGCGAGTATTATCCCTCTTGATTTGGATAACGAAATTATGCATGATATTGCACCTATTGAGTTAGAAGGGATTGATGTTACTATTAAGCTTGCAAATAGAGATACTATTTCACCAGTTGGGATTGTTAGAGATATTGAAGTCTTGTGTGGGAAGGTTAAATACCCTGCTGATTTTCTTGTTCTTAGTTCCCCACAAGATGCATTCTGTCCCATTATATTTGGTAGGCCCTTCTTGAATACCGTTAATGCCAAGATAGACTGTGTAAAAGATATTGTTACTGTTGGATTAGGGGATATGTCTCATGATTTTAACCTTGCTAAATTCCCTAGACAACCCCTTGAAATGGCACCACCTAGTAAGGATGAAATTATTGGTCTTGCTTCTATTGCCGTGCCACCTAATGATCCTTTAGAACAATACCTCCTAGACCATGAAAATGATATGCATATGAATGAGAGAAGGGAAATAGATGAAATATTCTTTAAACAGGGACCCGTATTGAAAAACAACTTGCCTGTTGAAATCCTAGGGGATCCTCCTCCACCCAAGGGTGATCCCGTGTTTGAACTTAAACCTTTGCCTGATAATCTTAAGTATGTTTATCTTGATGAAAAGAAGATATATCCTGTTATTATTAGTGCTAACCTTTCAGAGCAGGAAGAAGAAAAATTATTGAAAACTCTGAAGAAGCACCGTGCTGCTATTGGATATACTCTGGATGATCTTAAAGGCATTAGTCCCACTATATGCTGATGGGCCTCTAACCCCTCATTGGTTACCCCAAGTGGAAGGTGTAAGATGCAGTGTTATGGAATTTTTTCCCTTAGCAAAGATGCCAAGGATCGAATCCCCAGAGACTCCTAGGTTCAACAAGTAGGTGTCAACTGCTAACGGCGCGGATTAGCAATCAACGTGGACCTGCACACAGATACAAATAACTTTGCTCCCAACGAGTACAGACAGGTTGTCAATCCCTCCGGCCTTGTAGTTCACAAAGGATTAAACGCAAATGATAGTAGTGATAGATAATGTTTGCAATAGTAAGTAAAAGCGAAAAGTAAATAGTGGATGTGATCAATGATGGTAATATGGACCGGAGTCTCATGATGTTAACTAGTGATGTCTCTCTCCCAAAAGACGATAAAAGAGCTATGTGAGGTAAACGAATTACAGCTGGGCAATTGACAGGACCACGAACGCAAACCAATGCTGACTACATTGCAAGAAAGGTTGAGGTTCAAAGCATGGGCGGTACGCCAAATTAAGTAGACCGAAATCCATCAATATCTACTACTAATCATCCACCTTGAGATATCTATCCAGAACATCTCGCTGGTATTAAGTTGCGAGTCCCACCCATAGTGTAAACTCAAAGCAACAGACAACTGCATTAAAAGAACTTTGCGTAAAGTAAACAATCCTTGCACCCGCGGGCACAAGCACCGTTGTTTTCCCCCTTGTGGCAACATCACATCCCCTAGACTCATGTTTCTGTCACTCAAGCTAGTCATCGAGGGGCATGAACCCATAATCGAGCATAACGTTCCCTCTTGGAGTCACTACGTATTACTTGGCCAAAGCAATAAATAACAACGGAGAACATGCAAGAATTACTTATGAACATAAATATAAAAGAGGTAGATCAAATATATTACTCAAGAACAATCTGAACATAATCTCATAATCCATCGGATCCCAGCAAACTCAACATAGCAACAACATAAGGATTACATATGTGCCTCGATCATGTAGGGCAGCTCACGAGGACTAATTAGTGAAGCACAAGAACGGGAGGAGAACATCACATAGCTACTGGTCATGGACTCATGGTCCAAGGGAGACTACTCACAACTCATCCGGGAGGCGTCCATGGTGGTGGAGAGGCTCATGTTGGTGATCCTTCCCTCCGGCAGGGTGCCGGGAAGAGTTCTCCTGGTGCTCCCGATCTTGGAAGCGGCGGCGGCGGCGGAACAGAGATGAGATCGCGAAAAAGAGTTCCCGTCCCGAGGGTTTCGAAGGACGCTCTAAATATATGCCGAAGGGGGGTACCAGACGGGGCTCGGGGGGGCCAGGCGCCCCCCCGGCGCGGCCCAGGGGGGG